>BSBM01000047.1:68762500-69290275 GCA_027924585.1 Larix kaempferi | reverse complement strand
CAATCCCAAGAAGCTTTTGAAATGTGATTTTATATATATATAACCCTTGTTTATCTGGGTTCATAGGCATATGATTCAAATGGGTTGCATAAGTCACATTTGTAAGTAGGCAACTTGATTCATTCGTAATGTTCCCTCCTGCTTGGGCATGTACGCCTGAATCCAAAATAAAGGGTTAGTCAATAAGATATCCCTAAAGGGAGAGGGTCTGGTACACAACTGGGTAAGAGTAAGAAAAAGTAAGTGTAAGGTCTGTCTGCGACCATCCTTGTATAAACACGCAATAATCCATCCCAGCCAGCAGCCTTTCCATGCACCCACGCACGATCCACTAACAGACAAGTTGTTCCTGTGTAATCCATTCACTTTCAGGTTTTGATTCCAGCGAGCACGATCCACTGACAGTCAGGTTGTTCCTATGTAATCCATTCACTTTCAGGTTTTGATTCCGGCGATTGATGCAGGTTCTGAAAGACGATGAAGAGTTGGTCAGTGGTTTCTTATCTAGTTGTTAAGTTCCTTGTATCTATATTGGTCATCGAACCAACAGAGTTGGTCGGCATGGGCACAGAATTACGGAGCAGGTCCATCAAAACACGGATTGCGAGGAGGCTTGATGCCAACTTCAACCTCGATGCTTACTTCTTTCACCAAACCAAGCAACCCATAGTAGGTAACAATGTGCCAAAATGTATAGCCAATATATCTAGTCTTCGTTAACCCAAATGTGATAGCACGCTCAACTTCAAGGCAAATGATTTTATCCACCAAATTAGAGAGAATATTGTGGAAATGCCAAATTTAATAACTAGAAGATCTATTTGAGTATCCCCAATGAGCCTGCCTGGTACCACCTAAAAGGAGATTTATTTCTCCATTATAACTTTGATAGTATTGAAAACTAAATTTGAAAACTTATATAAACATATACTTTTGCATCAATTGAAATTTTAGGCTTATATCACTTAGTCATGATTTTAGTCTTATTTTTATCAATTATTTTCTAATTTACGACATTGTTTGTAATTAAGACTTTACAAGCTTAGAAGGTTAGAGCCAATGCATTTGTAAAATGCCAAGAAAATTGTCAGGTCACTTTCTCCTAGGATAATGTGTGAATGAAACTAATAAAATGCAACAACATCAAATAAGCATCCATTATGCATAAACATGGAGAACGCCCATTTTCCAAGTAGAAATATAAGTCAATTGTATACTTTGATATAGAGATGAAAAAAATGCATACCAATTTTCAACACAATCATAGGCATCCTATCTCATACCATTGTAAACTAAGTCTTCTTTTTATAGCTATAGTGATAACTTAAGTCGCAATGATTTGATGTCTGATATCTGATATGTGAACTTTTAAATTGATCAATGTTACATGTTTATTTGTCAATTCATTCATTTGATTGCACCCAGTGAAACAAGGTGCTCTACAACCTAGTATGGGGGAGATGTTGTAACTTTTGAGATGTAACGTTTGTGATGTAACAAAATAATTAAAAAAAATAATGTCAGCTCATAAAATAAAAAATTATGGAAAATATTTTAAAAAAATCCATGTTGGTTCATAAAATAAAATATTATGAAAAGTAATTAAAAAATAGATGTTCGTTTATGAAATAAAAACTTAAAACTTAAACACCTATCTATCAATCAAGAGAGATCAAATTTCTTGAGTTTAAATTTTAAAAAAGAAATACACCTCAAGAAATTGGATTTAAGATGGATCTATGTTGTTTTATTCTTTTTGTATTAGAACAAGAGCTGTAACTTAGTCATTATGATTAAATTATATTGAATTTGTGAATTAAAATTCAATTATATTAAATTTGTGAATCATTTTATTAAAAATTTATTTTGTTTTATTATTATTTAATATTGATTTTTGTTTCTATGTTATAAAGCGGGGACTAAACTGCAAGCAGCTCTTGTTTATTTATATTTTTAAAATTTAATTAATACATACATTTTTTATTTTATTTTTAAGATTTAGATTAATATATACGTTTATCTAATGCTTTCAATACGTTCATATATATATATAATAAAATTTACATAGTTTTCCTTTTTTTATAATAATTTTATAAAATAATATTTATTTCATTAATTATGAAAAAAAAAATTCTCAAAAATATATATATCTCAACAACCTCCTCCTCTAAAATGGGTTCCTTTATATGCAAAACCAACTCTATAATAAAAAGAGAATGAAAAATTAAAATTAAAACATTTAATTAACAATATAAACCAAGCATTTTCCAAAATATAGTGTGGAGGTTTCAGTATTGTATACTTTTGCACATGCATTATGTGATGAATAATATGTTTGAAGTATGTGTTTTCCACTCAATGAGACAGCCCACAAAAATTTTATTATGAAAAACACATGCCATTTTTCAGCATTTCTCATACTTAGTAAAATAAATTAAGCCTGTGCACATTTTTCAACCCAAAAGAAATCAAGCCTGCGCCCAAACATTAAGTCGCTTAAAAAAACCCTGGTTTTCTTTCATTCGGTGAAGAGAGTTCATTTTTGGTGCAAGAACAGATATTACTCAGATCTTGCCATTGTGCTTCATGTCGTTGAAGAATAACCAATGAATGTGAAGATTTTCCTTTCGATCTAATTTTAAGCTTTAAACATTATCTTTAGGGTTTTGAAGGGTTATGCGAGGCTCTCGGCGGCGGTATCAACAGAAGCAGGGGCGCGAGAAGCAGAGCATCATCCGAAATGGTTAGTGTGTTTTCCTTTCGATCTAATTTTAAGCCTTTAAATTGTAGATTGCAGGATGAAATTGTATATTCACAGTAATATTAGATTACCCTTTCTTTATTTCCACTCGAGATTTCAAATAGGCATGGACACCATTATTCCTGGGAGGATTTCATTTTTAGGTCACAATGTCTTTGTTTCCAGGCGGCGGAGAAGAAACTAAACAACCCCATGAGGGAAATCAAGGTGCAGAAGTTGGTGCTCAATATATCAGCGGGTGAGAGTGGTGATCGACTCACTCGAGCATCAAAGGTTTTCTTTCATTTCCTTTTCTTATTAAGCTCTAATTTTTACACTCCTCTCAGGTATTTTTCACATAACATTCTTTAGGTTTTTTTTAGGTAAATCCACAACCCAACATGGCAATAAGGTTTTAACTATGGGAATTATATCCTTCCCTTACGTTTACACCAGCTTTAACAAAGCTCCAAATTACTTTATTTTCCATTTACTTGGAGGGCCTACTTTAACATATTGTTTCCATGGGTGATTCAATTTAAACTTACCATGCCTGGGCTCCCAGCTAGCAAATGTTGCCTAAAAAATCAACAAATCAGTAGATTTACCGAACCTATATCAAAGCGATATAGTGAAATAGGTTCTGTACATTGAAAGACAAACAAGTTGATATTTACCAGGGAATCCTCACTAGCTTTGGAATCCAAAACATTTCTGTAGCCTCGACAGATTTGGACTTCTACAATTTCACCTGATACATGTGGTAGGACATCGTTTCTGTACATTGAAAGAAAAAAAAGTTGAGGGTTACCAAGGAATCCTCACTCGCTTTGGAATCCAAAACATTTCTGTAGCCTCGACAGATTTGGGCTTCGACAATTTCACCTTCCGAACCCTTGAAATACTAGAGCACACATACTGCATCCATTAATCGGATAATGAGATATGACAAACTGCTAAAACAACGTTCAATCTTCATGTGGGTATATAAAGCTTTCGTAATATATACAAGATTCTACTGTTTTCTTTTGAACTCAATCATCTCTATGCTTTAACAATTTGCTTTACACTCAGTGATGGCCATTTAATATTGTCGGCACCCACTTCTCCTCCCAAGCCATCCCAAGGACGCCTGATATCAATATATACAACTAGCATTTGCAATGGTGTTTACCGATCTTGTCATTCTGGGGAGAATTTATCCAAGAAGTATGCAACATTTAGAATATAAAGGCATTATAGTTGGGATATCCAGGTCTTAGAGGTCGAACATGGGTAGAGCTCCATGTTGTGAAAAGACAGGATTAAAGAGGGCCCCCTAGACTCCGGAGGAGGATAAAATTCTAATCAGTTACATTCAGAAGAAAGGGCATGGGAGTTGGCGTGCGCTCACCAAGCTTGCTGGTGTGGACTCTGTATATATAGTTATACATTGTACACACACTGCATTACTGAATCATCTGTATAGCTTTGTTTGATGCACTTTGAAAATATTTATAATATATTTATTACAAATACTCCATATATGAATCATATGTAGTTTGAATTCACGTGTTTGGACTTAATCTGCATTTACGAGAGATTTGAATCCTTCATCTAGATGCAGAGTTAAAATGATTTCTCCGTGAATCATTTAGTATTATTAGTAGTATTTTCTTTTCATAATCATTTGTATAGATTTGTTTGATGCGGTTTGAATCTATTTATAATATATATATTACAAACACTCCATATATGAACCATATGTAGTTTTTGCATTCCATTCTGCAGTAATTATATCCTAACCATCTAAGCTAACTAGTTTTCCGATTTGATTATTGGAATGAAACCTCACCTCAAGTGGCAAAATCTAGGTATTGTCACAATGGTTCATGTGACTTTCCCACCACCTGGGGCACTAATCCTAAACGGAACACCTCCTTCCCCAAGGGACAACCCACCTACGCATTCACTTCTTGTGGAGAATGCACTTGGAGGAATACACCGGGGATATCATATGATGTGCCTGGAGTAAATTCCTTCGGGTTTGACGAGTAAGCGCTTGCAAATAGATGAAAGAATGCCGCTGTCCCACACCAACAGATACTGTGGGGAGTTCATATGTAGTTTGAATTCCTGTGTTTGGACTTCATCTGCATTTATGAGAGATTTGAATCCTTCATCTTGATGCAGAGTTAAAATGATTTCTCCATTGATATATATAGATAGAGAGATTGGAGAATCATTTAGTATTATTAGTAGTATTTTCTTTTCATTTTCATTAGTCTTAACGAAATGGGAAATTACATTTTTCCAACAAGATGTACTTTGCAATCTCTTTTCCATAATAATAAAAAGTCAATTAAATATATATAAATTTGTGGGTTTGTGTTTTAAATATACAAATCATTGTTTTGAGTCTTGTAAACTTAATACATGATGTTTTTAATTAAAACTTGTGCATCTCCCTTTAAAATGGTATATATATATAATCATGCTCGGCTAGGCTGTGTTCTCGTGGGAGTTTTTGAAGACAATTTCAAGTTTGATTCTCGATGCTTATAAAAAAAAACTAGGATCCCCACTAGTGTTTATGCATATAGTGGTTAATTGTTTGTGTTTATGCATATAGTGGTTAATTGTTTGTGTTTATATGCAGGGCTTCTTCGTTGTGGAAAGAGCTACAGCTTGAGTTGGACAAATTATCTGAGATATGATAACAAGCGAGGCTCCTTTACCTAAGAAGAAGAGCAGACTATTATTCAGTTGCATGCAATTCTAAGAAACAAGCAACCAAAGAACCAATTAATTATTCCATCTTCTCACTATTATTAACTATTGAAATCCTGCGATATGATTTATTTATTTTTTGAAATGCTTGCAGATGGCCTGCCATAGCCTCCCAGCTCCTGGGGAGAATTGGCTTGATTTAGAAACTTCACTGTATTTGAAAGTTACATTGAACATATTTTGGGGATTGCTTATACGTCAAAAACCTAAAACCTGAACTAAATACTAAAAGATCAATTAATGTTAACTAACAGCTGAAATAGCATTACCTCACTCGAAGACATTGAAAATACATTCATATAAAAGGCAACTTAGCATTGGTATCATATATTTATGAAGGGAGCGGGAGAGAGGGCCTACAGGTTGCCATTTTTCAGCATATACTAAATTCTGATTTGACGGAATCATAGGTTGCACCAAGATTGGGAAAATTAAATATAAAACAATGCAAAGAAACAATGAAATTCAATTGCCTTGATTTAGTAGCATACATACATTTTAATTCCAAAATTTATAAGGTAAAAATATGGAAAAGGTCGTCAACAAATACAAGTAAATGTATACTTTAAGGATCTGCATCAATTGAACTAATTGATTGAATAATAACACAAATTTTGGGAATAAAGAAAGACCGCCAAATTACCTGCAGTAAACTCACAAACTACCACAACAGTCATGACAGCCGATATGGCATTATCACCCACGCCATTAAATAGAGGCTCCAATATTGGAGCACATATGTA
This sequence comes from Larix kaempferi, assembly GCA_027924585.1. Classification (NCBI taxonomy): domain Eukaryota; kingdom Viridiplantae; phylum Streptophyta; class Pinopsida; order Pinales; family Pinaceae; genus Larix; species Larix kaempferi. The sequence goes on along the minus strand of BSBM01000047.1, from coordinate 69,284,023 downwards.
TATATCTCACTTTAGTCATTTTAGTCATGTGTTTGTGTGGTGCAAAAAATATATAAATTACATATTATATAATTTATATATAACATGTGATTTATATTTTTTTTTACACCATTTATTATTTTATGGTGCTTTGCACCACTTCTTATTTTATGGTGCTTTGCACCATATACAAGTTTGTGTATATTAAATAATAATAATAACAATAATTTTGGTGTTTTGCACCAAAAAGTCTCAATCCATGTTGGATTGGTTTTGGTGTTTTGCACCACAAAACTTCAATCCACCTAAGATTGGTTTTGGTGGTTTGCACCATACACCATGGAATGCCACATACTCATTTAACACCAAAAACAACTCTTTTACAAACACCACTTTTGCACCATAAATATTAGCACCACTTGCGTATCCCCACATTATCACCAATTTTGCACCACTATTTGAAAGTTGAGGATTTCCCAAATCCTTTACAAATACTGGTGCTAATGTGAGGCTAAAATGCTCTTTTTCTTGTAGTGTCATAACCGATTCATAGATGTAATATTGTGTGTAGATTCATTCTCAAATAATATGGGATGGCCTCGTAAAGCTTGTGGATGGCGGATTTGAAGATATTGCATAATGCTATATGGCTTTGTGATAGGGTTGTTTCAAATCGTGTTAATATTGGTCTCTTCTAATGAAACGTGAATATTCATCGTATCACTGCTGCAATATTCAAAAAATGAAGTGGTGATGTTGTACATTCTTTGTTATGACAAAAGTGAGGGTCGCACTATTTGAGCAAACAATCACGTGCATTAATCACAGTCTCACCATGACAGGAGAAGAAACGATGTCGGTTGAGAAGATCATAGTCTCACCATGAGAGGAGCAAAAATAATGTCGGTTGAGAAGATTGCACTGTCACCATGGGATTGGATTCAAATTTGAAGTCGTACACAGTCACCAATTTGGTGCTAAAATAATTTCATGCAGAGAAAATCTGAGGCATCCTTGTAGTCTGATATTCCGAAGACACTAGTAGAAGGAAATACATAGGTATCAACACTGCAGTGCTCATCATTCATTGCGCTACCATATTTTCTCTTAATAAACCATGAATCCACAACTATTTGATCGATCATCGTCAGAAAACAATTTCGTAGTTGCAGTGAATTGAAGTCGTGACTAAACATGGTCAAAATACACATGATTCCATTGAATTCCATCCATTATTGAATTCGATCAAGCACTCAATCATGACAGCAAAGGAGGAGGGATGAACTTAGAAGCTTATTGTTGGTTGCGATTGAAAGGTTATACACTGTATTTGGAGGTCATGTTTTTAGCACTGAGAATCCTTCTTCCAATATTTTATGTAGGTCTTCCAATGCTCAGGTTTTGGTGCAGAAGACACAGTGTTGAGATAACATAGATGCTTGAGTTCTCTGAGGTCAACAATGTTCAGATTGTCATAGTTGTAGACATTCATAACGCAGTTGTAGCTTCGTGCTTCGATAGCATCCACCAGAATTGCATATCGACCAAACAGACCAAACCCTAAACACCATCGACCAAAACACAATATCGACCATATTTTATAATGACCATGTCTATGAGTGGTCGAATATTGACACATACTTGGAAGAAGAAGATATTGATCTGGCAGATTGTCGTGGAATGAAGGAGCTTTGCGATTTCCCACAGTGGGAGACAATCTGTTTCCTATTCTTTTCTTCCAAATAGCCAAATAGTTGGTGGACCACTCAACAATTTGTCCCCTACCATCAAAGAATGGACATGCAAATCTCCCTGGAGGTGGAATGAGAGGGATTCTCGCCTGTTGTTATCTCTTATATCTCCAAAACGTTCTCAAAATCAAGATGAGAAATCCGAATGCATGCATTTTAAATTATTTTGACATTGCCACCGGGACCAATATTGGGGGAATTATTGTTGCTTCGTTATTCGTAAAGGTGAAGATGGCCGACCTCTTTTCACAGCCCAAGAGATGTTGGATTTAATTATAGAAAAAGGGGAAACAATTGTTCCACTTGCAGTCATCAAGTACTTGGTTGTTGGGTAAGTTAATCCTCGGGATCAAGGTAGTTGTTGCATCAAAATACTCCACCAAGAGCCTCAAAATACTTGAGCAACTTTCTTTCACCGAATATCTGTCGACGGCGGTCTGCATCGAGAGAGAGAAGGGAGGAGGTCAGAGGTCGAGGAGATCAGAGGAGGTCGGAGGAGGTCGGGGAGGTCCGAGGAGGTCTGAGGAGGTCCTCGTGTAGATTAACTAGACAAGTTTCACTACTCATCAGACTTCTACTTAATCGACAGTTCATCCCTATAATCAAAGACATCGAATAACTTGAAGGTTTCTTAGCACCATCTTTCTTCAATACATTACGATTATAACCGTAATGAGACAAAAAAAATTCAGATAAAAAATCTTTTAACTAATAAAAACAATAAATTTATAACACGAATATTGAAAATTGAAAGACGGAATGTTAAAAGTTAAATATTAGCTGCACAAATATGAATTAGCCAAGTTGCACCTACCATTCATTTCCTTTCACTTGTTTTCACAATCGTCGTTGCCATTCAAAGCATATAATTGTCGTTATTTAATTGATAGTGTTCCTTACAACACAAGCAGTATCGTGCATCGTGCATAATTTTGTTCCATCCATTCATATAGATATATTGTTGTGCCGGTTTCTCGACTCTGTTTACTGTACGAAATTATATCAATTTTCCATCACAAACATATAACATATTGGGAAATCAAATTTATGGGCACGAACTGTGCTGCATCTACTCGATATGTGTATATAGTTATTTTTGAGTGGGTGACTTTCATGCCATTTTTCATTGAAGGCCAATAATAGGTTAATTTTAGAAACAAAATATGACAGACTGGCCATGCCATTTTTTATTGAAATAGAATCATGAATTATTCTTTTTACCATTTTTTTGGACTTTCTTGTTGTCATCAATGGAAACAGATATCTAATTCAATGGAATACAGATATCTAATTGAATATAAATTTTCATTACTTAAGCTGCATTTTGAATGCATAAATGGATCCATTGTCCTTAAATGTCCTTATTGCATTGGATTGTCAATAAATAATTGAAAAATATGATGAGAATGTCAACTGTAATTAAAATTTAACATCAAACATATATATCGACCAAACCGACCAAGCCTTAATCACCGTCGACCAAAAAACAATATCGACCATATTTTATAACGACCATATATAGATATTTATGACTTTTAAACATAAATAGATATAAATGCAGACCTCGATAGATATTTATGACTTTCTTTGTCATATTCCGAAGTTTGGTCATTCTTAATTTCCAGAATATGCATTTTGTGTGTGAGCCCATCCATATTTCGATGGACTCGACCATTTCAAACCCCCTGGCCATTTTATGAGAATATAATATAATAAAATGTTCTATTCTCTCTGTATGTAGTACTGATCACCATATTTTATTTATGATGACCGACACAATAATGACCATATTGAGTCGAACCCCCACGAGCATATAGACTCCGAATGTATAGATATCTTCGGAGTCTCTGTCATTAGAGAGATTTTGAGGTCAAAAAATGGTCTCCTAAGAGATATACTACAAAAATATGAGATATATTAAAATATTATGAATTGGGGGTTTTATGGGGTAGGTATATATGACAAGTCACCTCTCACATTATTTTCTATGCACAATATAAATAACCATGGTTGAGTTGCTTTTCAAAATTCACTAAAAATAAAATTAATAAAATAAGTCTACATTGATGTGACTAAGATTCATTGTAAATTCCCAAAAATTTATTGTTCTTTAGCATTTATTTGTCTTGAACTTGCAAATGAAATTAAATAATAAAAAATATTTTTAAGAGCTATTTTTTTAATTTTATGTTGACTTTTTATATATAGTACTTTTCTCATGAATTTAATATAATGTAATTTAATTAAGAATTTATTTACATATAAAATGTTAATAATATTATTATAATCCACATTGCATTATTATTATTATTATTATTTATTAAATCTATTATTATTCTTTATTAGTTTGACATTATGTTTTTAAATAGAATGAAGTGAATATATAATTTAAAATTAAAAACATAAAAATGATAATATGTTATTTTATAAAAAAATGTGAAAGAACTTTCTTTATGAATTAAGAGTACTTCACTTAAAAATAACAATAATATTATTTTATGAGAAAGTGTGAAAAGACATTCATTATGAGTACTTTACTTGAAAATAACAATAATATTATTTTATGAAAAGACTATCATTATGAGTACTTTACTTTATGACTTAAAAGTATTTACACCACTACCTTGGTTAACTATGTGTTTTCATCCACCATAGAAAATTTGACAAATAAGCATTCTTAACTCATACAATGCCACCTCACCAAGGGGGATGATGTCATCTACTAGAATGTGATTGGTTGTTTTTTATAGTACATTTTCTTTGTTTTGAGGCCATTTTTTGACCTCAAAATTTCTCTAATGACTCTGACATCATCCAGAAGGGAGTGACTGAACATTTTGCAAATGGTATTAGACAGATCCGACCAATAAAATTGCTAGCACAAAGAGATGATTTACTTAAGGTGATGTAGATCCTTAGTGTAAAGGAACAACATGATCAATGGCTATGAACAAAATATGCATTTTCCGTTTTGGGAAATTTTGAATTTTAAATTATAAAGTGCAAAATTTAACTTTCATGTCAAATTGGGAAAGTTTTAATTTTGAATTACAAATGCCAAAATAAAATTAATTGCTTTGTTTTTATTTTTTCCTTAATAATAATGGTTAGATTTTGTATGGAAGAGAGCTAAATAATAATATAATATTAAAATTCTAAATATTAGTTATACTATATTTGAGAAAAATAAATATAATTAAATCCAAAAAAATTAATATTCTACTCCATACCAAATAGTTTTTTTTCGATGTTTGTATGTTCTTTCCAAGCTTTTCCATGCAACCAAAGTGATATTGTCCATTATGGCCAATATCCAGGCATAAATTTCCTGAACTAATGTTACCTGCAAATAGTCTAAAAATGCTTCATTACCACGACGTGATTCTGTAAATTCTCGGCATGACAAATTAGTTATACTAAACAAAAGCTCCGACAGGTCATTGGAAACACCAGTCTTCCCATCAGCACACCACGATATAAATTTGCCACCGTCGATCTTTGACAAGATCTATCTCCATTGCCGATCGTAAGGACAGTCTTCACAATCGTTTCTGGCTCCGACAACTTGCAAACTCGACAGGTTCACCTTCGACGAGTCTCGATTCAACTTTGACAATCCAACAAACTCGACAGGTTCCTCTTTGACCAGTCACGACTCGACTTCGACAACTCAACCCCTACAGGTTCTAGGTTTGACATGACCTCGACGGCTTCTCTACACTTCGACAAGTGACGACGAGATCTGCGAGTTGACCATATGCAACTTCGATATTAATACTCGTTGGTCAAGCTTCTAGTGTTGTTTCCTTGGTCGACACAGCTGTAGGTTTCATTCCCTTATTCTCCTCATGTCAGTGTTCGGTGAAGTAGCTGGTCGATTGGACATATCTACAAAAAACTTTGATCGATGGATAAGGTCGAGAGTCATCTGGTACCGAGCAACTGACAGGCTTTCATATTATTTTCAATAAATGCCTCAGACTTTCATATTGTTACAAAACTTACTCTTTTCCTAGCGGCGTTCACTTTTGCACCTCCTGGGACGAATGCTAGTAAATAAAAAGAGATGCAATGTAATTTTATAAATAATAGAATAATAAATAAAAAATATTGTATAAAAGATAATGGATAAGAAAATTTCAATAAGTCAAAGTTATATATAGATGTTTTTCTTTGATCTTAGCGTGTTTATTAATTTGAATGGCATTTTAAATGAAAATTATAATTTATATTTTTATAAAAAGGTTAAAATTTAATTCTATATATTAATTTTGTTTATAAGAATCGAATTTATGAAAATTTACAAAATTTCATGGTTGGAATCATAAGTTTTCATCATAGAATTCCAATAAATAACTTAGGGGGGCCGTGCGCCAGTAGAATACATCATTAATTGTTGAATTTTGACAAATGAAAAAGAGGATCAAGTGCAACTGTTCCTCGTTAGTCCGTTGGTTGTCAATCTTGTTGATACACTAGTGGTCGCGAGTTCGAATTGTTGCATAGAGATGAAGATGAGAGAAAAGATGAAAAGCGGTACTCTATAGTACTCTATTTTATGTTTGCCATTTAAAAAAAAATTATAATATATAAAGTACTCTATTTATGTTTGCCATTTAAACAAAAACATTACACGAAATTTCAAATTTCATTATATTGCTTTTTAAAATGAATATTTTTTATTCAATAATTTGTGTATGGCTCTTATGACAAAATATGAACTCATTATTCTTCTTCTACTTATCCTTAAAAGTATTCCAATCTTCTAAAATGGGTATATTGTATTTTAAGTTGTTTTTAATTAGATACAAGATACATGTGTTAGTGTACATTGAAAAGATATATGTGTAAGTTTACATGATTGAAATTTTTATTAGTAAAATTTAATACAATATATTTTTATTTTTTAAAATGTGTTTATTATAGTAATTTTTCTGAATGATTTAGGTGTGTTTGAGTAAGGCTCTTTGCATGTTGGATAAGTTTTAAATTTAAGAATTTCTAGTTAAGCTAGGGTATATTGTTGTAATGATTTTTAAAATTATTTTAAATAGTGTTATTAAACAAACAAATGGAGTTGCCCATATTTGTCCTACATGAGTTTACAAGAGTTTGTTTGGATACATTTTAAATTTATCCCAAGACTTTGACCAACAAATAAAAGGAGTTGCCCATATGTATAAATAGACGAGTTTACAAGCGCTTCCTTGAAACCCATTTTTCTCAATATCGGAAAACACATGCTACAAATTGACGTAATTATAAGAAGGTTCCATTCAAGTATGCATATTGTTGAGGCTAATTATATAAGACTTTCATTCAAGTGTACTTATTGTGAAGTTGCTTGTAACAAGGTTACATTCGAGTATGCATATTGTTCAAACTAGTTATGAAATACTTTCATTGTGTTGGAATATATTATATTCCTTGGAAGGTAATAATGTCTTTGTATTATGTTGGAAGTTATCCACAATCTGATGCAGGAGCATCGGGGCCTAGGAAAAACAATCGAACTTGATCGACAAAGGAAGTCGACCAGGGGGATTGCCGACAACTACTGGTGCAAAAGAAGACTAGCTGTCAAAGCCAAGTAGTTGAGCGGAAGCTGTCGAGGTGCGGTCGGCAGAAGGAGAAGGTCGGAGGTCAACAAGCTAAGATGTCGACGGACGACATGTTTGCAAAGAAAGGGTCGGGTGTCGACAGGTTGTCGAACAACGACACCGACAGGTTTGCGCCGGAAGCCAATCGTGGAGGACGGGGCAGAATGGACCCCGTGGAAGTTAAGCAAAGTCGACAGGTAAGGTCGAAGGTGACGAAATACAGTATGGTCGAGACGTGGGGCCGACGACTGTCACAGAGTCTGAGTTTTGCATAAGTTAAAGCAGAGTACTTAGCAGCCATTGGAGGTTGTTGAGGAAGTTATGAGCAGTTAAGAAGGTGGTTGGGATCAGGACAGATGTCACCATAGGCATAGGTTGTGCAGCACGATAGAGGGCGCTAACAACTGCAGGTCTGCAGGATTTGGAGGATCCGACGGACAAAGGTAGAGTGTCTCAGGGAACGGAGTGACCTCGGGAGCAGCAACGGAGTAGAGTATAAGATCATTGCTCAGGCACAAAACAGGGGATCGATCATTCAGCAGAGAATCAACCGAGAGAGATTGTTCATCCATAGCTCATCGATCATTTTCATTAAAAAGAGGCCGTGAGAGGGAGGAAGATCACACACAAAGAAAACACATCATTTACTTATGTATATTGTAAAGGCTCAGGTTGACTAGTTTTAGTTGTTTAGATTTCAAGTTGCAATAGTGTAATTGATTGAAGTAATAGAAGCCATCTTCTGGCATCCTGTTTACATCTAGTCTGTGTGAACATTGTGTGTTGTGTGTTATTGTTAAGCAATAGGGTCCGACCGACCTACCTTGCACCAGTTGGTATCAGAGCCTAGAAGCGGAATATAGTGTTGAGCAGTTGAATCCAGAGAGCCGGAATAACATGCGAGTGTGTCAACAACTCCAGCTAAGGTTGGGTAGAGTTATGCACGAGTTGTGAAAGTCCGGTTGCAATTGGACGAGTGGGAGTTTCAGCTGCGGTTGAAAATGGCACACAGAGGCATTAATGTCCGAGGAGTTGGACGAAGAGCACATGGCGCAGCAGTCATAGTTGATCGTGAAATGTTCGACGAATGCATACGAACAATGTAGAGTTTGACTAGTGAATTTGCAGTGATCAAAGAGAGCCGAAGGCATGGTTGTATTCCTGATGCATTAGACCACAACGACGAGGAAGTCGAGGAAGTTGAAGCACTGGAAGTAGCTGAGGAAGAACTAGAAGAAAAACTGATCAACCTACTATCAGAGATGAGTGGTAGAACAAAGATGGATGTACCTACCTACTCAGGAAGTCTCGATTCAAAAGACTTTATAGACTCATTTAGAGAGATGGAGAAATACTTCGACACAGAGTAGATTGAGGATCCTAAACGGGTTAAAACTGTATGTCTAAGGTTGAAGGGTCATGCCTCATTGTGGTGGGACAATGTACAAGCTGACAGAGTCAAGAAAGGAAAGGAGAAAATCAAGTCTTGGGACATGATGGTTGCCAAGTTGAAAGGGGAGTTCTTTCCCAGCGACTATGTCATTTCTTTGTTCAAGAAGTTGCAAAACTTTCGACAAAAAGAGATGACCGTGAAAGAATACACAGAAGAGTTCTACAGATTGTCGATAAGGTCGGCTCAAACCGACTGTTGAGTTCCAATCTATTGGTGTAAATTAGACCTTAAATTTATGTCAATCCAGAGTTTGTAAGACTTAGAGGCATATCTCAAATATAGAGACTCAGACCTAGACTTGATTGAGAATTCAGTTTACTTTGTGAAATAAATCTAGTGGATGCTCAAATGTTGTAAGTAAGAAACATAAAACCTTCCTTACAGAAGTAACTTCATTTGATTTCTTGGTTTAATCAACAATTCATATATGGAATACTCTGAGACTAAAATGCTAAAACCTAAATCCTAAAATTGAATTACAGTGCTTAATACCTTACTGTTGAAAGCAAACAACCATCGATTTCCCTTACAAGAAAACAATTCACAATGTTTAACTCTTCTCAACAGTTTAATATCAGATAAAGAAATGTAATTGGAATTTCTCTTACAGTGTTTAACCATTAACTAAAAAAACTCATAACCCTATACTGTAATGAATTCCTGTGCATCTATATAACCTAATTCGATCTGCAATGTATGAATTAATAATAAAAAACAACTCTACATAATACAAGCAAAACATACCGACGCGCAATAATGAAGAAATGTGTGTGCAGGCTTGGCGAAGGGGGCCCTCCAATGCTTTGCTTACACACGCAGGAAAACTTACAGAACCTTAATACTCAATCGCATTCACCATATAGAGATGGACATACACAACAATTTATCAAATTATGAATCTTTATTTCAAAATCATACGTTTATCATCCATGAAGTTTTTCCTCTGTCAAATCAAATACTTATACAATTTTAAAAAACTGAAACACTAAAAATCTGGGAGATTCATAATGATATTCTCCTAATATCTCTCTCTACCCTCGAGATCCTCCATCAGCTCCATCAAAATAGACCAAATCGAAACTGTCCTGTTTTTATGCTAAGTGGCAGCACATGTGGTTGTCTTTGACCGGGGTTGACTCGACACCTGAGAGAGCCATATCATAAGTTTGTTAGAAATTTATCCATCTTTGGACATCGAGGATCTTTTCCCATCTCTCAGTTTGTGCCCAGCTGGCCTGCAAGTATCCAACCTAGGAGAAATTACAGGAAGTTAGCAAATTCTGTAATTTTGAATCAAACCTTAATTTAAATGCCTTAAAAATCTCATAATTCAATTTATTAAAAAGCAACGACATTTATACCTTTGACCAAGGTTTTGTGGATGGATTTAAGGTTTTATGGATCAAGTATGAAGGTTTATGGAGAAAACTGGAAGGTATTTATATGGCAAAATAGGTGAAAAATGGTGCCCAACATCTCCCCCAAGAGGAAGCTGTTGCATGTCCTCGTGCCTAAAAAGTATTTCAAAAATTTGACCCTGCTTATATCATGCACAAAAATTTGTTGCTTGAACCTCTACTTCTAATCCTCTGATGTACCTCCTGTCTGTGATGTTGCATCTGTAGAAGCTCGAGATGCATAAAGGACTTTCAGTTTTTCATACTTGGCTTTGTAAGTCTTCTTTTGTTTATGCCATTTATATGCATGCTTGGAGATCTATGCCCTCTGAAATTGAAGCTTTCTTTTCTTCTCTTTTAACTTTTAATTCCTCAGTTCTAATTCTCTCACTTCCAATTTCAGCTTCTTAATCTTTTTAGTAATTTTAGAAGATTTCTTCTTTTTCATCTTTATTGAAGGCTAATCAGAATTTGTGTCCATCCTCAATTCTTCATTCTCTTGTCCTGAATACTCCTTCTTTTCTTTTTGTTGTCCAAAGAAAGGAGAATCTTCTGCATTTTCCTATCCTGGATGATTTTCCTCTTCTTTTTCTTGTCCAAAGAAAGGAGAATCTTCTGTATTTTCCTATCCTGGATGTTTTTTCTCTTCTTTTTCTTGTCCAAAGAAAGGAGAAACTTCATTGCTCTGCTCTATTATTTCATCTGGAATCTTTTCAGTTTCTTTGGTCTTTCTTTCTTCATAGATCTGTCCTATCTCACCTGCTGGACTTCCCTCTTGACTTTCCAAGGATTGAATGTATGCATATTGTTTTTGCTAACTCTCATCTTCTTCTTCTAGTGGTGGATTTTTCTGAGCTTACTGACGTTTCCTTGACTTTTTCTCATAAGTGCTGAAGATTTTATCTTGTTCTTGAAATTTTCTTTCTTCTTTCGTCATGCTTCTGGTTTTTATCCTACTCTGAGGCTGTTTTGAGCTTGTTGCCTCAGAGTCATCTTCATTATCTATTATCATCAATGCCTCATCTTCTTTCATTCTTCCCTTAGGTAGTTTTGAGCTTGTTGCTTCAAGGTTCTATTCTTCATCCTTGGTGTATGTTATCATTAACAGTTCGTCTTCTTTCAAGCTTTCTTCAGGCAGCTCTTCTGGTTCTTCAAACTGATTATGAATTATAAATTGTTGCCATGTCAGGCTTTGCCTTTGTAACTCATATGTGATAATTATTTTGATGAGCCCACAATGAAAAAGGCTTGTTAGCTTATCTTTTGCACGCTTTTTAACAGCCTTAGCCATCTTGGAAAGGCTTTGTAATAGAAAATGGGGCATGTTGATCTCACAATCACCCCTCAAATGCTGCAACATCTTATTGTGATAAAGATATACAATACTAAACCTTCCTTCACAGGTGATGAATCTTTGGATGATATATACTATTTCATCCTAGGGATGAATCAACCAACTCCTTGGTACTCCCTTCTTCAATTTTACTGAGCCTGCCCTTGATCTGCATAAGAAGGGTGTCCATGCCTTCTCCTTAAATTGTTTTGTCTTAAAGAATCTCTCCCCCTGTTGTGGTAAGCCAATGATCTGTGCCAAAATATCTTCAGACGGTCTGAAAGTCAAATTTCCTACTGTAGCCCTCTCTCCATCAAATGAATTAGCAAAGGCTAGGCTAACATTGTTATTATTCCCATCAAACTTTTCAAAAAAAGACACCCATTGTTTCTTCTCAAAAATTTCCGTGCATCTCTCATGAATAACAGTGGGATCAAATTTCTCTGGTTCTAATCTAGATACAGTTTTGCAAATTTAACAGGAAAAGAAATATGAAGCAGAAAACCCTAGCTTTGCAATTGGTTCTGTAAATGTTTTCCTATTTCAAAACGGTCCTCTGAACTTGGATTGTTGTTGGTCTAGCAAATTCTTTTGGAAAAAGTTTTGAGTTTTACCTCTCCTCAAGCGTTTTTACTTCACGATTTCTCCTGTGCGTATGTATTCTTCAGAAAGCAGTGCTCACATCCTTCCTCTATGATACATGCCTTCTCTTCCTCACAGAGAAGTGTTATCTTTCTACAAATATTGCAATCTTCAACAATCGTTTCTGCAGGTAGAGGAGTGAAGCTTGCAAATAATCAAGGCAGAATGACCATATTGATATACAATCCCTGTGTTATATTTCAAAAACTTGCAATGCGACTTTCTATATACATGTAGATTTTCGTGGGAGTATGCAACTATGATTCCCACCTCCTTTGTAATAATGATTTGAACATGCCACTTGATTCAATGTTAACCTGCCACTTAACCGATGTTCTATGATCCATTTTATATATTCCACTTTTTTTTTAACTTAATGCATACCATGCACTAATATCTTTATCTTGGAGTATATAAATGAAAACATAAAAACATTTGAATTCTATTGTTTTGAAAAAAAAAAAATTCTTTGCTTCCTGTTGAAAAAGCATGCCCGTAGAATGCAGGCCTGTAGAATGCAGTTTAGGTTTTGATCAAATGAAAAATTGCTTCTGAGAATGATCCTGGCCACCATTTTGACACCTAGGGTAAGATAATGAGAAGTGAATGGGCTGTTGGCATGGATTCTGAAGGTGATAGAGTAGACAGTCAAGTTCATGAGGATAGGTAGGTATGTCATTACTTAAAAATAAAGAATCATGCAAACTTTTAAAGCATAAAAATTAAAATCCTTACAGACTTTGTTTGATATTCCCTTGTGTTGTTCTTGCTGCTTGATGGAGCTGGTCTGCTTGTCTATTGAAAAGAGAATTTTGCACGTTCCTGGTCCACACATGTCCTTCTGATGTCTTTTATTAGAAACTGTCTACTATCTCCAGTTCCTGTGTAAAAATTCCAATAAAATGTACTTCTATTGAGGTCCCTTCTGCTGTCTTCTGCTACAATGTCTCAGATTCCTTCTGCAAGACTGGAAGTCAATTCCCTCTACTAGGATTGAGATCTGTGAAATAGAACTTCATGCCGGAATGAAATTCTAGCATTTGGAGAAGGCTTAGAGGGTTTAAAAAAAATAGAAAGCATCTTCTGAGATTGATCCCGGCCACCATTTTGACACCTAGGGTAAGATAATGAGAAGTGAATGGGTTGTTGGCATGGATTCTGAAGGTGATAGAGTAGACAGTCAAGTTCATGAGGATAGGTAGGTATGTCATTACTTAAAAATAAAGAATCATGCAAAATTTTGAAGCATAAAAATTAAAATCCTTACAGACTTTGTTTGATATTCCCTTGTGATGTTCTTGCTGCTTGATGTAGCTGGTCTGCTTGTCTGTTGAAAAGAGAATTTTGCATGTTCCTGGTCCACACATGTCCTTCTGACGTCTTTTATTAGAAACTATCTACTATCTCCTGTTCTTGTGCAAAAATTCCAATAAAATGTACTTCTATTCAGGTCCCTTCTGCTGTCTTCTGGTACAATGTCTCAGATTCCTTTTGCAAGACTGGAAGTCAGGTCCCTCTGCTAGGATTGAGATCTGTGAAATAGAACTTCATGCCGGAATGAAATTATAGCATTTGGAGAAGGCTTGGAGGGTTTCAAAAAAATAGAAAGCATGAAATGCTTATCCCTCGCAGGCCTATTTATTGACTTGTCCTCAAGTCAAACAAAACTCTTTATTTTGCTAATAGAAACTAAAAAAAAAAAACTGCTTATGAGCCATGAAAGAACTATTACCAGAAAGTGGAAATTGTTTTTGTGAATTTTCAATGGCCAAGTAAACTTGGTTTTCCAAGGAAAACTCGAGTTTATGTTGTGCCTGTTGCCTAGTTTTCACAACTAAACTCCCTTTTTTGTGTATTATTTTTTTTGTTTTTTTTTATCAAATCAGAAAATGGCTAAGAAGAAAGTGAAGGAGAAACAACAGTGTGTTTATCCAGCACTTCCATCTCCCTTTGCTGTGAAATCTGCTGTATGAAATCTTCTTTGTTGACAGGCTTAGTGTAGAGTTTTAACCTATGGCCATTGACCATAAATGTTCGTGCTTCATCATCTATTGTTTGTATTTGGACGGAGCCATTGTCATATACGTCTGCAATCTCATATGGACCAAGCCAATGAGTTGTGAATTTGGATTTGAAGTCTTTGAACTTTGAATCAAACAATAAGGCCCAGTCACCGATGTGAAATTGTTTCTTTTTTATGAACTTCTCATGCCATTGGGCTCTCTGTTGTTGTACCAAAATATTGTGATCTACTGCAGCCTATCTCATCTCATCTAATTGATTTAACTGTAGTATCCTTTCTTGTTGTGCTTCAGAAAGATTCATCCCTAAATCAGCTGCTAACTTAAAAGTATGAATTTGAAATTCTATTGGCTACAGGACTTGCTTACCATAGACTAGCTGATAGGGAGAAAAACCAGCACTATTTTTCCAAGTGATTCTGTATGCCCATAAAGCTTCAGTAAGCTTAGCTAACCAATCTTTTCTGTGCATCTGGACGGTTTTGGTGATGATTCCTTCCAAAATTTTGTTGGTAGACTCCACCTGGCCATTGGCTTGTGGATGATAAGGTGTAGATTTTCTGTTCTTAATCTTGTACTTGGTTGCTATCTCCTGCACCAGTTTAGAAGTAAACTGTGCACCCTGATCAGTAACAATCTCTCTAGGAACCCCAAATCTGACAAATATTTCTTCAAAGAGAAAGTTTACCACTGTTTGTTCTATGGCTCTTGGTAATGGTTTGGCTTCCACCCACTTTGTAACATAGTCAGTACATACTAAAATGTACTTCTTTCCTTGTGATGGTGGATTGATCGAACCAATGAAATTAAGAGCCCATTTTTCAAATGGTTCTATGAGGACTTGTGGCTGGAATGGCATCTCATCAGATCGTATTGGTCGTCCCATCCGTTGACAAGTATTACAGCTCTTAACATACTTCTTAGAATCCTTGAAAATAGAAGGCCAGTAATACCCCAAATTGAGTATCTTGTATGTTGTTCTTTTCTTTGCAAAATGGCCACCACACGGTTCATCATAACATGCTTTTAAAATATCTAAAACCTCATCTTGTCGGACACATCTTCTAATAATAATATCATATCCTGTGTAGAAGAAATCTCCATTGACCCATATGTGTCTAGCACTTTGCTTAATAATCTTTTTCTTTTCTTTGGATGACATAGATGGAGGTAGCTGTCCTGATGATAAATAGTTGGCTATATCAGCATACCAAGGAGTGATAACAGAAATAGCAAACAAGTTTTCATCAGGGAAACTATCTAAAACAGGAACAACCTCACCAGAATTGTTTAAGCGAGATAGGAAATCTGCCACTTGATTTTCTCGTCCAGGTCTATCTAAAACAGTGATATTGAATTCCTGCATTAATAATAACCATTTGGTTATCCTTCCATTAGTAATAGACTTGTTCATCAAATATCGTAAAGCGGAGTGATCTGTGTGGACAAAAATTTCGTAACCATTAATGTAATGACAAAATTTGTTCACAGCATGAACTACTGCCAACATCTTCTTTTCAGTAACTGCATAATTCAATTCTGCAGGGGTTAGATTTTTACTGATAAAATAAATAGCATAAGTCATGGTATTCTCTTTTTGTCCCAAAGAGGCCCCTATTGCAGTATCGGATGCATCAGTAGAAATATGAAATGGCAGTGTCCAATTTGGTCCCCTTAAAATGGGAGTACTTGAGAGATTCTCTTTCAGTTTCTGAAATGCAGATTGACAGTTAGTATCCCAATTGAAATGTACATCCTTTCACAGTAATTTAAACAATGGCAGAGCTATCTTACTGCAATTTTCAATAAACCTACAGTAATAGCCTGCATATCCTAGAAAACTTCTCACATCTGTTTGAGTTGTTGGTTCAGATAGATTCACAATGATTTGAATTTTGGCAGGATCTACTTTTATTCCAGATGAGGAAATGTGATATCCTAAAACTATCCCTTCAGTCAACATCATAAAACACTTTTCATTGCTAAGGGAAAGATTTGATTCAACGCACCATTTTAAGATTTTCTCCAAGTTTGCCAAGGAATCCTCAAAGGCATTTCCATGCACAGAAAAATCATCCATATAGACCTCAACACATTCATGAATTAGATCTGCAAAAATGGCCAAGACTGCTCTCTGAAAGGTAGCTGGAACGTTACATAAGCCAAAAGGTAAAACCCTATAGGCATATGTACCCCAGGGACATGTAAAAGTAGTTTTTCCCTGGTCCTCTTTGGCAATGCTAATTTGATTATATCCACTGAAACCATCTAAAAATGAGAAATATTTCTTCCCAGCTAAGGCATCTAACACTTGATCAATAAATGGCAATGGAAAATAATCTTTTAGTGTTGCCTTGTTTAATTCTCTGTAATCTACACATATACGCCATTTTCCATTTTTCTTAGGAACAACAACTAACGAGGAAACACATTGGCTGTCAGAGATAGGGTAGATAAATCCTACCTTTAATAACTTCTGCAATTCCTCCTTAACTATCTCTTTTAGTATGGGCTTCATTCTACGTTGAGGTTGTTTGAGAGGTCTGATTTTATCATCTGTGTAAATGTGATGAGTGCATGTTTCGTGATGAATGCTTGGCATGTCAGTGTATTCTCAAGAAAATGCATGGGGATATTTATTCAATAAGGCAATCCACTGTTCTTCTTGTGATGTGGTAAGATGTGCACCGATATTAAAGTGTTTCCCTGGACTGATTTCAATTGTTTTGCTTTGGACATCAGTGATTGAATGAACATTAAAAATATTATGAAGTGCTAATGCCAAAGAATGCACTGTGCAATTTTCGTGAAAATTCTGTCCCAAAACTTGATCTACGATAGCATACTGCATGTCTCTTAATTCCTCGGAAATATCAGGTTCAACAATGAAGTAATCTAGTAAATCTTCGTTGTTTTCTTCTTGAAAATCAAAGAACTAATTGATACTTAAGACAGGCTGAATTACTTCTTCTTCCTGTTCTTTTGTCTCATTAATCCATGATAACTGATCTGATACAGAAGGTCGTTGGGTAGAAGGATAAACTGTGATTTGTTTTCTTTATGTCCCATGTGAAATGAGCATACTTCCTGATCTACACCCTATAAAAGCATCAACTGTTTCCAACCAGGGTCTTCCAAGAATCAATGGATGCCCTCCTAGATTAGACTTTGGTTGCAGCACTATGAAATCTACAGGATACTCCCAGGAATCTAAGGAAACTATGATATCTTCTAGGATCCCTTCAGGTGTAAATTTAGACCTATCAGCTAGCTCTAAAACTGTAGTGGTTGGTCTGAGATTTTTCAAGTGAAGATATTCCATTGTTTCTAGTGTCATGACATTGATAGCAGCACCTAAGTCAATCAGTGTTTTTGGATTTGAAAAATTGTTGACAGTTATTGTGACCATTGGGATTCCTGGATCAACATATTTTTCAATAAAAACAGTGTTAGACATTAAACCTGCTAATTTTCCTATCACATGAATTGCTGGTGGATCCTTCTTCCTCTTATTGAGACATAATTCCCTAACTGCTTTTGTGTAGATTGGAATATCCTTTATAGCCTGCGGTAGGGGAATTTTGACACATACATTGGTTAACTCATTCAAAACATCAAAATCAGGTAGGGAAATTGAAAGTTTTTCCTTAATCAACCTCTCTGGAAAGGGAGGTATATGAGGTACTAGTGTTTTTCCTTTCTGTCTGTGATTGTCTGACTGTAATTTTTCTATATTTGATTTTTTTGCAGTTTTCTCATTTTCTGCTTGTTCTTCTAAAATAACAGGAGATTCTTTTTGCAAAGTTTTCCTAGATCTTAAGTTGATATTTTGAAGTGGGAGGATTGAGTAGGGGAGTGCCATTCCTTCATCAACATTATACATGGGTTTATCCATTTTATTATTAGGATTTGGCATTGGTTGGGCTGGAAATTGTGTTGGTCGAGGTGGAGGCTGGTTGGATGGAAATTGAAGCTGTTGAGGTTGTTGGCCTAGTTGGGGAGCAAGATTAGATTGTTGGAAAAATGAGGCTTGATTCTGCTAGTATTGGGGATATGCAAAAGGTTGTTGATAGGGCTGTGGATAGGCCTGTTGATATGTCTGGTTACCATGAGTATACCCTCGCCAATTTGGAGCAGGTTGGGCTGGTTGTTGCTAAGGAGACCAATTTTTCTAGGGCATGGGTGCACTCCATAAATTTTGAACAGGAGTTTGATAATTTGAATGGAACTGCTGCATAGGATCTTGAGACATACCTGAAAAAGGTGGCTTCCAAGGTCTTCGTTGTCCCATAAGATAGAGAGACTCCATGCTTTGATTCTCCTCCATTCGGGTTGCCTGCAATTCTTTCAATCTCGGGCAATCATCAGTTTTATGATTTTCAGTACATAAGCCACAAATTTGAACAGTATTTAGAGGACATTCTTTTAATGGATGTTTCTTTCTACATTTAGGGCAGAAAATAGATAGGGCTTGATCTTGTTGTTCTTGTATTTTCTTGGTTTTTGATGTTTTGACCTGTGTTCCCAAGGTACTCAAAAGATCAATCTTAAAATCTTCTAACAAGTTTCCAAGTTCAGCTTTGGATATGCCACTAGTTGTAGATTTGGTTACTTTGGAAGTTACATCCCACTTTCCATTTCAGGCCTTTCCCCTTGAATACTTCTGACATAAGTCTGTAATCTCATCAAATGGTAAGTAGGAGATGTCACCTTTTCCCATAACATTCAAAATATCAAGGTATTCTTCTCTTATTCCTTTCAAAGAGATTGTCTGAGTGATATCAGGTGTCAAGGAATTGTATTTGGATTTCTGCAAGTTGTATGAGAATCTTTCTAGATACTCTTCCAAGCTTTCATCCTCCTGCCGAGACATCCTAAAAATATCATCTTTTAAATCTTTTAATCTACAATATGCTTGATATTTCCTAAGAAAAATTTTCCTCATATCATCCCAACTAGTTATAGAATGCTCTCCTAATCCCATGAACCATTTCAATGCAGCTGCTTTAAGAGTAGAAGGGAAGAGACGAAGTTTGTGGGTGTCATCGGTATATCCATAAGTACGACATAAGATATCAAATTTGAATAAGAAAGAATCTGGATCTTCAGAAGTCATGCCATTGAAATTTGGTAGAACAGATGGTGGAATATTTTTCATCCTTACCTATTCCCCTAGGATGATGCTAGTGTACAAGATTGGGAATTTAAAGGTGGCTTCCTGATCTTCTTCTGCTCGTTCCTCCCTTCCATACCTTCTCTCTTATTCCCTTTCATGTCTTCTCTCTTCTTCCCTTCTCTCTTCTCTTAGTTTATTTTCAATTTCTAACCTTCTCTCATACTCCCTTCGTTGTTCTGCAGTTGGCCCTTTTAATGTTTCTCCTTCATCCATTTCTCTTCATTTATTTTCAATCTCCATCCTACGTTCGTATTCCCTACGTTGCTCGAAGGTTAGTCCTCCTTTCTTAGATGTTTCCTCTTCAGTCATTTCAAAAGTATCAACAGTTGTAATGAATCCTTTTTTATCAGATAAAGAAGTTCCTGTTACTTCTATTTTTGGGGGGTTTTTGATAAATCTTCCTTTTTCGTCTCGTTGACTTGACATAAAACTAGAATATGCTCTTTGTTTTTGAATTTTTTTTATATAAGAGAACTAAATTTCTTAAGTCTGCTTCTAAAATGCCTTCCCGGCAATGGCGCCAAAATGTTGGGTTCCAATCTACTGGTGTAAATTAGACCTTAAATTTATGTCAATCCGGAGTTTGTAAGACTTAGAGGCATATCTCAAATATAAGGACTCAGACCTGGACTTAATTGAGAATTCAGTTTACTTTGTGAAATAAATCTAGTGGATGCTAGAATGCTGTAAGTAAGAAACATAAAACCTTCCTTACAGAAGTTACTTCATTTGATTTCTTGGTTTAATCAGCAATTCATATATGGAATACTCTGAGACTAAAATGCTAAAACCTAAATCCTAAAAATGAATTACAGTGCCCAATACCTTATTGTTGAAAGCAGGCAACCATCGATTTCCCTTACAAGAAAACAATTCACAATGTTTAACTCTTCTCAACAGTTTAATATCAGATAAAGAAATGTAATTGGAATTGCTCTTACAGTGTTTAACCATTAACTAAAAGAACTCATAACCCTATATTGTAATGAATTCCTGTGCATATATATAACCTATTTCGATCTACAATATATGAATTAATAATAAAAAACAACTCTACATAATACAATCAAAACATACCAATGCGCAATAATGAAGAAATGTGTGTGCAGGCTTGGAAAAGGGGGCCCTCCAATGCTTTGCTTACACACACAGAAAAACTTATAGAACCTTAATACTCAATCGCATTCACCATATAGAGATGGACATACACAACAATTTATCAAATTATGAATCTTTATTTCAAAATCATACGTTTATCATCCAAGAAGTTTTTCCTCTATCAAATCAAATACTTATACAATTTAAAAAAACTGAAACGCTACAAATATGGGAGATTCATAATGATATTCTCCTAATATCTCTCTCTACCCTCGAGATCCTCCATCATCTCCATCAAAATAGACCAAATCGAAACTGTCCTATTTTTATGCTAAGTGGCAGCACAGGTGGTCGTCTTTGACCGGCGTTAACTCGACACCTGTGACAGCCATATCATAAGTTTGTTAGAAATTTATCCATCCTTGGACATCAAGGATATTTTCCCATCTCTCAGTTTGTGCCCAGCTGGCCTGCAAGTATCCAACCTAGGAGAAATTACGGGAAGTTAGCAAATTCTGTAATTTTGAATCAAACCTTAATTTAAATGCCTTAAAAATATCATAATTCAATTTAGTAAAAAGCAACGACATTTATACCTTTGACCAAGGTTTTGTGGATGGATTTAAGGTTTTGTGGATCAAGTATGAAGGTTTATGGAGAAAACTGGAAGGTATTTATATGGCCAAATAGGTGAAAAATGGTGCCCAGCATCTCCCCCAAGAGGAAGCTGTTGCATGTCCTCATGCATAAAAAGTATTTCAAAAATTTGACCCTGCTTATGTCATGCACAAAAATTTGTTGCTTGAACCTTTGCTTCTAATCCTCTGATGTACGTCCTGTCTATGATGATGCATATGTAGAAGCTCGAGATGCATAAAGGACTTTCAGTTTTTCATACTTGGCTTTGTAAGTCTTCTTTTGTTTATGCCATTTATATGCATGCTTGGAGATCTGTGCCCTCTGAACTTGAAGCTTCCTGTTCTTTTCTTTTAACTTTTCATTCCTCAGTTCTAATTCTCTCACTTCCAATTTCAACTTCTTAATATTTTTACTAATTTTGGAAGATTTCTTCTTTTTCATCTTTATTCAAGGCTGATCAGAATCTGTGTCCATCCTCAATTCTTCATTCTCTTGCCCTGAATACTCCTTCTTTTCTTTTTGCTGTCCAAAAAAAGGAGAATCTTCTGCATTTTCCTGTCCTGGATGCTTTTCCTCTTCTTTTTCTTGTCCAAAGAAAGGAGAATCTTCTGTATTTTCCTATCCTGGATGCTTTTTATCTTCTTTTTCTTGTCCAAAGAAAGGAGAAGCTTCATTGCTCTGCTCTATTATTTCATCTGGAATCTTTTCAGTTTCTTGGGTCTTTCTTTCTCCATAGATTTGTCCTATCTCACCTGTTGGACTTCCCTCTTGACTTTCTAAGGATTGAATGTATGCATATTGTTTTTGCTGACTCTCATCATCTTCTTCTAGTGGTGGATTTTTCCGAGCTTACTGATGTTTCCTTGACTTTTTCTCATAAGTGTTGAAGATTTTATCTTGTTCTTGGGATTTTCTTTCTTCTTTCATCATGCTTCTGGTTTTTATCCTTCTCTGAGGCTATTTTGAGCTTGTTGCCTCAGAGTCATCTTCATTATCTATTGTCATCAATACCTCATCTTCTTTCATTCCTCCCTTAGGCAGTTTTGAGCTTGTTGCTTCAGGGTTCTGTTCTTCATCCTTGGTGTATGTTATCATTAACAGTTCGTCTTCTTTCAAGCTTTCTTCAGGTAGCTCTTCTGGTTCTTCAAACTGATTATGAATTATAAATTGTTGCCATGTCAGGCTTTGCCTTTGTAACTCATGTGTGATGATTATTTTGATGAGCCCACAATGAAAAAGGCTTGTTAGCTTATCTTTTGCACGCTTTTGAACAGCCTTAGCCATCTTGGAAAGGCTTTGTAATAGAAAATGGGGCATGTTAATCTCACAATCACCCCTCAAATGCTGCAACATCTTAATGTGATAAAGATATACAATACTAAACCTTCCTTCACAGGTGATGAATCTTTGGATGATATATACTATTTCATCCCAAGGATGAATCAACCAACTTCTTGGTACTCCCTTCTTCCATTTTACTGAGCCTGCCCTTGATGTGCATAAGAAGGGTGTCCATGCCTTCTCCTTAAATTTTTTTGTCTTAAAGAATCTCTCCCCCTGCTGTGGTAAGCCAATGATCTGTGCCAAAATATCTTCAGAGAGTCTAAAAGTCAAATTTCCTACTGTAACCCTCTCTCCATCAAATGAACTAGCAAAGGCTAGGCTAACATTGTCATTATGCCCATCAAACTTTTCAAAAAAAGACACCCACTGTTTTTTCTCAAAAATTTCCATGCATCTCTCATGAATAGCAGTGGGATCGAATTTCTCTGGTTCTAATCTAGATACCGTTTTGCAAATTTAACAGGAAAAGAAATATGAAGCAGAAAACCCTAGCTTTGCAATTGGTTATGTAAATGTTTTCCTATTTCAAAACGGTCCTCTGAATTTGGATTGATGTTGGTCTAGCAAATTCTTTTGGCAAAAGTTTTGAGTTTTACCTCTCCTCAGGCGTTTTTACTTCACGATTTCTCCTGTGCGTATGTATTCTTCAGAAAGCAGTGCTCACATCCTTCCTCTGTGATACATGCCTTCTCTTCCTCACAGAGAAGTGTTATCTTTCTACAAATATTGCAATCTTCAGCAATTGTTTCTGCAGGTAGAGGAGTGAAGCTTGGAAATAATCAAGGCAGAATGACCATATTGATATACAATCCCTGTGTTATATTTCGAAAACTTGCAATGCGACTTTCTATGTACATGCAGATTTTCGTGGGAGTATGCAACTATGATTCCCACCTCCTTTGTAATAATGATTTGAACATGCCACTTGATTCAATGCTAACCTGCCACTTAACCAATGTTCTATGATCCATTTTATATATTCCACTTTTTTTTTAACTTAATGCATACCATGCACTAGTATCTTTATCTTGGAGTATATAAATGAAAACATAAAAACATTCGAATTCTATTGTTTTGAAAAAAAATTTAATTTGCTTCCTGTTGAAAAAGCCTGCCTGTAGAATGCAGTTTAGGTTTTGATCAAATGAAAAATTGCTTCTGAGATTGATCCTGGCCACCATTTTGACACCTAGGGTAAGATAATGAGAAGTGAATGGGCTGCTGGCATGGATTGTGAAGGTGATAGAGTAGACAGTCAAGTTCATGAGGATAGGTAGGTATGCCATTACTTAAAAATAAGGAATCATGCAAACTTTTAAAGCATAAAAATTCAAATCCTTACAGACTTTGTTTGATATTCCCTTGTGCTATTCTTGCTACTTGATGTAGCTGGTCTGCTTGTCTATTGAAAAGAGAATTTTGCATGTGCCTGGTCCACACATGTCCTTCTGATGTCTTTTATTAGAAACTGTCTACTATCTCTGGTTCCTATGCAAAAATTCCAATAAAATGTACTTCTATTCAGGTCCCTTCTGCTGTCTTCTGATACAATGTCTCAGATTCCTTTTGCAAGACTGGAAGTCAGGTCCCTCTACTAGGATTGAGATTTGTGAAATAGAACTTCATGCCAGAATGAAATTATAGCATTTGGAGAAGGCTTGGAGGGTTTCAAAAAAATAGAAAGCATCTTCTGAGATTGATTCTGGCCACCATTTTGACACCTAGGGTAAGATAATGAGAAGTGAATGGGCTGCTGGCATGGATTGTGAAGGTGATAGAGTAGACAGTCAAGTTCATGAGGATAGGTAGGTATGTCATTACTTAAAAATAAAGAATCATGCAAACTTTTGAAGCATAAAAATTAAAATCCTTACAGACTTTGTTTGATATTCCCTTGTGATGTTCTTGCTGCTTGATGTAGCTGGTTTGCTTGTCTGTTGAAAAGAGAATTTTGCATGTTCCTGGTCCACACATGTCCTTCTGATGTCTTTTATTAGAAACTGTCTACTATCTCCGGTTCCTGTGCAAAAATTCCAATAAAATGTACTTCTCTTCAGGTCCCTTCTGCTGTCTTCTGATACAATGTCTCAGATTCCTTCTGCAAGACTGGAAGTCGGGTTCCTCTGCTAGGATTGAGATCTGTGAAATAGAACTTCATGCCAGAATGAAATTATAGCATTTGGAGAAGGCTTGGAGGGTTTCAAAAAAATAGAAAGCATGAAATGCTTATCCCTCGTAGGCCTATTTATTGACTAGTCCTCAAGTCAAACAAAAATCTTTATTTTGCTGATAGAAACTAAAAAAAAAAACTGCTTATGAGCCATGAAAGAACTGTTACCAGAAAGTGGAAATTGTTTTTGTGAATTTTCAATGGCCAAGTAAACTTGGTTTTCCAAGGAAAATTCGAGTTTATGTTGTGCCAGTTGATTGTTTTTCACAACTAAACTCCCTTTTTTGTGTTTTTTTTTTTTTATCAAATCAGAAAATGGCTAAGAAGAAAGTGAAGGAGAAACACCAGTTTGTTTATCCAGCACTTCCATCTCCCTTTGCTGTGAAATCTGTTGTAATAAATCTTCTTTGTTGACAGGCTTAGTGTAGAGTTTTAACCTATGGCCATTGACCACAAATGTTTGTGCCATTGGCCATAGTTGATGGTGACAGTACGGAGAATCTTGTTTCGACATAAGTCATCGACAAGTTGGTTTTGATATGTCGGGAACACCCAAATCCATACAAGATATCATGGCGTCAGAAAGGACATCATGTCAATGTAACCAGACAATGCCTGATAAAATTTAAGGTTGGGAAGCTTGAAGACAGCGTACTTTGCGATTTAATCCCATTGGACGCATGTTATTTGTTGTTAGGGAGACCATGGAAATATGATCAGAAGATGATCTATGATGGTCGAGCCAACACAGTCACAATGTGGAAAAATGGCACGCGGAGGATCTTGAAGCCGAAGCAGGAGGACCAAGCCGATGGCAAGCGGGGTGAGAGCATCTATTGGTAGAAGCGAGTGCTGATGTGTACAACCAAGGAATTCCTCGCGGAGGAGGAGAAACAATCGGGATGTTTCGCCATCATTCTGAAGGGACCATGTGTCGAGAGGTCGATAATGGAGAGAATTCGGGTTGAAGTCAAAAATATGCTCGACGAATTCAGGATCAAAGTAGTCGATGAAGCACCGACGAGATTGCCACCAACGAGAAGCATATCCCACCAGATCGACTTGATTCCAGGATCGATTTTTCCAAACAAGGCACCACATAGAATGACTCTGACAGAGGGTCAGGAACTCAATCGACAGGTCCAAGAGTTGGTGGATAGAGGATTGATCAGAGAGAGTATGAGCCTGTGCACGATACCAACAATATTAGCGCTGAAGAAGGGTGGAGAATGGAGGATCTCTATAGACTCCAAAGCTATCAACAATATCAGAATCAAGTACCGATTTCCATTGCCGAGGATGAACGACTTGATGGATTTCTTGAGTGGAGCGAAGTACTTCAGGAAGATCGAACTAAAGAGTGGTTATTACTAGATCGGGGTCAGAGAAGGAGATGAATGGAAGAAAGCATTCAAAATGAAAGAAGGGTTGTATGAGTGGTTAGTCATGCCATTCGGATTGACTAATGCACCTAGTACATTCATGCGGTTGATGAATGAGGTACTGAAGCCATTCTTGACAAAGTTCATCATAGTTTACCTAGATGACATCTTGATATTTAGTCGAACGAAGGCCGAACACTTGGAGCACATTCGAAAAGTATTGCAGAAGTTGCAGGAAGAGACGCTGATGGTGAACCTACAAAAGTGTTTCTTCATGAAGAAAGAACTGATGTACTTGGGATTTGTAATCTCGGGTAAAGGGTTAGTGATGGACCCAGAGAAGGTGAAGGAAATATTGGATTGGCGAGAGACAACAAGTACAACAAGAGTGCAAAGTTTCCATGGACTTGCTAGTTTCTATAGGAAGTTCATCAGGGGATTTAGTCGGATATGTGCACCTTTGACAGAAAGCATGAAGAAAGGGGAGTTTAAGTGGACGGAAGCTGCCCAGAAATATTTCAACAAGTTGAAGGAAAAGGTCACTAAGAGCCCGATGTTAGCGCTCCCAGATTTTGACAAAGTTTTCCAAGTTGATTGCGAAGCGAGTGGAATGGAAATTGGAGCAGTGTTGAGCCAAGAAGGCCAACCAATTTCATTCTTCAGTGAGAAGTTGGATGATGTGAAGCATAAATATTCGGTCTACGACTAGGAGTTCTCTGCTATTGTCCAAGAGTTGAAGAAGTAGAGGAATTATTTGTTGCCCAAGGAATTTGTGTAGTACACAGATCACCAAGCACTGAGGTATTTGAAAACTCAGTCGAAGTTGAATCAACGACACATGAAGTGGGTCGAAATCCTATAGGGATATACCTTCATGTTGTGACATACGTCGGGCAAGTCGAACAAGGTTTCCGACATGCTGAGTCGAAGGGTTGCATTGATGAACATGACGACAGTTCAGGCAACAGGAATAGAGTCGGTGAAGACAGGGTATGAGACCAACGAGGATTTTGCAAAAGCATGGGAGGCGAGTCGAGAACCATGGAGTGTCGATAGAATGCCATACTTGGATTATTTCATCCAAGAGGGATACCTATTCAGGGGACAACAGTTGTGTATTCTTAGAGGATCCGTAAGAGAAAACCTAATCCGAGAGCTGCATAGTGGCGGGTTAGCAGGTCATTTTGGCATCGACAAGACCAAGGCATTGGTCGAAGAGAAGTATTATTGACCAGGAATGATGAACAAATGTCGGTAAGTGGGTATGACAGTGTCGAGTTTTCTAGTTGAAAAAGGGAAGAAGTCAGAATACGGGGTTGTATACGCCATTACCAATACCGAATACCCCATGGGAGCACCTGAGCATGGATTTTGTGCTAGGATTGTCGAAGACGCAGCAAGGTAACGAATCAATCTTTGTTGTAGTCGACGGATTTTTGATGGCACACTTTATTCTGTGTCAGAAGACAAATGACACCACAAGAATTGTTGTACTATTCTTCAAGGAGATAGTCAGATTGCATGGGTTTCCGAAGAGTATAACATCAGACAGAGATACCGAGTTTATGGGACATTTTTGGAGAACCCTATGGAAGAAAATGGACACAAAATTTCATTTTATCTCGACATATAATCCACAGAAAAATGGAAAGACCGAGGTGGTAAACATAAGTTTGCGAAACCTTCTAAGATGTTTGATGATCGACATACCCAAGCAGTGGGAAAACGTGTTGGCGCAAGTAGAGTTCACGTACAAAAACTCTGTGAATCGGTCGACAAGTATGATCCCATTCCATATTGTTCAAGGACGAAGCCCACATGGAGTGGTGGATTTGGTTGGGATACCAACAGAAATCAAGAAAAGTACGGATGCAGAAACATTCGCAGATCATATGAAAGAAGTGCATGAATATGTGCGAAAGCACATTCAAAAGAGCAATGCGGCATACAAGTTGAGAGCCGACAGGAATAAGAGGCTACAATTGTTCAACGAAGGAGACTTAGTCTATGCACACTTGCAGAAGGAGATATTTTCGATAGGAACCTATATCAAGCTAAAGCTAAAGAAGATTGGACCATGTAAGATTCTGAAAAAGATTTCGAACAACGCTTATGTGTTGGAGCTGCCGAAATACTTGAGCATTTCACCTACGTTCAATGTATCAGATCTGCACAATTTTGAAGAAGGTTCAACCAGTAGCAGCGCAGAAGTGTCGAACATCGACTGGATAGTGCAGATACCAGGTCGACACAACAAAGAGGAAATCACCGAAGTGTTGGAGGAACGCGAAGTCGGGCATACGCACAGTTCGCGGAAGAAAGAATACTTAGTGCATTGGAAAGATGATGAGTTGCAGGAGGCGACATGGATTTACGAAGAAGAATACATGAGACTGGCGTAGCAGTCAATTTCTTTTTCACCTGGGGAGTCTGATGTAGGAGCATCAGGGCCTAGGAGAAAGAAGACCATCGGTGCGAAAGAAGACTGTCTATTGAAGCCAAGTAGTTGAGCTGAAGTTGTCGATATGCTGTCGACAGAAGGAGAGGGTCGAAGGTTGATAGATAAGATGTCGACGAACGAAATGTTTATAGAGAAAGGATTCGGGTGTCAATAGGTTTTCGAACAACGACACTGACAGGTTTGCAGCGGAAGCCAAGTGTGGAGGATGAGGCGGACTAGAAACCGTGGAAGTTAAGAAAATTTGACAGGTAAGGTCAAAGGTGACGAAGTGCAGTATGGTCGAGACGTGGGGACGACGACTGTCACAGAGTCTGAGTTTTGCAGAAGTCAAAGCAGAGTACTTAGTAGCCATTGGAGGTTTTTGAGGAAGTTATGAGCAGTTAAGAAGGTGGTTGGGATCAGGACAAATGTCACCAGAGGTAGAGGTTGTGCAGCACGACAGAGTGCACTGACAACTGCAGTTCTGCAGGATCTAGAGGATTCAACGAAAAAAGGTAGAGTGTCTCGGGGAACGGAGTGACCTCGGGAGAAGCAACAGAGCAGAGTAGAAGATCAGTGTGTAGGAACACAACAGGGGATTGATCATTCAACAGAGAATCGACCGAGAGAGACCGTTCATCCATAGCTCAATGAGCACTTTCATTAAAAAGAGGCCATGAGAGGGAGGAGGATCGCACACAAAGAAGACACATCATTTACTTCTGTATATTGTAAAGGCTCAGGCCGACTAGTTTTAGTTGTTTACATTTCATGTTGTAACACTGTAATTGATTGAAGTAATATAAGACAGCTTTTGGCATCCGGTTTACATCTAGTCTGTGTGAACATTGTGTGTCGTGTGTTATTGTTAAGCAAGAGGATCCGACCGACCTGCCTTGCGCCACAATATTATGTAAAAGAGTAATACATTATATCTCATCTTCATTATGGTAAAGTATACTCTTTATATCCATTGTTATATAAAGAAGTGTTATTATGGAGAATTATATTATCCCACATGCAGTATGTGAGAGTAATTCCTCCACATCTCTTGGTATATAATAGGGTCAAGGAGTCACATTATAATCTATTATACTATCACAACACATTGTATTGTGCTCACAAGCTTTCTGCTATATTGTATTGGGGTTATTTGGAGCTGCTCTATTTGTAAGATTGAAGGAGATTTCTGGAGATAATAGAAGACAACCTTCCTGTGGACGTAGCCCAATTGGGTGAACCACGTATATCTGATGTATTCTTTTCCTTGTTCTCTTTATGTTCTTATTTATGTTGATATGTTATTGGTTGCTTAGATAGGTAAGCTAGTTTAGCTAGATCTATAACTATGACATGGTATCCGAGAAATTCATCTTGCTTATAATCTAGTATATCACTCCAAGACAAAGCATTTTGACCTTGATGCTCATTACATTCAAGGTCTCATCGCAAATGGTATTCTTTCTCTTGAGTATTGTCCTACCGAGCAGCAGGTAGCCGATATCTTCACCAAATCCTTAACAACATCAAAGTTTTTTCATCTTTGCTCCTTGCTTGGGATGAGGGAAGTTGTCATCAAGGGGGAGTAGTAATGACTCATTCCTTCCTTAGTGTTAGAGTGGGATTTTCTCCCAGCCATTATTAAGGGGGAGTGTTAGAATATATTATATTCCTTGAAAGGTAATATTGTCTTTGTATTATGTCGGAAGTTATCCACAATCTTATGTAAAAGAGTAATACATTATATCCCATATTCATTATGGTAAAGTATACTCTTGATATCCATTGTTATATAAATAAGTGTTATTATGGAGAATTATATTATCCCACATGCAATATGTGAGAGTAATTCCTCCACATCTCTTGGTATATAATAGGGTCAAGGAGTCACATTATAATCTATCATATTATCACAACACATTGTATTGTGCTCACAAGCTTTCTGCTATATTGTATTGGGGTTATTTGGAGTTTCTCTCTTTGTAAGATTGAAGGGGATTTCTGGATATAATAGAATACAACCTTCCCATGGACGTAGCCCAATTGGGTGAACCACGTATATCTGGTGTATTCTTTTCCTTGTTCTCTTTCTGTTCTTATTTATGTTGATATGTTATTGGTTGCTTACATAGGTAAGCTAGTTAATTAGATCTATAAATCTGACACATTGAAGTGTACTTATTGTCATGTGTTCCAAAAATAGAGTTGATTGTGAGAGGGTTCCATTATATTGTTGAGGTTTCTTATGAAAGACTTTGACTCAAGTGTACCTATTGTCATATATTTTTACATTGAGGGTGATTATGAGAGGGTTCCATTTAGAGGTGCCTACTATTAAGGTTGATTATAAAACACTTACATTCAAGGGTGTATACTGTCACATGCCCAAACATATTCATAATTGTTTTCCCAAAGTAAGAAGGTTAGACAACACAAGAAGTATATTTTAGTGTACTGTCTCTCGAAAAGAAAGGTGGTTTGGTATCTTCATTAGTTTTCACCCAAACTAAAAAGGGTAAGAAAGGCCACAACTAGAGTTTGGTATAGATTACCCAGAGGAGAAAATTAAAGAATGAAATGGTATAGCCAACTAGGATATCCCGAATACATCCTTGAGAAACTCGATATCCAAATAGGATGGAGTCTGCAACATAACCTTCAGAGACTTGACCATCAATTGGGGCAGAGCCAAGAAAACCTTGGGAAACTCATAAGCATAAATAAAGAAAGATAATTAGGAAAATAATAGAAGAAAAGGAAGATGGATTTTTTATAGTTGTCAAAATAATTCCATTTGATATTCACAAAGCATAAATATGTTAGTAGGAAACCTTGGAGCTAGCATTAGACTTGAATGTATGTTATATTCTTTTAGGTCTAGGGGATTGGGTAGATTCCAACTCTTATGATTCTTATGATCCCAATGGAAAGCTAAATTGGAGTTCATAATTATTTCTGGTTTAGAGAAGGTTAGGTCAATTGAAAGAATAATGCAACAAATACACAAATTTTGAAATCCTCCAAGAGACATAGGACCCTACGATGTCAATGATTTAAGGACCAATTAGATGAGTCCATGTGTACAAGGTAATATATAGAAGGATGCTTATTTGGAAATTAGATGGATAGATTAGAGAGGCACATGGAAAGTTGAGGATGTTCCATGCCATCAAGTTAATGTCAATAAGATTTTGACTCAATAGCAATGCAAACCAAATAAATGATTAACCATGGAACTAGGTTTTTCAACAAACTTTAAGTCACTAAGGTACATATAACAATTAGATGGTGTTATGTAGCAATGGGCTCCTAGAAACTTGAAGGCTTGCAATATTTTCCTTTTAAAATATTATGCAACTAGGAGGATATACAAATTTCATTCCACCCTAGCTCCCAAACCCAAAATATTATAAAACTTGATTAAATCAAAGATTGGGTCCCCAGAAGGATCCATGCAACAATAAAGAACATAAGGGTCAAGTTTTTCTTGGGTTTTGAGACAAACAAATGTTACAAAATATAATCACTAGTACAAAATGAGAAATTAATGACTAAAAAAATGACTAAAATTCCGCTATAAACGACTATTTTTGAGTCAGCAACTAATAGTAGCTAATTTCCACTATCTTGTAGCTTGACTAACTTAGTCGTATATCACTTAGTCATTAATTGGTTGACTTATTAGTCATTGATTTAGTCATTGATTTAGTCAGTGATAGTCACTGATTTAGTCATTGATTGCCATAATTAATGACCAGATATACGACTAAATAAACTACTAGATGATAACATATTAATGACTAAGCTAAATATGACTAAACGTTAGTCGCGCTATAAGATACTGTAAATTAGCTACTAATAGTCGTATATATGTGAATTTAGTCGTTTTCTTAGTCACTAATTTATGATAGGGTACGAAGGAATTGAACCACCAATATCCTGCCTATAATTAGGCAGGTGCTCCACCATTGAGCTAACACCCTTTAAGAAGTTGTTATTGCTTGACAATGATGATATTCAAACAAATTTTGCATCATTCAAGCATACAAAATAATGATTACCAAGTTACTATAGATCCATAATGGCTTACCTTGTACTAGTCCTTCAAGTCTTTCAACTGCATTTATTAAGTGCAAATATATTTTTTCACTTAACATCTGTCTTTAGGAGTTCATGCCCAAACAAGGGTCGTTTCCCATACAATTCTGACAAGAGACATGATTGTCATTGTTCCTCAGACCACTCTTTGTAGGATCCA
This sequence comes from Larix kaempferi, assembly GCA_027924585.1. Lineage (NCBI taxonomy): Eukaryota > Viridiplantae > Streptophyta > Pinopsida > Pinales > Pinaceae > Larix > Larix kaempferi. The sequence continues at coordinate 69,251,340 of BSBM01000047.1, read as the reverse complement.
ATGCCTAAATTCCTTGCAACTGCATCAACAACATCAGTGTGTCTGTCAGATTCCTGTCTAATATCCAGCCTGACAAGTGACAAACCGAATTTTGAAACTTGACACATGAAATCAAGAAGACTACCATCTGCAATTGGCTGGTCCCCAGTAGAAGACAGTGATCAGTAACAAAGTTCAAGTGGCTCCAAAAACTGAAAGCAAAAGCAAGACGATGTGAGAAAAACTAACAATACATGTATGCCAACAACAAATACAAAATATGCATAACTTGGGAATCTATTTGTACCTCATCAACATTTGTAAAGGTTACTTCGTTTGGTATGTCAGAAATTCCATTAGAAAGTAATTAGCGAGTATGTTCACGAGTATTGTACAATTTGTCTCGTACATCTCCTAATATCACCCTAAAAGGTTCATTTGGGGGAATTCGTTTCCAAAATTATCCACCAAAGTGCATATCTTATTAAGTAGCACCTTCAAAAAAATAATAAAAAGGTAAAAAATTAATGAAACTAAAGTTGGAGTCCAAGACTAATGCCGTCAAATATTTTTATGAGATAAAGATATGTATTGGTCAAGACGACATTTTGATCAAGAATGCAATATCAGTAAAATACCCTTCAAATCACCAGTTCAGGGACAAGGACGAGTTTGAAGTGCCTTTTAACCACTGTACCATTAAACAATTTTTTTTGTCCAAGCCATATTCGAATGCTATATTTTTGTCTGCAATGCATGGTACTTTGTAAAATGAAGAAACCTCTATAAATAACTTTATATAGCAACTTTGCATATAGACATCACAGACAACCCAAAACCACTCTGCATGCCTATCTCACCAATAACTAATAAAATTTAAATGGCCAAATGATTTATTACTTTGCATATAAAACTGAATAAAAACCTTATAACCTGCCAGAATTACCTTCATACAGTACCTTATCTCTACCAACACTAAGCAAATTCCAACCATTTTCAGGGATTAAAAAACTTGTCACAGTAGAAAAATGTTTTTCGAGCACAAAAATGCACTTTATAGCTACAAGATCCCATACTCGAACTGTTGCATCATCACTTCCAGAAAACAACTGCAAGAAGAAACATAGAAAAATTTACTCGCCATGCCTATATAGTACACTGTTATATTTGAAGAGAAACATATTTTTAAGATTACATGTTCATAAATTAATGTCAATAAACAAATGACACCTTCAATGAGGCCATCATATATTTTAGCTCATAAACAAAAGATATACTAAAAAAAATTAACATTACTTCAATCATAACACCTTACCAAAAGGAGATGGGGATCCGGATGGAATATTATTGTAGTTACAACTCCTTGGTGTACTCGAAATGAATGTGTGTAGTACCCTCCATCCACATCCCAAACAAGAATATTTCTATCTGCACTAGCCGTAGCAAGTAATCATCCTGATGCATCACATGCCATGTCTGCCATGGGACCATATGTGCCTACAAAATTAATAACAATAGTTTCAATCCCATGTTCAAGAAAATATCAAGAGAACATAGGACAACCTCCCAAGGTTAAGCAATTTCCTGCACCTCATTGGAATCCAATATTTCCCTTGAGGCATACAGTGGATAAGCATGTTCAGGGGAAAAAAACATCTCACAACTATTTTTCAAATGCCACTCATTACCTTAATGCCAAACTTGTTTTCTTTCAAATACAAGCCAGCCTATATATATATATCTATTTTCAGAACTTTCATACACACTTCAAACAAATAAATAGAGGAATAATATATGTTAATGTATTCAAGTAACCAGATGAGATGAGGCAAGATAAGATTTTTTATTAATGTTCAATAAATGACCTCAAAAGTAGGTCAATGGGACTCAGAAGTATAACCTAGTGCAAGTACATAGTGGTAGTGTGATAACAACTCCTTTAAAAAAAACAAAATGGTGAAACAATAATAAATATCCAGTCAAAAGGTGGCACCTCAAGGCATGTGTGGACGAGAAAGAAAAAGAGAGGAGGAGAAATATAACACCCTAACAAAATCATTAGACAAAGAAGAAGCCAATAAATTGTCGGATAGTGGCCTCTGGAGAGAACTATGTTCTAAGCAGTTAAATAAACCATTTAGTTTGATATTTCTAGTTAAGCTACGATAAATATATCCTCAAATAGGTTATCTGGACTCTGGAGAACATAACTCTGATCTTCTAACTTAAAATTAGTCTGATCTCCAGAGACAAGACTCTGGAGAACATAAATCTGATCTTCTAGGAGCACCTAGGAGGCAGGTTTTTTTTTCTTCTGGTGGTCCTAGAAATGAAGGGTCTGAGTATGGAGTTTGTAGTTTCTATGGCTCTGTGGACAATATTGAGGGTAAAGAAGTGACATGGGGATCAGACACATATTGGAATATGGTTGGGGACATCATAAAGACAGGAGGGATGAAAGTAACTAGCTCAAAGCCATATAACTTTAGGATTTATGTTTGCCAGTAGGAATCAATGCCAATGTACGTGTTTCAAATTCTCACTGGTTTGAAGAAATATCCAGGTATACCCCATTTCCCTCAAATTCCCAACAATCAGTTCTCCAGGACAATAATATTGCCACTCAAGTGTGATTGAATGTGACAAAAAGCTTGTTTCTGGCAGTTATCTAGCAATTTAAACATGAGAAGACTCAAACCGTCCATCCCATGTCGTACAAGGTAATAGAGAGCATAAGAATCATTGAGCCTACAGTTGCAGTTCTCCAGTGAAATCATGCATGCCACAGTTCCTTGCACTCCAAGCAAAATATTACATGCAATACCTCAGGGTTTAAGAATTTTTAGGTTTCTCTAAAGGCACATAGTCTGTATTTTCAATATCAACCCCCCCGCCCTGACTATAAGGTTCACCTATCAACAAAACAAATCATTATGATGTGAAACTACAAAAAAAGATATTTTCGGAGGCATGAAGCTTGTCTAGAAATGAATATAAGATTTTTCAAAATACTGTTCCCAAATTATGGCCCATTGATGGATTATATATACTTTGAAAGCATGGTGAAAGATATGACTGCAAAGAGTAATTCAAGTTCTCGGGTTTGTTCTAAATGTTAGAAAAATTCTCATTCCAATAACCTACTAAACTAAAGGATTCTTCATTACAGTTTTCTCAATCAATTTCCACTTTTCTTTAACCTACATGAAGGTATGGCAAACATTATTTAAGTCCATTCAAAGAAGAAACCTAAGAATCTCAGCTAACTAAAATATTCATTTTGTTTTAAAAACAGAAGATACGTATTTCAATAAATCTAGGCATGTACTCATCTCTCATTCCTCTAAGCAATAACAAGAATGACCAAGAGTGTGCATAAATCTAAGCAATACTCTCTAAATCTAAGCAATAAATATGGGCGTGTACTCATCTACGGAGAAGGTTGGGATTGCTGGAGAAGATTCACGAGTTTGGGGTCTATTCACAGATGAACTCAAGAAAGGACATGTCAAGTTATTGGAGGTCGAGGATGAACTAGCCTGGGTGTGGAATGGTAACAACGGTGGTTACAGTGTTTCTTTGGGATATGTTGCACAACAGGACCCAAATCTACTCTCGGATGCAAGGTGTTTTGAAGATAAAAGCTATAGAGAAGTGTATACTGTGGATATGGCTTATCATTCATAACATATCACCAACTTGGGATAGAATAAAATTTTAAAACACAAAAGGTTGGAAAGTCCAAGCTGGTGTGTACTCTGTTAAGATAATGATGAATCAAATTTCCACTTATTTTGCGAATGTCCCTTCTCTTTGCAGGTTTGGAAAGATGTAGAAATCTCCTTAGGAATCCCCTCTCTTTAGAATAAAAAATCATTTTTGGAAAAACTCATTTACTGGTTTTCTAGGAGAGACTGGAAAGCACATAGAGTTGTTCCTTTCCTAGTTTTATGGCAAATGAGGCAATTTTTGAAAAAAGATTCATTCCTTGTTTCCAGTTTTTCCTCTCAAGCAATTTCAGTGTTGTCGCATTTCCAGCCTTTGAGAAAGGACACAAAGGTATGGAACCTTATTCCTCCAGGCATCGACATGTCAAATCCATGGAGATACTTTGATGGGGCGAGCCAGCTGAATGGGTCCAAATGTGGAGCTGGGTATGTCTTATATTCGTCAGAATATTTTTTTATGTAGGGAAAGCCTTCTTGGGAAAAGGCACAAATAACTTTGATGAAATTTATGCACTTCTCCTACTCATGAAGTCTGCCATTAGAAAGCGTATCCAGTTTTTGCAGATCTTTGGTGATTCAGATCTTTCGATCAGGTGGATGAATGACGAAAACCAAATCCAGAATTCTGCTATTTATAATCTGGCTGTGCATTTAAAAGAATTTTCAAGTTGTTTTCAGACTATTTTCTTCGTGCACATCCTCGGGGAATTTAATGAACAAGCCAATAACCTTTCAAAAGCAGGCCTTTCGGGTTTGATGAACCAAGTCCATGAAAATGAAGTTAGGAGAGGGTCTATGATATCTTGTCTTCCTCGGTTCGAAACCAGGGAAAATTTCAAGAACCCCCCCTAAATTTCTATGTATAATAATTGGGCTAATCCCCATGATACATAGGAAAATATGAAGGCTATTTTATCAATTAAATAATACGTATATATATATTTTTTGGCTAATGTCACACCAAATTATATAATCTCGTAAAATCTTGGCGAATCTTTTATTGAATTATAAAATCTTGTAAAAACTTGGCGAATCTTTCACTAAATTATAAAACCTTGTAAAGTCTTGGAGAATCTTTTATTAAATTATAAAACATTATGAAGACTTGGTGAATTTTTAAATAATGCATAAACCACATATAACAATAAAGCAGCATATTCATTAAACTATAATAGCCTAGAGAAAGAGCCATTATCCAGTACTTGTTGAATTAAGATAATTTTTATTTGATTTCTTGCCTATTCACATAGGATTTCTTTCCTGTTCACATAGGATTTCTTCAATCAATTCCATTATGATACAATTACATCAAACTAGGTTTGGCTAAAATCCATGTTTTTCCATTCTCCTAAGTAACCAAAAGATCAACCTACCAGCTGTTATTGCAATCACATAAAATACCATCAATATAGTACTCTAAAGTCTCAAACCCTTTGACCAATTCATATCCATATAAACCCTCAAACCCTAGTCATTAAGCTAAAGAAGGGTGATAAAATTAAGAAAAATCCACGTGGAAGCTCAAAGAAGCGAGTAGAAACTAGAAAGAACAAGAGTTGCACGCCTTGTAGAAATACTAACAATAATAATATTATAAATATATACAAAACAACACTAAAAAATAATAAATTGATGTCTATATTGAAAAAATGTGGGGTTTTAAGCCAAATAACCAACTTCCAGATTATATACTGCAAATTTCCAGTTATTATTATGTATTCAAAATTCAGGTGTAAAACAACCAAACATTATAGTCATGCCAAAAATGGCACCATATTTTGCAACACTTGTAAGTCCAAATATATATGAGGGCATGCTTGCCACACAACTTCTTACAAAAACATTTACTTTATGTTATTACGTTTTTTTATTACATTTTGATGTCTAAGAATAATGATCACATAGAGGCCAATAACTAGCCCAGATTTGGAATACACAACTACCCCAATCTGTCTAGACATGCAAGTAAACATATCCATCCATTTATTTACCTTTACCAATCCTTTAAAGAATAAGATCCAACCGAATGCCAACAACTGCAAACTTTACTGCAACAAAAAACCAATAGATGGATTGCATTGTAGAAACATATTAGCATAACCAACAAAGAAGAATTACAAATAGATAAATATCAAATTCGTTTGCTTTGGCTATTGCTTCATGTTTGCATTGAGGCTAAGAGATTTCCTCCATATAAGTTGTTTTATGTGTTTCTAAGTAAACGATCCCTACTCAAAATCAAAGTTGAAAGGAGTAAGGCATCTAGTTTCTTCATTGATGCCATGAATACTTGTCAAATAATGGTGACTCAAGGCCTCTTCAATTGACAAGCTCCAAATCAAATGTGATTTGCAATGCCAAAACAATGTTCATATGCTTCTGACTTGGATAAAGCACCATTGACCTTCTACTATGAAAAAACAATCTTGCTGGTATTCTAAGAGATTATCTGATAGCATTCTAAAACATCAAATACAAGCTTGAGGTTCAGCGTTTTCAGCTTTCCAGGGAATGGGGGATTTGCAGTTTTCCCGACTGAAAAAGCTTTAGCTTTCCAAGGTGGAAAATGAATATTTGAGTATGGCAATTGTAAATGTATCTTAATGAGAATGATGCATTTTAATTATCTAATCCGCACATGAACAATGACTTCAAGGAGTCTTTGTAAATTGTTAAAAAAAAGAAACACTAGTGAGTCAAAAGCTTCTTTGACTCAAACAAATAAATATAATAAATAAAGTAGGAGTTAGAACAATAGGCCGACCATTCATAAACACATAGTCATGAGAAAGCTAACACGATAAACTATGCAGCAATTTAAAACATTACCAACTTTACCAAAACATAAGCACATTTGTAGCCATGTCCAAATTACAAGAATTTAATAAGTGCCCAAATTACAACTGCCAGGATGACAAGCACAATAACCATCACCATTAAGAACATGCAAGAGCAAGCACTCTTCGCCTTTTTGCTCAGCACAACCAATCTCCTTTGTGCACGCTGTTTAGTAAATAAAGGGTACATTTGGACCAAAAAATACAATGCAATATCAACACAATGTTTGATGCCCACCTAAAAGAAAAAAAATATATGATATAGGTCCAAAAATTGAAACAAATGAAACAAACCTGCATCCGTGAGCTTGTTCCATCAACATCTTGGTCTAAGTTATCCTGTTAAAAATTACCATACAATAACATAAGAAATTAAAAGCACCAATTAAAACTTAAAAGAATATGGCACTTCTAAAGAGTAAAAACGAGATATTACATGTTATTTAAGACATGAAAAAAGAATTGACTCAAACAATACATAAAATGAATTTTACAAATTAGATTGCATGCAAGATCATACAAGAAGTCGAGTCTGCAAATCCAATTCTTCATTGACAGCGAACGTAATGTGCTTGGTGCTTATTACTGTCTACTCTAGTTTTCCAAGACCCTCATCTTGTTCTGCTCTAGATTTGTAGATCAGTGTCAGGTAGATCACTAATATAAGGAAATATATCAAGAAAGGAAAAAACATAAACATAACTTACTAATAATTAACCTTTGAAGTCCAATAAGACCATAGTTATCCAATCAAGTAGTTCTGTTTATTTATGAAACGGGCTTGTTATCTTGACCAAGCAAGTCACTCCTCCAAAATACTAAACATTATGAGGAAATTTCTTTTCATTTTGGTAATCATGTTTTTTTAGATTGCAATATATGATTTATCCCTCAAAGAACAATTCTTGCTGCTCCCAAAATAAATACCCCTACCAACCATTTTTTTCTAATTTATGACATGGTCTAAATTTAGTCATATGTGAATGTCATAGTAATTGGTTCCCAAGGAAAAAATCCATTATCTGAGATCATCTAACAAATAATTTCCATATATATAATTGTCACCTGTTACCAAAACGTGACATGTTCAAAGCAGAAGCCATCTGGTTTGATTTTGATCGAATATTGACAAGCATGTCTTGTTGTCGATGTAATTCCTTTTCAGTTCTACATAGATCACAAGGTTTTGGTCAAATGTAGCATGTATACATTGTTAAAATTCTACACAAAGATCAAATCAAGCTCTCAGAATATATTTCAGAGGAACTGCATAACAAGCATGAACTCTCCTATGGTTAATTGCCAAGCTAAATACCCAGAACAAGCAGATATTTAACTTTTTGATATTCTATAGCTAATGTAGTTTAATGTCAAGTTTAGTAATCAACCAACTACAAATACATGCACCTTGTGGTCCTAATTATTGCTTCATTTTTACGGTATCTAAAACAAAACCTATTTTTACACTCCTCAAAACCTTTCTTGAGTTGAACCTATCTTTCTAAAGAACCTTCACTTCTAAAAAGTTTTGCTTCTATTTATTCGGGCATTAATTTCCTGTTGATTCTTAAAAAATTTGTTACTCAAGTAGTAAAGCTACACTGTCTACCAAAAATAAAAGTGATCACAAGGCTGGGGAAAATCAAGCATGAATAGAATTTCAAGGATATTATATTGCAGCCTCGCGAAAATTTTTGATATGCTAGAGAGAGTTCAATCTTCCAACGGTTTGATGAAATTAAACTTTAAAGGTATGAAAGTGCACATGAATCTTTATTTCACATCATTAAAAGCATTTTATAGCGAATAGCATGGAGTTATAAAATGTTCTGTTGTTTGTATCTAGTATTCCAACATTATCATGCACTGAAATTAGCTGGTTAGAAGCAATGAGAGATAATGGAAAGATGTCAACTTAGAAAAATGACAAATAGACAAACATCTAGGATACTTGAAGTACAAGGAATAGGACAGAAGGATACTAGAAATACAGTGTGCATGTAAAACTACAAAATATGCCTTCTGTCCAAAAATGAAATGCTAAGATTGAATCGTTACCTATGAGGTTGAGAAATAGAAAAGGAAATCTAATAAAAGCAGGAACTCCTATCGAAAGATAGAAGTAGCAATATACCAAAAATAAGGCATGCTTGACTTGAACTTCCCCTGTTTGTATCCAATATTTCAACATATCGAGTTGAGCTTCTTTCAAAACAAGGACTACAAGAACTCCACTAGAAAAGCACACAAAAAATGGCATAAGCAATGATCTAAACTTCACAAGTGGCTAGTGTAGACCTTCCAAGCCATAGTGAGAACACAAGTGCCAAATAAGCACGGAGTTTTGCTTGATCCCTTGGCTTCACCATCACAAAATCAAATCAAAAGAAAAAGAGAAGAGGAGGTCAAACTCAGTAGCAAGTGCAATGCAACAAATCATGCCATATATATGTATTATGAAGGAGCATTTAAATTGGCTTGAACATTTAATTTTGGAAAATTGTAAACTAGCTCTTATTTCATTTTTATCATCACTAAACATGGAAATAAAAATATGTAACAACATACACATCAACATGGACAAGAAAATGCCTGGATGGGGTAATAGGGAGGCATGTCATGGAACCATTATCGCTACAAGTGGAGAAAGAACAGATCACCAACATGATAGAGAAAATGTGACAAGACAAAATTAGGCCAAACCCATTTATGTGGAGCCAATTCAGGAGGAAACCTGTACCACCATGCTGGAAAATAATGCACCTGGTACATGCAGAATCCTAGGAGCTAACATAGAAGAAAAATGTCTTATCGCCATGGTAGTGAGCAGCTCAGTAGCTCTCTGCCTGCGCTGTCACAACAGTGAGAATCAACATTTTGCGAAAAAGAGAGATCCAGAAGCTAGACAAATTGGAAGATAGACTTCCTCAAAGAGAAGGGCCAGGTGCAACCAAACAATTGATAAGGAGTTGGAGAATATCATGCCAAACAAGGGAATCTCTCAAAGTAGGGTCATCATTATTCATTCGTGATTTCCCTATATCGACACACCAGGGAAATTACCACCAGAATCATGGACAACCAACCAGAACAGGATAATCCTATCCTGGACCACATCTTGGACACTCTTCAACCATTAGATGACAAATACAACTCCCTTCTAGGTGCAATTTTGGGCTCAACTATGGGAAAAGGGGGTTCAGAACAAAGACATGCTCCGGAGGACTCAACAACTGCAGAGGACTCCAAGCTCCACGCTGGAAGCAGTCTAAAGAACCCCATTTCTTTTGAGGAGGAGGAGGCTTAATATTAGTTTTTCTTAGTGCCTCTCTCAAGCTTTATGTTTATATTTTTAGGTGCTTGTCATAGTATGATTAGAATTGGTTCTTTATGGTCAGGCTCCAAAACATCAATAGATGTGAGAGGTAGGTGGAAGTCTTTTAAGATCAACTTGAAGGTTGGTTGGTTCATAGTAATCAATTTTACATCAACATATTAATAGTTCTATAATCATATAGATCATGTCTACTCAATGTTTTTCCAAAAAAAAGAAAAAACATCTACATCATAATAACATTTACATCACAATAATTATCTAATTATATCGTAAGCACATTAAACACAACCATGTTGGATATGTCACATACTTGATATTTAATTTAAGTCTAAATGTATCCAGTATAGATTATTATTACAATCCTTTTACAACTTCAGGGAAAAGGTAATGATTTATTGTAATAAATTTTATTAAAAGTTTAATGGTTTAATGTAATAAATAAATAACAATAAGGACACCAGTCACTTTCTTCTCAGAAGAAAACACATAAATTACTATACCATTATAACAACATCACATGATATTTGTAAATCATAAATTGTTGTCAGATGTAGAGGTTGATACTATAGCATCAAAATGTTCTTAGAATTGCATTCACACTTTCCTTATATAAAGTATACAAGTATTATGATTATGATGAAGGCTTAGACGCAAAGTAAATCCCAAAGACGTCGTCCACATTTTTTAAAATACAGATGTAAAGACTCATGCATATGATGCCATAGTAGTAAATAATCTTCATCCTGGGATTCTTCAAATGATAGTAACCTTACCAAGCTGCAACTGTGGAAGCAACCACTATAACTGAAATAGAGAGTGTGGTAATGGAAGTAGGCATGCGACCTTTGTCAGTCCTAATAAGCATCACTTCCAATATCGGATAATTGTTCATTACTATGAAACTGTTAGGATATCTCATCATTCAGTATGTACTTTGCATGCATCTGCATGCTTCCCAGTCACCAGTTTGATGCCTTCAGCACCTAGTCCCTAGTCTGCCAGCACCCGGGAGCTTCCTTCCACTAAGTTTTAGCCATCCTAGTGCTTAGTGTGCCCAGCATGCACCTACCACCTGAGAGGGGCGCCTTTTCTCACCTACCACTCCAGTTCACTTTAGTTAGCTAGTTGTCTTTCCTTGATTTGAGGCTAGACTGACTCCTAACTGTTGTTATCACTTCGATGGACCTCCAATGAGACTTGACTACCTATTCTGAGTTCAGTTAACTCCTCATACGCCCTCCACTGAGCATCCTTCCCTACATTAGTGCCATTACCATCAGTTACACTTATTACACTCAGTTAGACTCAGTTTGACACCTGGCTGACAGTTACTTGTGCATTGATGACCACCACTAATTGATGATGAGGACTCCTAGTTGGAGTCAAGCTATGCCATGCAGTATATTCGAATGACCTCCTTGGCTAATTCGAATTTCTCACTCATTGTGACAGTATTGTATTGTAATTCTACTATTCTGGATTATAGAGCGCTGATGTATCTCTCTTGCATTGTTTTTACTCCAATTTGTTTTACATCATTGTGATTGATTTACTTGTTCAATAGATCTACTATGACTAATTTTACATGGTATCAGAGCCATGGCAGGGACAAGATCTCTCTTCTACAGGTGTTCTACATGAAGATTTGAGTGAATTTCCTAAAAAATACTAATGTTTTGGCATGCAAAATCTCATGTGCATTCGCTCATGTGCATGCAAAGCTGAAATATCTCTCCAATACCACTCCAGAAGCTTGAGTTTTCCATAGAATTCCTGGAATTGACACATTGGATCTTCAAGATTGCTTGATCTCCAATCCCAGGTGTGATGCAACTCTAAAAGGGTGGATTATTTGACCTTACGGTTCTTGTTTTGATTGTGATTTGTAGGTTAATCATATCCATCAAGTGCATTCTCTATCTTGTGATTTGCAGGTTCTTCTCCATCAATTGCACTCGCCATCAGTGATGGAATACTCTTCTTCAAAGCCTATGCTAACTCCTTTCAATTATTTTGATTGGAAAGATGACATGGAGATTATATTGCGCTCAAAAGGGTTCTATACAGTCACCATGGGCCTCGAATTGGAGCCAAACACATTGCTTTAGAAAACAAAACACTTCAATAAGCTTGATAAAGCTTATGGTCTCCTTTGCCTCTGTATCTCCAAGGATCTTCATTTCCATCTCAGTGGATTGAACACTCCAAAAGAAGTATGGGAGCAACTTGACAAACTTTTTGGCAAGTAGGACGAGCTTAGGGCCTTTCAATTGGAAAATGAATTGATTTCTCTCAGTCCCGAGAATTTCGACACCATCAATGATTTTTTCATAAGATTCAAGCACTTGGCCTTGCAGTTGAAGAATAGTGAAGTTATCAAAGAGGATAAGCAATTGATCCTCTCCATTGTTTCAAAGCTTGGTAAATATTTCTCGGTATTTGTCTCTAATTTCAATTCCGGTCGGCTAACTACCCCGAATTAGAAGATGCCTATCTTGAATGCCTTCATTGAGTCTGTTACCAAAGAGCATGATAAGCTAATTCAAATGGGGTCCATAATCTCCAAAGCTTCACCCCTCTTTGTTGGAGGATCCAAGATTTCGAATGGCAAAGGGAAGCAAAAGAAAGAGAAGCCCAAATTCAAACCTTCCAAGCAAAGAGAGAAAAACAAACCATCAGATGCACCATCCGGTTCAAGGAACAAGCAAAAGGGTAAAGAGGGTAAAGAAAAATCTAAATGTTCTTATTGCAACTGTGGATTTCATCTTGAAAGTTCATGCATGAAGAAAAAAATAGATCAAATGGCCCTCCTTTTGGAAAAGAATAACATATGTCTTCCCGACGATGCACGGAAAAAGGATAGAAATGATGATCATGAAAGAGGTCAAGCACTCATGGAAACTGTTTCGAAACCCACCACTCTACTGATAGATTTTGGTGCCTTGAATCATATGGCTGCAAATATTGACTCCTTTCTTCATTTGATCCAAACAACTCCATCCCCATCCATTTGGGAGATGACTCAAAATTTTCATTAAAGGGTAAAGGTACCATCCATTTAGAGCATGGAAGTTTTCATAATGTTCTTTATGTGCCTTCCTTGGCTTCGAATCTACTTTCTGTGTATCAAATGACACACACTGGTGCACTGAAGCAAGTTACATTTAGCCCTAACAAAGTTGAAAAAGTGGAAGACTTATTGTAGTCGGAAAGGCAAATCATACTGCAAAATACTATGAGTTTTCACACTTTGTGTTGCTTGAAAAGCCCACTGCTCTTCTCACTCATGGCAATGAGGTTAGTAGGCTTTGGCATTAAATTTTTGGACACCTTAATTACAAGTATTTGCTGCTGTTACAAAACAAATCCATGGTTGATGGTCTTCCGCAACTCCATTCCTCGAAGGGAATTTGCCCTGGTTGCATAATTGGGAAGCACCCCGAGAACAAGTTCGACCACAGAAAAGCTAGCAGAGCTTCTATAATTTTGGGTCTCATACATTCCAATATCAGTGGTCTGATGCCAACTATATCCATGAATGGTTCAAGGTATGTTTTGACATTCATCGATGACTTCTCCTGCTTTACTTGGGTCTTCTTTCTAAAAAACAAGTCAGAAGTGCTTGGAAAATTCAAGGATTTTAAGGTTTCTGTTGAGACTGCCATGGAGAGCAAGATCAAAGCTCTTAAATCTGATAATGGCGCAGAATATATCAAGACTAAGTTGCTGCAACTTTGTACTGAAAGCGGAATTCATATCCAACATACAATTCCCTACATACCCCAGCAGAACGGTGTAGCGGAAAGGAAGAATTGGTCATTGAAAGAGATGGCTACCTATATGCTTGAGTCAAAGGGTTTGGCTGCAAATATTTGGGTTGAAGCCATGAATATTGATGCATACATTCAAAACCGAGTTCCACATTCATCCGTGAAAGTTAAAACTCCTTTCGAAGCATTCAATGATCACAAACCGGATGTGTCCAATTTGAGGGTTTTTGGCTCCACTGCATGGGCTAGAATTCCTTCTGAAAAAGAGAAAAGCTTTGGATCCACAAAGTACTGAATGCATCCTAATAGGATATGGAGAAGAATCAAAAGCATATAAACTCATGAATATCAAATCCAAAAATATATTCATAGAGCGAAGTGTGAAGTTTGAAGAACCGCTTCAAGATCTGAAACTAGTCGAGGAAAACACTACTGATCAGAAACCTCCACAAGAAGAAGATTCAAGAGAATATGAAGAAAGCATTGGATATGATATCTATGATATTTTATCAGAATTTGATGGCCATGAAATATCAGGTTCGGAATCCAGCCATAATGATCCTCCTCAGTTACCAAAGTGGGCCCAAAACACTATACAATCTACTGCTCCAAACATTCGAAATCCTGTTGATCCAAGGAGAACAAGAGCAGACTTTCAAAGAGCAAGTATGGCTCTTTCTTTTTCTGATCCATTATTATTTGAGAAATGTTATTTGATTATTGGTTCAGATCCCAAATCATACTATCATTCCCATCGAGACCCTAGATGGCAAACCGCCATGGATGAAGAGTACAGTTCTCTTCAAAAGAACAATACACGGGAGCTAGTTTCTCTTCCACCTGGAAGAAAATTGATCCAATTCAAGTGGGTCTAACGCACGAAGGTTGATGCTGATGGATCTATCAGCAAATACAAAGCTAGGCTAGTGGCAAAAGGTTTCTCCCAAGTCCAAGGAGTGGACTACATTGAGACCTTTGCACCAGTTGCAAAGATGGATTCCATCCGCTTAGTTTTGACTATTTCTGCATCCAAGCACTGGGAAGTGCACCATATGGATGTGAAGAGTTATTTTCTACATGAAAATATCAATGAAGAAGTATATATGAAGAAGCCAGAAGGATACATATCAGATCCATCATTAGTTTGCATATTGAAGAAATCTTTGTATGGATTGAAACAAGCGCTAAGAGCTTCGTACGCAAAGATGGACTCCTTCCTTCTTTCTTAGAATTTCAAAAGATGCAAATATGATACGAATGTGTATCTACAGCAAGTTAAATGTAATTTGCTGATTTTTTTTCTTTATGTTGATGATCTTCTTATTACTTGTATCACTCTCCTTATAATCAACAAGCTAAAAACTGCCTTAAATCTAGCTTTTGACATGAGCGATTTGGGCTTACTGAAGCAATTTTTAGGCTTGGAGATAGCTCAAAATTTTGATGGGATCACATTATCTCAGCAAAAGTATGCTTCAGACCTGCTATTAAATTTTAATATGGCAGAATGTAAGGTTGCTCCATTTCCATTCCTCTCAGGAATCAATCTTGAGGAAGGAAATTCTACACCGCTTGCAGATTGCACTATGTATTGACAGTTGATTAGTTCACTACTCTACTTGACACACTTAAGGCATGATATTTCTTATGTCGTAAGTGTTGTATCAAGGTATATGCATCAGCCCCATGAGCTTCATTGGTGGGCAGCCAAGCGGATCTTGCAATATCTGCAAGGTACGAGACATTTTGGCATACACTATGCTGCAGATTATGAGCTAGATTTCATTGGTTTTACTGATTCAGATTGGGCAGGTGATAGCATTGGTCGGAAGTCCATTTCCAGTTATGTTTTCATGATTGGCCATGGCCCTATTTGCTGTTCAAGAAAAAAGCAGGCAGCCATTGCACTTTCTTCAGCAGAGGCAGAGTATCGAGGGGCAGTCAATGCTTGCATTAAGGTAGTTTGGTTGCAGAGTATTCTTTCCAAGTTTGATTTTGGTAGCACTACTTCGACTGTCATATTTTGTGACAATCAAAGTGCTATTAATATCTCCATACATCCAATTCAACGGCAGAGGACCAAGCACATTGAGATTCATATGCACTACATCCGAGAGTTGGTGCATGATCGTATCATCATTCTACAATATTGCCCTACTGATGAGAAAATTGTAGACATCTTCACTAAGAGCTTCACTGAGAATAAGTTCTCTTACCTTCGTTCATTGTTGGGGGTGAGTTCCATCATGGTGGAGACAGATTAGATCCATTTTATGTTTAGCTTGAAGGGGGGCTTTCTTCCCACTGGGTTTTCCCTTTTTCCTCACTTAGCTTATTTTCAGCATTTTTGGATTATTGTATTGGGGTGACCTTTGGTCTCAGTAACCAGGGCCCTGCATTTTATTGTTTACATCATAGTATAGCTTGAGGGGGGGGGGTGTTAGGATATCTCATCATTCAGTATGTACTTTGCATGCATCTGCATGTTGCCCTGTCACCAGTTTGATGCCTCCAACACCTAGTCCCTTGTCTGCCAACACCTGGGAGCTTCCTTCCACTCAGTTTTATCCCTCCTAGTGCTTAGTGCGGCCAGCATGCACCTACCACTTGAGAGGGGCGCATTTTCTCACCTACCACTCCAGTTCACTTCAGTTAGTTAGTTGTCTTTCCTTGATTTGAGGCTAGACTGACTCCTAACTGTTGTTGTCACTTCGATGAACCTCCGATGAGACTTGAATAACTATTCTGAGTTCGATTAACTCCTCATGCGCCCTCCACTGAGCCTCCTTCTCTACAGTAGTGCCATTACCATCAGTTACACTTATTACACTCAGTTAGACTCAGTTTGACACCTGGCTGACAGTTACTTGTGCATTGATGACCACCACTGATTGATGATGAGGACTCCTAGTTGGAGTCAAGCTATGCTACGCAGTATATTCGAATGACCTCCTTGGCTAATTGTAATTCTACTATTCTGGATTATAGAGCACTGATGCATCTCTCTTGCATAGTTTTTATTCCAATTTGTTTTACATCATTGTGATTGATTTACTTGTTCAATAGATCTGCTGTGACTAATTTTACAACAAATACACAAAATTAACTGTAGAACCATATTCTCTAAAAATGGATAGCCCTCTTTAATGATTTGTGCTAATCCACCCACCAACGATATCAAGTTTAGCATTGCCGAAGTAGCTAGTGGAACAAACAGAGCAGATGGAACACCAAACTCAAACATTTCCAGTTCAAATCTTTTGGCTACTTCACTGTCCACTACTTTGCTTGTTACTTCGAAGCCTACCTCCGAGACACCGATGATCTTGCATGCAACTTGGATTAACGCAAACAGACGATGTCACACCTTTTATCATCCACATCCTCTGTTTGTTCCACCAACCTTTAAATGAACCCCTATCCATAATAACTCAATCAAATTGTAGCCATATCCAAATAGTGCTAAGGATGCAAACAGGAAGAACCATGGATTTGAAGCCTGACCATTATCAATAAACAATTATTAATGAAGAAATGCCAGAAGAAAATGAAACCATAACAAAGATTTCCAAATTTTATGCTTTTGATGCAAAAATAGCTTAGGAAATATTGATAGCCCACTGAGCATGCAAAGGCCAGGAACTAAAATGTAGCAAAGTATAGGTATGGAAGTCAGACCATAGGTTCAGAAAACTGTAACACATTGTCTGTGCTACTGCTATTCGTCAAATGCCATAAACATATGGGAAAAACTTACTCATAAACAACTCCAGGTGGCCGGCAACCCACCTCTTATGTTGAATTAGTGTATCATTCAAGTTAATCGAAGTGCACCCCAAAAATGCTCTTCTCCTTGGGTTGCAGTAAACGGATTTCCATCCTCTACAGTGTATGACAAGGCTTGTCAATATATCTTCAACGACACAGCGATAAAGCATTCCCACTTGCAATTGACAAATTTCATATAATAAATTTGAATGTAAGAGAAATCTATCGGCATCTTTAATTAGAAAGATAAGAAAGTTAATATCAATGATAAATTTTTTGTTTTTTCTTTAGCGATCAATTGAGGTTATTTTTATAATATTTAAAAGATAGAAATACCTAATTTCGAATATTAAATAAGAGAAATATCCCAAATAGATGCAAATAAATTTAGATGTAGAGTAAGAAATTTAGAAGACTAATATTTATTTTATAATAAATTCATAATTAAAGATATCGAAGTAATATAAATATTATAATAAATTCATAATCAAAGATATCGAAGTAACATAAAGATTACATTTTTATGTGATTTTTTTTTCAAATTTTATGGTATAAAAGGGATTTGTTTATAAAGAAGGGATTTTCTTCGGAGACATCCGATAAAATTGGAACGATACAGAGAAGATTAGCATGGCCCCTGCGCAAGGATGACACGCACAAATCGAGAAATGGTCCAAATTTTTAAATTGGAAAGGTTAGATGGGAATGGGCGGATGGAGGTCCCGTTTAGGGTTTTTGCAGGGCGGTACTGCAGGATCGTCCGGTTTGATTGTTCTAGGGATTGAGGAGGGATGTGGAATGTTGTAAGTGGCGTCAGATGAGGGTCAGATCTTTTGTATCTGTACGGGAGATTTTTGTCAGAAGAGCAGATATTGACACCTTTACTCCTTTTTCTGCAGACACGGACAGGTGGTCTGTTTTACCGGTATCACCTGTCATCGAGTCATTATGTCCTTTGTGGATGGGATTCCCTCCCATTCTAGCCACTTCCACGGAGGTGTGGTTGATGCCCGGTTTGAGGTCTCACATCCTGTGCAGACGGATGTTGGCAGAAACCCTTGGCTTGTTGGTGAGAAGGCTCGTAGCAGACGAAAGGCTAAAACTTACAAAGCTAGGGAAAATTTACAGCGGTATATTATCCCTGCAAACGCACATCTGGACAGAGTAGAGATGCTCGCGGATCGAGCTCTGGTCGGTCGTCTTGAATATGCTTCTGGTTCAAAGGTCGAGTTAGCAGAATGGGTGAAGGTTAACTGGTCGCCGCTTGTGGGGAATACGCCGAGAATCAACCTGTTGGTTAACCAATGGATTTTATTCATCTTCCCCTCAAATGAATCGATGTTACGTATCCTTGATGGAACCTGGCTTTTCAAGGAGGGGTCATTAAATCTGAAGAGGTGGCACCTGGATTTCGACCCCATTCATGAACGTCTAGGAATCCGGCACTTTTGGATGCTTGTACCTGCACTCCCAATTGAAATCTGGACGGAGGAGACAGTGGCAGGAATTGCAAATTCTGTTGGCAGATGTCTGAATGTGGATAAAAACTCTGTCATGGGCATTGACAGGCGTTATGCTAAGGCCCTTGTGGAATTGGATGTCAGATTAGGGTTGCCGACCTCTATTGAAATTGAATGGGGTGAAAAATGTTGGACCCAGAAGCTGGATTACTTTCGGGTTCCTTTCCGATGCTACTGGTGTCGGGAGCTGGGTCATACTAAGGCAAAGTGTCCGGCCCGTCTTGCTGGTTTGAAGGATGAGGTCTGTCGGAATCCAACTTATAAATCCCTCTCGGGCCCGGATGCTTCGATTAGGGTTTCCACAAACCCTAACTCCTGTGAGACGGCTTGCTTGGAACAGATTGCGCAGAAGACTGCGACTACTGGTAAGTTAAGTCCTTCTCTGGATGTTGCATTTAATGCTCTTACAAATGAAGAATTGGACTATATCAAGGATAGAGAGTCTGATTTAAACAAACGAATCTCTTTGGGGTTGGTTCAATTGAGACATGGTTTGTCTACACCTAATTCTGTGTTGGGAAAGCCTGATGGGGATAGTTGTCCATACCCGGCCGGGGGTTCTGAGATTGTCCATTGCCCTGGGGGTTCGTCCACTGGACCTCTTTCTGGGGATTTTCAGGCTGTCGATGTCCCCATTCCAGTCTCTACTAATTTAAAGTTGGACACTAATTATGTATTGGATAAACCTGATGGTGATTGTTGTACATATCTGGCCGGGGTTTCTGAGAATATCCATTGTTCCGGTGGTTCTCCCATTGGAACCCTTTCTGGGGTTTTTCAGGCTGTCGATGTAGCCACTTCAGATTCTACTTGTATAAATCGAGATACCGTCACCCCTGAAAAATTATTGGATAGAACTATATCTGAAGCTTTGGGGGATGGTAGTGTTCGTCGGGAGGGTGGTCTGGAACCTTTACATATCTATTCCAAACATCCTGCGAAGGATTCCAATGTGTTACCATTACCATCAAAATTTCAAAATGTGACAATCAGAAAAGCCAGAAGAAAGAAAAAAGATTCTGTTTCCGATACTACAGAGAGGGAGGTAGTCTGTAATGGTGATGGAGAGTCTTCGTCTGACAAAGTTTTGGGTCTTAGAGCAGAGATACCCATTATTGACATTTCCTAATGTCCTTTATCTCTTTGAATGTACGTGGGTTGGGTGGGGTTTTGAGGGCTAGGGCCCTATCCAACCTATTTCAAACTACTAGACCTGGTGTTGTATTGATTCAAGAGACAATGTGTTCGAAGGCTGATGCTGTGCTAAAATTGGGGAATATTTTACCTTGCTGGGAGGTTTCTGCTGTTGATGCTTCTGGTCTCTCGGGAGGTTTGGCTGTAGCATGGAATCCTTTGTTATATTCCTTTCTTTCCTTCAAGACTGATTGGGGGTTATTGTTGAAAGGGCATTGTATTGGCCTGAATCAAAATTTTTCTGTTTTCAATTGCTATGCTCCCTACATAAATCGTCTGGTTTTTTGGGACTCCCTTTCGGATTCTGGTATTTTGCAAGATGAAAACCTCATTTTCGTTGGAGACCTTAATTTCACTCTTTATCCTTCGGAAATATGGGGGAAAAGGGCCAGACTTGACCCCCTGGCGGATTATTTTAACAGTTATCTTTTGAAGCATGAATTGATAGATATTGTACCTACAGATATGAGTCCATCCTGGAGCAATGGCAGGGGTGGAGATGAAGGTATCCACAAGCGACTGGATAGGTTTTTGGTCAAGAATTCTCTGCTGGAAAAATTCCATAGGTATCGGGCGTGGACTCACGGTTATAAGGTTTCAGACCACTGGCCCATCCTATTTCAGTTTGATGATTATGGTTTTAAATCCAATATACCGTTCAAATTCAACCATTCATGGTTGAAGGAGGATGATTTCTGTATGCTGGTTAAATATTTTGGGTTAAAAGATGATGTTGAGGGGGAAAATCCATTGGATTTTTTCTGTAACAAAATGAGAAGACTCAAACATTTGGTAAAGGATTGGATTAAGAAGAAAAAGGATGCTGATAAGAAGGATCTCATCCTTATTGAGGATAATATTCTTAAGATCCATTATGAGAACTATCTGGGAAAGCTGAGGCAGGATGAATTTGAGGTGGTGAAACAGTTAGAACAACAGCGGGCTGATATACTGCTTAGGGAGGAGAAGGAATGGCGGTTAAAGAGCAGGGCATTGTGGTTAGATTATGGTGACCAGAATACAAAGTTCTTTCATTCATATGCTTCAGCCCGTCGTAATATGAATGCCATATGGGATCTGAAGGATTCTGATGGAAATTTATGTTCTGGTGATGAAGATTTAAAATTGGCTGCCTACAAACATTTTGAAAACATCTATAAAGATGAGGGTAACAGTGATTTGAGGGAGCAATTGAATATAGCTGACCTCTTCCCCAGATTCTTTGATGATGTTGATGCTGCTGCTCTTGCCAGGGAGGTTTCACTTGAGGAAGTGGAACTCACTTTGAAGATGTTTGCTGGTGAAAAAAGTCCCGGTCTCGATGGGTGGCCGGTGGAAATTTATACACATTTCTTTGATATCATGGGGCACGATCTTCTGAAAATGGTTGAGTTCACTAGGCTGTGGGGTTTCTCATCTGGGGCATTAAATTCTTCATTTGTTACCCTTATACCGAAAAAAGGCAAGCCGGAACACTTTGGAGACTATAGGCCTATTGCATTGTGCAACTTGGCTTATAAATTGGTTTCAAAGATCATTGCTCAGAGAATTAAAGAGGCCCTTTCTAAGCATATTACTGCAGAACAATTTGGATTCTTACACAATAGACAAATTCATGATGCCATTGGGGCTTCTCAAGAACTGATCCATTCTATCAAAAGCAGAAGAATTAGTGCTTTGTTGTTAAAGCTTGACCTGGAAAAGGCATACGATAGGGTGAACTGGACATTCTTGAGACTTATACTGATTAAAATTGGAATGCCACCTCTTGTTATAAATTGGATCATGTCCTGCATTTCATCTGCCAGCATTGCCATCTTAGTCAATGGATCTCCATCCTCCTTTTTTAAATGCACCAGGGGCATTCGGCAGGGATGCCCACTGTCACCTTTATTGTTTTTATTGATTGTGGATGCACTTAGCAGAATGTTAAAGTTTGCAAAACAAGAAGGATTACTGAAAGGGGTGGATTTGGGTTTGGACTGTCTCATTTCTCACCTAATCTTTGTGGATGATATCCTCCTGACTGGATTGGCTACTGTTGCGGAATGGAGAGTTTTTTGAAACATCTTGGATTGTTTCTGCAGAATTTCAGGTATGAAGA
This sequence comes from Larix kaempferi, assembly GCA_027924585.1. Taxonomy (NCBI): domain Eukaryota; kingdom Viridiplantae; phylum Streptophyta; class Pinopsida; order Pinales; family Pinaceae; genus Larix; species Larix kaempferi. Next base: position 69,229,103 of record BSBM01000047.1, on the reverse strand, counting down.
TTAGTGCTTCTAAGTCTTGCTTCTATTATCAGAATGTGGATCACGATTTAAGACTTGGTATTTCGAATATTCTGCCTTTTAAGTTTCTTCCATTAGAAGATGGTCTTATGTATTTGGGGTTCTTTTTAAGACCAAATAATTACCAGATTAAAGACTGGTGGTGGCTGGTGAGAAAATTTGAGAGCAGAATTACCCATTGGTCAAATAGATTACTTTCTGTGGGGGGTAGAATTATCCTGATTAAGGCAGTACTTCTTGGGCTCCCGGTATATTGGCTATCTCTCCTTGAAATACCAAAATTTATTCTTAATGTCATCAGGAAATTGATATTCAACTTCCTGTGGAGTGGGAGTCTTGACAGAGCCTCTTTAGTTATGACTGGCTGGGAAACAATTTCCAGACCGGAAGTATTTGGTGGCTGGGGTATAAAGGATATCTTTGTATTTAGCATGGCACTTAGGGCAAAAAGTCTCTGGAGATGTATCTTCAATCAAAACCTCTGGTCCAGGATTTCCTTTGCAAAATACATCAACTTGGATCCAGTGGATTGGATTAGAAGAGGAATGCCTTTGTCTTCGGGATGCTCACCCCTTTGGCGTGGGATGATGAAAACATCAAAATGGATTCTACGTGATATCAGATGGCTTGTAGGCAATGGAAAGACTGTCAGGATTGGTTTTGATGTTATTTTGGGCATTACAGATCCTGTTCAAATAAATATAAAGATTCTGGATTATCTGAAAATCTATGGTATCTGTACTTTGGATCGCATCCGTGATAACCTGGAGCAGAGGTGGCTTCTGTCTTCGGATCTGGGTCTATTTAATGAAGAAGGCAGATCCTGGGATTCATACATTAGAAACTTAGAAGCTAATGGTATCATCCTGTCACAACTCGACGATAAAATGGTGTGGAATGGAAATAAGAAGACTGGTATCGTCACGGCCAAATATGCATATGACAGGATGATGCAGGAGATCTGTATCTATCCTCAACACTGGTGGTACAGAACAATATGGAAGTGGAATTTGGCACTGAAGCACAAAGTTTTCTTGTGGCATGCTCTCCAGGGTACATTGAAGACTTGGGACAACCTTTCTAGAAGAGGATGGATGGGTCCTAACTGGTGTATTTTGTGCAAAAATAATGCAGAATCTATTAATCATATTTTTCTCCATTGCACTTTCGGTCTCAAAGTTTGGGAATTCTGCAGAACACAGCTCAATCATACATTTACTTGGGGGAAAACATCCTTTGGGGATGATTTGCTTTGCTGGTATCGAGAAGCTAGGGACTCCATACAAATCCCGGTGTTCATATCTTGGGCACTATGGTATTATCGGAATCTCTGTACATTTCAAGGAAAAACTCCAGATTTTATGGCTTGTGGGATCACTGTATTGAATTTGGTAAAACACTATTCTGTGCCTTTTACACCTACTGTGGCCAGAAGAGTTGATCCTTTTAATTATATTGTCAATAGACCCATTTGCTTTTTTGATGGGGCTGCACAGGATGGGCTGTGTGCAGCTGGAGGTGTCATATATTTGAATGAGGATCATTACTTTACACTTGGGCTTAACTGTGGTAGAGGGAACAATATGAAAGCTGAACTTTTAGCTCTCTGGATGGTTCTGAGATGTGCAAATATTTTTGGCCTGGTTAATCTTTTGGTATTTGGTGACTCAAGAGTCACTATAAAATGGGCTTCAAAAGAATCAAACTTAAATGTTTTGGCTCTTTCCCATTGGTGCAAACGTGTTAGATTGGAGATCGATTTGCAGGATGATATTACCTTTACACATATCTACAGGGAACACAATGGAATGGCTGATGATTTATCTAAAAGAGCTTTAACAGGTGTCGAAGGATATGTATCCTGGGAAGAATGGATAGAAGCCAGCATCCAGGATCGTGGAGATATTTATATATTTTAAATGCTTTTTGTAATATCATTAGGTGGGATGATACAGTTTTCTGAACTATGTGGATATGTGTCTTGTTGATACGGTCTGAGCTATATTTTGATAATAGGAATGAATATGGTCAAGGACATATAGAATGTACCTCTATCTTATAGAGGAGGTGAATTACGCTGAATGTAACCACTCATTAGAGGAGGTGAAATATCTTTGTACTATTTGAAAAAAAAGAAAGATATTCAAACATGTTTTTATTTTAGAATTTGGGATGGATTAGTATCCATGATTTTTCTTTATTGCAAGAGGATAAGATAATTGTACAGTCTAGATTGATTCTATCGCATTTTTTTGAAATTTAAAATAAACAATTATAAAAAAAAAGAACAAGTAACATATAACTTATTCATGGCACTTAACATATAACTTATTCAAGGCACTTAACTTGTAACAAGCTTATCCGTATTCACCAACCACAAATTAAGTGACTATGATAATTTGAGACACTTTAAATTTAAGAAGTTATAGAAATCCACTCATTAAAACTACACAAAGCAATTAACTTGGCATGCCTGGGAACATCGATAACATATTAAATGGTTGTGCTAATTACCTCTTTGCCCCACATGGTGTTCTCCTCGAAAGTGCAGTTTGCAAGAACTCGTGCATCTGTAAATTTGAGGAACTATGTTGTCGCTCCCTTCCACATAAGACATCCTTGCGGTGAATGCATCCGGTGCCTATGTAAAAGAAACCTTCAATTCCATCTAGTCCCTCAAACTGTTTCTGTATATGAAAATTTACAGTTTCTTGTCAGTGTATGGATCTAATCCCGCTGTCTTCATATATATATATATATATATATACAGTGACCTGTTTGTTGGAAATTCAATGCAAAATTTAAATAAATAACCAATATGGAAGACCAATGGGCATTCTCGGTGTTATAATGAGAACAGTCATTTTCCGATCAAGATCCAAAATAAAACTTGCAACAAATTTATCATATCAAGAAAGCTATCACTTTTGTAAAAGTCGAAGCTCCGTATACCCACATCAAAGAACCTGCTGAGGTCATTTCCATAGAGATCGTTCTTTGTTATGCCATGAAAGCGTTGCGGGAATTGGACGAACGCAAACTGGTCACTTGTTTTGGGGTCCAAGAAAAAGCACATGGCTTGACGAAGCGCTTCAGAATTGTTGGTGTACACACAATCAAGAGTGAGAATGAAGAGAGCATTGCTCATTACGCCAGAGACTCTTATCTGTCCACATTACAAACTTGTTGTAATATTCGACGGTGACCTTAGCTAAACTGTATTTCTAAGCTTGTTAATCTCTTGGATTCCATACACCAGCTTTGTAATGGTGGGGATGTCCAGGTCGCTTTTCACATGAGACATATGTAAGACTCGGCAAACCACACCCCTCCTTGTCTGTGTCCTCTCTGTTCTCTAGTAAAAGATGTACTTACCAATAAAAGGTTCATAAAAAAAGACACAATTTGAAGGATAGTGTTCAGCATGTCTTCAGTAGACGTGAAAATAAAGTTTGATAGTTAATTCTTAATGCGAGAAACAACCTGAACTATGCTGCGATGATCTCGCAAAGTGCTTCCTGAAGTCCACTCTTTAAAGCCCTTGTATTCTTTATGTTTCTCTTCTGGAACACTTCTCATTTCCACAACATTGTTGATGCGATCCTTCAATTCCAAGTACATATTCTGACAGAAATAACAAAATAAATTCTTCATGCAAGTAATACGTTTGATTGCGAGCCTCTGCACCTAAAATAGAAGCCCATTTACTAATTATCTCTCTTACCTTTACAAGTTTCCAGTAGGTAGTGCCGGACAAATTTTCATTTTCATAACTCTGTGAGAAATATGCTTCCGGACATATGTCTTGGATCGAGTACTTGTAACAAAATGGAAGCCAAATCTTTGCAAAATGCGATGCTTCAAAGAGGGCATAAAATGTAAGTGGGGATCCTCCATCGTCACAAACATAACATGACAGTTTTCCTGCGGGATAATCTAAAGCTAGAGCGGACAATACTTTGTTTGTGACACTCAGCGGAGGCTCTTTGATAGGATCAGCGGTGCATATGAATATATCCACAGGGGGTAGCTCGCTCTCAAACCTGTCCATTTACATATTTTATCATCGAGAATTTGACTAAACAAATCCATGAAAAATTCTCGTTCAATCATAGTTAATAATGGTTGTGGTGGAGAATAGATGAGTAAAATACCTCTGAGAAAGATTTTCCAGAAAGACTTTTCGCTCAACCGGCCACCATCTAAATGCCTGGTCCAATATCCAAACGTAGGAAAAGCCCAGCTCTGCGCCAAATACGAGAATCCATGGCCAATAACCTTAAGTGGGCATATAAACAATGCGATAATATACGAGGCCCACTATTGCTGCAAAATAGGTACAGGCATAAACTCTGTACTTCTTTGTGAAGGGCCTTTCTACAAAAATGTAGAGAGGAAGGTCCATAGATTCCTGCATCTACTTATTCAAGCGTTACAATTATTGAAGAGGAAGCCCGCAGGTACTTAAAGGTGGCTTCAATCTAAGTAATGGAAGGTGGAGTCTTAGGATGGGTTGTAAAGTGTGCACTAGACTGTTAGGATGGACTGACGTACAATATGTTACAAGACTGTTAGGTGCTCGAATATGAGATGAATTTGTGGGAAGTGCGAACATGTCCCGCTTGTCCCTGTTCGATCCATTATGGGTGGTTTACTAACCTGGATCAAGTCGTTTACTCCAAAGACCCAAAATTCTGAGATCTGGCCAAGAAAATCCAAAATCCGCTCCATAGTCCGGAAATGTTGAACTTTGAAAAAACGGAAAATATTTTTAGTTATGATAAAAAAAATGGAAAACAACATATATATATATAAGGTGATTTAAAACTGATTTCAATCCATAATACGTGGACGAAATTACCAAAAACTTAGATTTCCATGATCATGGGAGGGTGAATTTATCCTCGGCAACTGCTATTTCTATAAATTTGGATGGATGAATTAGAGCGAGTGGGTTATTTTACCGGGGATGGGATCTTGAAATAGTATCGGAGAGGGGCCAAATGATTCAATTTAGTGTCCCCTTTATATATTTTATGGGGATAATGTGCCATTTAGTAAAAATAAATACATATAAATTGGGCTAATCATAGTAAATGTTGGTTTAATTAGAAATAGCCCACTAAAATATTAAAGCCCCTAAATTTAACCCATAGGATAATATTAACCCCTAAAATTTTCCTTGCTCGAAACCCAATCCAACCCAATCCATAGAGTCTCTCTTGAGCTATTGATGTTTTGATTCTATCATCGTTAAGATGAACATAATGCAAATTTTGGGTCTTTGACGAACAAATATGGTGACAGTTCCTCTTTGGTTAAACGGAATTCAAGTTTTGTTATTTTATTACAGCACATGTGGCATAATCTTAACAGAATTCAAGTTTTGTTTTTGTATTAGAGTACCTGTGGCAGAATCTTAAAAGAACTGATTTTTTAAAATTATGTAAGGCAAAATTGAGGCAAACTTGATGACATATCTTTGAAGGATGTATATAAATTTTTTCTTTGAAATATAAATATGATTTTTTCAGACAAACTTGATGAAAGATATTTAAAGAATGTATTTAAATTTCTGTTTAAAAATATAAATGTGATTTTTTTTCTGAGGAAAAAAAGGTACTGGAGGACGTTCCTCTCAATCCTAACAAATGACTGTTTAACCTAAGCAGTATTAAGATTTACAAATCCTGTAATAAAATTGGCCTCTCAATCATAACAAAGAGCTGCTTAATCTAAGCAGTATTAAGACTTACAAGAGTCCAGTAATAAGTTTGGAGACCTATGAGCACACCTACCCAAATTCCAAACAAAAAAGAAAATGAAAAGCCGATTAGACACAGGTCAGGGCTGCCGTTGTGAATTACAGGTTTCCACATAATAATTGATTTGTATTATGGTCATCTCTTTTGGTCTCTGGGAGGTTGAATAAATAGTTGTCACTCCTAAAACATTTAGGTCTATGTGGTTGAACCAAACGCCAAGTGATGAAGATCTGCACACTGTCCCTGCTTTTGTAGGTAGATCTTGGTTCTGTGTAAGCGTTGGAAGACACCTTGAAGAATAACACTAAAGTGTGAACACCCTAGTTGATTTGGATTGAAGTGCAGGGAATCTGCATTGATGGTATTAAACTTATCAGTGATAAATAGTGCCAAGCTTTTGGTTGAAATCTACTTAGGAAGATGCGAGAAACTAAAACCAAAACCCTAAAATATATTTTGATTAATAAATAAAAAAATGGATAAACATATGAGATGCATTTTAAGCAATGCATCACTTCAAGAGTCCATTAAAATATTATATGCCGTGTGGATAAACGTGAATCAATTTTTCTCTCCTAGAGAGATTCATATACCTCTTGGAAATACAACAACAAAATAAAGCAAAAAAAACCCTTACCGTGATAGGCGATCCCGTGTTCAAAACCTTTTGAACACCAACAATCCCCTTACTTTCATCCATGGAAATGGTCTTGGTAGTGTTCTCTCCAAACGCTGAGCAACCTAGGGAACTACAGGATGCAGAAATGTGGCAATCCCATGGGAGGAACAACAATATATCCTCAAACAAAGTAATTCAAGCTATTTGTTTTGCAAGGATACAAAAAATAAACCCTCTAATAATGTTGTAATAAGAAAAACCCTAAGACCCAATGATGTTGATTACCTTAGCGGTTATGCAAGAGAGCAGGAGACACGAAGGCGACCATGAGCCCACTCCATTCTGGAACTAATCCCACTCCATTCTAGAACTCTACCCATTTTCGCATCTATTCAATCCCTTTCCATTTTCCTTATTGAATCATGATAATGCTTCCTCTCCTTCATCCAATTCTTCATATTAGATCTATTCTATTAGAGTTTTCTTTTGGAAAATACCATATTTTCATTTATTTTTCTCTATTTTCCCTCCTAAACTTTTTTCTAATTTATTTAATTATTTTCAAGTTGATTCATTTTTCCCTCTTTTATTTATTTAGTTTTCCTTTCCTTATTATATTTGTTTTCCTGTTTTTTAAAATTTGTGAATAATAATAGTAATATATGACATATATTGACTATATAAATATATATAATAACTATATAATATATAAATATATTAAATATGGGTGAAAAAAGGAATGTTAATAGGGATATAAGGAATTTTAAATGGGAAAGGGAAATCTAAGGGGTTATGGATTATGAGTGCATATTTAATTTATTATTATTATTCAAGGAGATGTCAAATGGAAGGATTTTTACAAAAATGGAGGAAATTTTTTCTTTTCAAAATGGAGGATATTGACGATTTTTTGTAGGAGACGGACTTGGGGGAGACTTTAGAATTTTTCAACTCAGGCACGAAGAGAAACAGGATGAATGGATGCATATGTAGAATTAATGCATGTTGTGAAATTGATAATTTTTAGCTAACATGATGCAAAATACATAAACTTGCCGAAACTTTAATAGACTACCGAGATGGTCAAATGATGACGATTTTTTTCAAACAAAATATGAATGTGACCAATACGATGGGCCGAAGATCGAACAATAAGGCCATCTCTCAACTCGAGAAAGCACTCTACAATATAGAAAGTCATCTTGAGCTCCAATCATGATAAAGATGGTTACTGGAGTGTCCACTTGAAACATCAGACGCCTCAGCTCAAACCTCCACACAAACGTTATATATCCATATACTAAATATCTATATAGTATATGGTGGATCAAATCAAGTATAGCCTTGATAAATAAACTATTTGATGATGTCCTCTATGATGATCCTATTCAACTCATGCATATTTGGGAAGGGTCATGAACCAAAGGCATCAAGAGAGTTTTTGAATTATGAAGGTCGGAAGTGGTTAATCGAGATACCAATGTATGTCCATCGACTAAATTAGAAGACGAATGGCCTCTACAAACCAACACCAAGCTCATGAACCAAAGGCACTAAAAAAGGTTTTGACCAGCTTTAATTAGGATCAGTGGGCAAGAATATAATTATAATAAGGGTATTGGTCTCTATTGGCTAAAGGGCCTGCAAAGTGTCGAACATGGTGCACAAGGGAAACCAATATATATTCCAAAGATGGTTTCAATCCTAAAGTACGGCGTTGCAAACTCTAATTGGACTGCAATGACCTAATTAAGTACAATATATTATTAGACAATGGCCTAGGGAACAATCTTCTTGCATTTCATGATGATGCATCTAAGCATGCGAGAACCTAAAAACTGAATAGCCAAGATGTGTAAGTGATGGTGATCTTGACCTCCACCCCCCAAAAATTGAAAATGGTACTCTAATAGTACTTAGAGACCCCCTTTAAAGGGGTCGGGGTCTCTAAATTCATCCGCATTGTTAAAATTTAGTAAAATATTGTACAATTAATTCATTATCAAAATTGTTAGTGTCGCACAACTAAAGATGACTAACATAAAAAACTAATTCACGTTAATCGTTGTTAGATAATCATATTTATATTACCGTGACTAAATGAGTCATTTATGTTAGTCATTTTTATTTTAGTCACTTGCTATCTAGTCATATTTTTTTATCTCGTGACTAAATTAGTCGTTTATCTTAGTCATTTTTTGTTGGCTTATTTAAAATTGCTCAATTTTAGTCGTTTATCCCTTGAAAAAACAGTGGTGACTAATTTTTTTAGTCGCCTAGTCACTTATCTCTCATTTTGTACTAGTGAATCTAATACAACATCAGGTTTGGGAAAGGATATATGCAAGTTAAAACATGGAGAAGGAAATCCTCTCATCCAGGCACACCCAAAGTTCATTATATGATTCAAATATGTCCCTTAAACTATGGGGATTGAATAATTTGTTGAAGAATTTTGATAAAACAAGGCCCCCTTTACGTACAACAATGCGATGTCTCACATCTTATAAATGAAATGTGTTCTCAATCCTTCCATGTTGGTGCCATCCATACCAAGTGGCAGGCCTTGATTGGTTGACATGTCCTTTGATCTTTCATTGTTGGCATCCTCGTGCTGAATTCAAACTTTCTTGCAATCCTTGGAGCAATTCCTCAAATACACCCACAATGTGCTCAAGACATGGAATATTATTGAAGTTTGGTTTAGTGCTTTGTTGAGTCCATTGAAATAGTTTTGAAAACACAAGGTTTTTATTTCACATGCTTGCAAAGCCCAAAATATTACAAAGTGTAGTTTTATTTAGTGTTGCGTCTACTAAAGGACTTATTCAAATTGAGAAAACATAGAGGGTAGAATTTGCTCACCTAGGCAGACTTAAATGATGATATAGCTTAGTGAAATTCCATTCAAATTCAAATGAATTGAGCACTTAGAAAATTTTCAACAAAAGGATCATTTGCCTTACCTCATGAGATTCATCATGTTACCACATAGCGTTCTCTGGGGATACAACCTTTCATCTTGATTCTGTTCTATTGATGTCACAATTCCATGTGGGCTTAAAATCCACAAAACTCATTTCTACATCGGCATTGGGTGCATGGAAGGACTTGTGAAGTTTGAGACATGAACATTGAAATCCTCCAACCCCATCGAATCAAAAATATTATTAAAAATAGTTAGGAAGTTTAGGTCAAGTTCATCAAGAAAGACATGAACCGAGAAAACATGAAGAACTAGACTCTCCCAAACTCATGAACTTGAAATAATATAAAATGCTCTTAATTGACTTGTTTGGTCTAAAGATATAAAGATATAGAATTTGTGTAAACTAGACACATAGAATGTAATATTATAAAATGAGGATCAGTTAACACTTGGACTTGATTTGGAAAATACAAAGGGAAATACAATGAGGAAAAATATTACAAAGTAGAAATCCCCATACTTCAATAATTAATAGAAAAAATAGCCTTGGGAAGACCCAAAACCTAGGAATATAATATCATAGTTATATTTGAATATTTATGAAACACAATTAATTCTTGCATTCTGTCTAACAATGAACTTGCACAACTATCAAAACATGAGTTGCTTGATGTGCTTAATCATGCAGAGCCAAAATGATTCAAAAAATTAGTAGAATGGGGTATTAATTTTTTTTGCATTTGAGTAACATAGATAGGAAAAACTACCCTATTTTAAGAGTATCCCTTCATCCCACGTGATTTCTAATTTAATTTTATTTAATTTATATATTAATTTCACTAAAGGATAACATTGGCCTATGTGACTATGAGTAATACAATATATAAGACGACAAGGAGAAGATGAAAGCACATCTTAAGGATTACATAAATTTATATATTAATTTCACTAAAGGATAACATTGGCCTATGGGAAATGCAATATATAAGACGACAAGGAGAAGATGAAAGCACATCTTAAGGATTACATAAAGAGAGAAACACAACCTAAAAGAATGAAGAAATTAAGAAGGCATTAGAAAATACCATCACATCGAGAGGGGGAACAATGAAGAAGGTCATGAAAAATATCGTTTCCTATTTGAAACATGTTATTTGGAGTGTTAAAGTTTTACCCATGTTATTGTAAAGATGTTTTTCCTTCAACAACACAATAAGACACTACACTTTTCCCTCAACATATAAGTGTAGCATGCAACAAGCTTAGTTTTACAATAAGACATACACTTTTCCCTCAACATATAAGTGTACCATGCAACAACCTTAGTTTTACAATAAGACACTAAACTTTTCCCTCAACATATAAGTGTACCATGCAACAACCTTAGTTTTACAATAAGACATACACTTTTCCCTCAACATATAAGTGTACCATGCAACAACCTTAGTTTTACAATAAGACAATAAAATTTTCCCTCAACATATAAGTGTACCATGCAACAACCTTAGTTTATATAGGTGGGTTGAACTAAACAACCTTAGTTTATATAGGTGGGTTGAACTATAGATTCATCAGTAGTGTATTCTATATCAATTTTTTGTGTTTTGTCCTACTACAATGTTATGTTTTGCAACAATGCTATGTTAACCATCTTTTACACGTCAAACCCTCATTCCACATTCATCATAGTAGTGAGTGGATATAGAATGGTGGCCCACATATAGAGGAGTTAGAGAGTGCATGCACCAAACTTGTCTTTTCTAGTTTTAGGATTTGTGTTCTAGATTTAGTAGTTCATTTTTTAGAATAGATGCTTTTTTAGTGTGCTTTTTTAAATGTAGCTTCTAACCATTTATAGTGATTGTTATATTTTTGTTGATATGAGCTTAAGCAAGTTTTACAAAAAGACACACTATCCTAAGTTAGTTAGGTGCATGTTTGCATGCATGAGAAACCTCTCATATTGGTACACTTTTTAAGTAGATGGATTTAGGTGCATGCTTGCATGCATGAGCAAACTCTCATACTAGGGTACACTTATTTAAGTAGTTGGATCATGCATGGAGGCACATTATTCTATGAAAATTTAGGATTATGTTCTAATTATAGCCTCTTTTAGGAATAGCTAAAATATTAAACAATAGTTGTTGCATTGATTTGTTTTGAGTTTATTAGAATATAAATGTGTTTTTGAGTTCTCTGAATTCTACAATTTGTTGATTTATATTTTCAGTTAATTATGTATTTGTAGATCTAGCATATACATCAATAATTTTGTGACTTTCAATTTTGTTGTTTTTTTAGGTTTTAGTTTGCAAGTCTAGTTACCAACATGAAAATTTAACATAGATAATATACAAAATATACACAAATGATAGATTAAATCAATGATTCATAAGTGACATTGTTCCTTGTTAATCTTTTGGTTGCCAACTTAACCATGGAAATAACGTCACGAGTTCGATTATTGCTATGAGAAGGAAGGGGGAGAAAAAAGATGTACTCTATAGTGTACCCCAACCATTTTGTCTACCCGACACTCAATTTGCAAGAATTTTATGTTTTGTTAAATAGAAACCTGATACTGAATTTGCAGGAATTTCAGGTTCTGTTAAATAGAAACCCCAAAACTAGAGAAATTATGGTCGCTGGTCTTCCTCATGAATTTTGTTCATGTTATCGATTGTAAGTAATATTATTTTGCTCAGTTTTTTTCCATCATTGGGAAATGAATAGATATGGGTATTCTTGTCTTTTTAGTATACAAATGTTTTGGAGGGGATGGTTGCTGGAAGGAGCTTCAACAACAATTACAACATAGAATTCAAAAACAACAAGAAGAATTTGGCTCTTCTTGAAGAACAAAAGATGACATTTTTTGCAATTATTTATTATTATCAGCATAGGTTCGTCTCAAATCTATATTTACCAAGCATCGAGAGATCAAATTTTTTGAGGTGTATTTTTTTTAATATGTAAAAAAATTACACCTCAAAAAAATTAGACTAAGGTTATCTTTTTATGTTGATTATAGTTGCCACATAAGCATTACCTGTATTAAATTTTTTTTTAAGCCAACATTTAAATCTTTTAATTATTTTTTACTTTTGGATTACAACGTTACAACATTTCCCATATTGAACTTCCCATATTGTGACAAAGTGTCCTCAGACACAAATTTTATTAATAAGGAGGAAAATAATTACATAATAGATGTGAGGGCTAAGCACCAAAATCCACCTCATATGAAATACAAAATGGGATTAAATAACCCAAGACTAATAACTAAAATACCACCGTTACCGAATCTAACTTAAGGACACCTCACATAATCATGTGAGAGTGTAGATGTCGTTTTACAATAGAATTTATTAAACTAAAGTCCTAAACCTAACATTTTGGATCATAGTTTCTAACAATCCCCCCTTTCATCCAAATTTATTTAGAACAGATACCAAGTTCATTTCTGAACTTGGTGAATTTAATCCTTCCAATAGATTTGGTGAAGATATCCACAGTTTGAACTTCTGATCGACAATACTTTGGCTTGATGATTTCCTTGATGACGAGAGTTCAAATGTAATGATACTTCTAGTATCAACATGTTTTTTCTTTGAATGAAAAATTGGATTTTTGGCTAACTTGATGGCTAACTAACTATTGATGAATAATGAAGTAGCTTCATTTTGAACAACTTTAAGATCCTGTAGAATTCTTTGTGACAAACTATTTCACAAGCTGAAATAATTCTACTTCTGTTGTAGAATTTGCAATTGTCTCCTACTTTTTACAACTCCATGACACAACAACTAATCCCATATTCATTATGTAACCTGAAGTATATTCCCTATCATCAACATATCTAGAAAAATATGCATCTGAGTAGCCAAAAAGTCTAAAATTTTTGTTTCTTTTAAATTCAAGTCCAAAATCTTTTGTTCTTTGAATATACCTACGTACCCTTTTCGTTGCATTCCAATGACTTTCTCTAGGTTCCTGCGCATATCTAGAAAATATGCTGAATGAAAAAGATAATTCTAGTCAAGTATTAGTTAGGTAGATCAAACTTCCAATTAACTGTTGATACCTAGTGCTACCGACAAGTTGCCCCCCCTTCAAACTTAGAAAGTTTTAAGTTTTGCTCCATGGGGGTGATGGTTGGCTTGCATTCCTCCAATTTGAACTTCTTCAATAATTCAAAAACATACTTAGTTTTTGAAATAGATATGATTTTTTCTCTTTGAATAACTTCAATTCCAAGATAGTAATGAAGTAAAACTAATTTTTTCATTTCAAAAAATGTTTGAAGTTCTTGGTTCACCTGAGAAATATGATCGTCATTATTACCTGTTACCAACAAATCATCAACATACATAACCAAAATGATTAAGTTTTTTTCCTAGATTCGAACATACAGAGTGTCATCTGACTCACTATGGATAAATCCAACTTTATGTAAATAGGCATCCATGTAGCATACCAAACTCTGGGAGCTTGTTTTAACCCATACAATGCCTTAACATATTTATGAACCTTCCTTTCTTTTCCTGGAATCTAAAAACCATGAGGTTCAGTCATATATACATCCTCTTGCAAATCACCATTTAGAAATGCACTCTTCACATCCATTTGGTGCACTTTCCATTCATTATGTGCAGCCAAATCTAGCACAACCCTGATAGTATTCCACTTAGTTGTTGGTGCGAAGGTTTCTTCATAATCAATCCCTTATTTTTGAACAAATCCCTTTGCCACCAATATTTCCTTATACTTATCAATTTCACCATTTGCCTTGTATTTAATTATGTAAACCCACTTACAACCAATGGGTTTAACATCCTTTGGACACTCAACAATATTCCAAGTCTGATTTTTTTATTATTGCATCATATTCACATTGCATTGCTTCCCTCCATTCATCATGTTCAACTACCTCAACAAAAGTTGATGGTTCAAAAGAAAAATGATCAAAATTTCGCGAACCCAAATTCCATTGATTCATTGGAGAAATCCTTGTACTTGTTTTATGTTTCTCATCAGACTTAACTTCCCGAAGTAACTAAGTTTCCCACTTCGGTGCCTTGTGTGCAACTTGAGGTGGTGATGAAGTACCTTCAATAGAATTGTTATCAATGTTAACTTGAGTTGTATCTTCTAAGTTAACTTGTCCACTGTCTTCATCTTCAACTTATTTGTTTAAAGTCCAAGTCATTTCAAACCATTGATCATCCCTTGATTTGTTTAAGGGTCACATTCATTGTTGTTCCTTAGATACTTTTTGTTCTAAGTGACTAAGTTGTTTTTCAATTTCTTCTACACTTAGACTTTCTGTTTCATAAAAAATAACATCCCTGCTAACAATAAATTTTCCATCTAATAAAAGTCTATACCCCCATTTTCTGTTCAAAATACCCGATTAGAATGCATGTCATACTCCTAGAATCTAACTTTGTTAGCTTTTCTTTTGGAACAAGGGAATAACAAACTGAACTGGAAACTATGAGATGTTTAATCATAGGTTTGAATCCGTACCAAGCCTCATAAGGATTAATTCCATCCAAAGATGAAGAGGGATATCGATTTCTCAAATAAACTATTGTATGTACTACCTCGGCCCAATAACTTGAACTTAATCCTTTGAAGAATAGCATTGCTCTTGCCATACCCAATAATGTTTGATTCATTCGTTTTGTTACTCCATTTTGCTGTGGAGTACATAAGTTTTCCAATTGTATCCTAATTCCTTTTTCTTGGCAATATGTTAAGAATTCATTCGATGTGAACTCACCACCATTATCAGTTCTCAAAGTAGGAACTTTTTCCTTAGTTGCAGTTTCAACCAAATTATGAAAAGACTGAAACTTTGCAAAACCCTCTGATTTCTGCTTCAAAAAATAAACCCAAACCATCCTACTAAATTCATCAATAAACAACAAAAAATACTTGCATCCACCAAGTGAAGTGTCTAAAGCTCCACAAATATCACAGTGTCAAGTTGTAATCTCCTAGTTTCCCTCCAAGTGCTTTTGGTAAATGGTAACCTTCTTTGTTTTCAAAAAATGCAAGCTTGACATCTTGCATTTTCCGTCCGAAAAGTGGGTAACCCCTTCACCATTCCTTGTTGTTGAAGGAACACTACTACCATCATTCAAATGACCAAAACAAATGTGCCACAATCTCATGGGTGTAATACTAGCCTCAACTGAACCTGCAAATTCCTTCATTCTTGGAATGACTATTCCCTTCATCCGAAGAAGTTTTCCATCCTCATAACCTGTCATCACTGTTTTGTATGCATCTTTAATTGAGTTGATTTTAAGTATCCCATCTTCCATCATAACCTGATGTCCTGACTGGTGAATCAAAACCAAAGACAACAAATGTTTCTTAAATGTGGGAACAAACCAAACATTAGAGATCATTCTTTTCCCAATTCCTGGTAAAAATACCTTTATTGAACCTTTTTCGTGTGGTATGTGAGTGGTGTCATCTACTAGAAAAACTAAATTCAAATAACAATCTTGATAATTCCAAAAGAAATATTTCCTATTTGGCATATGTTGTGTGGCAACTGTATCCATGATCTAGGCATCTTCAAAATCACTTCTGAAAGAGTAATTTGTTTCAACTAAGTTTGTTGCTTCTGATTGTTGAAGAGCTATAAAAACATATTCACAATCCTCACTATCCTCTGTATTTGCATATTATGCCGACAAAGATTCTTTCTGCTTTACAATATTGTCATAAGAAACTCTACAATCAGAGGCACAATGTCCAATATTATTGCATCGAAAGCAAGTTACCTATTTCTTTCCTCTTCCTCTTCAATTGAATTGTGAATGTTAATTACCTTCTTCTTTTGAACTATTCTTATTCCAAGTCAAATCACCTCTACCTTTGCCTCTTCCTCTTCCAGTGAATTGACCATGGCCCCAATTTGAATACTGAAAATAATTGCGTTGATTCTGATTCCCTTTCTGATCATTACCTCTTGTAGGATAAACAATTTTTCCCGTGGATTGTTTGATTGCGCTAGCAACCAATACATCCTTTCCTGATGGTTTTGACTTACCAAAAGTTTTATCATGGTTTTCTAGTAACTCACTAAGTACGTCAAAAGTAATGTTGTCCAATTTATCTGTGAGTTGTAAAGTCTCCAAAAAAATGCTTGTATGATTCGAGGAGTTTTGCTATCATAATAGTGACCATTAAACTATATTCAATTTTTCCAAAACTTGCTTTAGTAATCTCCTGTCTGATATTATTCAACCTTGAAATATATTCCATAGCATCACCTTTCTGAGTCAATTTCTGCTAAAATGACTTTAACTGAAGATACATTTTCTTGGCTTTCGGCTATGAATCAAACGAGTCTTTTTTTATATACAAAAACTCCTTATAACTTAAGAGAGCAAGAAGGGAAAACCAATTCTCCAAGAAACAAAATTGCAGCGGCCATGATGATGATTGCAGAGAAATTCTAGTCCCTTGGAATGTAAATTGCTTCAAATAACCTAATTTTTCATGGAACTTTGCAGGAAGCCCCATTGATTGCACTAATTGTCGAAGGTGAAAATTCAGAAACCAATGATGCTAGAATGGTGATGCACTAGTTTGATGTTTGAAGATACTTGTTGTTGTACATTTCATAAATTTTAAGGTGAGAAAATTGTATTTTAAATATTGATATATATATGATGGCAGTAGCTTAAGGAATATGATGTGTACAACAAGAACATGAAGAGTATAGAGACATAACTATTTTAACCCTAGGCGATATGGGAACCTTCTCGCAGATCTCATGTAGACTTATCTTTTTCAGTTCTATAAATATTGCTCTAATTATCTGAAATGCAAAGTTTGATATGTTCGGTGTGGACTTGGTTGACAAAGTGTCCTCACACACACAACTTTTATTAATAAGGAGGAAAATAATTACATAACATATGTGAGTGCTAAGCACCGAAATTTACCTCACGTGAAATACAAAATGAGCTTAAATAACCCAAGAATAATAACTAAAATACCGTGACCAAAACTAACTTAAGGTCACGTAATCACATGAAAGTGTATGTGTCCTTTTACAATAACATTTATTAAACTAAAGTCCTAAACCTATCATTTTGGATCATAGTTTCTAACATATTGAACTTTGAGGATGTTGAAATTGCTTAATTTACTTTGAAATGATGACCTACTTCTAGCAAATACTTAGACAAAGAGGTTAGGAATTACCATAGTTAGCTCTTAACAAAGTTTCCATAGGAAAGGAAAGAAGAAATTACATTCCATCCTTGGTTCATAGGAACAAAACATCAACTTAATGAGAGAAAGAATGATTATGAAAATGGCAGTAGGCAAATCCTTGGGGCTAGGTAGACTTACTACATAATAGTTCTATTTATTTATGTATATTTTTAAATTCCTATAAATATGAATGATAAAATTAAAATCCTTGAATAAAAAGTTAGAATTAGTTTTATACAATAAATATTAATTATGAAATCAAAAACTTCAAATAACAAAATCAAAATATTAATTGCCAATAAATTATTAAGATTGGATATATCATGGGGTCCAATCATTAATGTTTAATTTTAGTCTATTGTCAAAATTGAATAGATGTATTTGAAATGCTCATACTCTTCCTAAAATATATCAAGTATGACCAACAAGTTCCCACATCCTCCATGGCCATCCTTGAACCCAAATATATCCCATCCCTAAAATATCTCAAGTATGACTAGCAAGTCCTCACATTCTCCACAACCATCATTAAGCCCAATTGTATGTTTGGGTGACTAGAGGGACCACTTGAAAAATCAATAGTTGACTTTGTTGTTGATGCTCGATCATCGGAGGGTCCTCGAAAAATTCCTTGGTATCTTTTGAACATTTCCTAAACATCCCTAAGTCTTTAAAATGTTGAACGATGAGTATGGAGGTTTTTTTAAGGGATACACTTATGCAACACAGCCTTTTACTAATTACAATAGCTCACAACTCTTTTTTAATTATGCATAGTTGTAGTTCATCATGGACTAATTTTAGAAAACTATCAAAACTCCAAAGATGGTTATCATAGTTAGTCGAGTATATAGAATCACCATAGTTAAATAATCAAAACCTAAAATGCAATTGCTTATAGTGAGGGACATCTACAGTATATTGATCTATGTATTTATATGGAGATTTTCATTATGATCTAACATCTATCTAATTTGAAATTTATGCAATGGGAAATGCAATTTGATCTAGTAGTATTGTTAAGATGCATTGATTTCAACTCCCGGATCTGTATGCCACTTCGACCACCAGCAGGGCCGCTGGAGTGGACATGCCATCTCCCCCCTGCACCAGCTCCTGGGCTAGCCTTCTCCCAAGACGCTGCATTAACTCTGGACATGACCACTCCCCAACCGACCTTCTCACACGCTCCAGATCTCCTCACCCACATGGCCTAGTGGATGGAATTAATGCCAGACCAGTTCCCTACATCCCCTCACCCTCGCTGGTTTCACCTCACCATTACTCACTCTCGTGCGAAGTCCCTCCCTCCCAAAGGCCCCCTCCGGGATATGAAGAGCCATGCTCATCCTCCTGCAATCATTTCCCATCTCCGCCATTCTCTATCTTCTTCCTGTGCAGAAAGTCCAACCCTTGCGCAGACCCCCTATGAAGTCTCCAACACTGCCATGAAATGCACGTGAGGTACCTCTAGGCACAGCTCTGGCCAAGACACAGGAAAATCAACGTCTATTGAGAAGGAGATCCCTGCAAACATTGGATACAAGGAAAATGTCTCCATGTCGGTCTGCCACCTGGTGGACGACTGGGAGTCGATAAATGTTGCGGAGATCCTTGCCTTCGGCAGCCTTGGTACTTAGATGGCCATCATGGACACTAGGTCCAACATGGCCCATCTGGATGGGATTCTCGTTGCGTTGGAAGCTAGCATTACGGGTCGTCGTTACTCCTTGTTTCCTCATTCTGCTTCGCCCATAGGAGTTGGTCTGGAGGGTCCAATTGCAGGCTCTGGGGAGGCGACTGCGGCTCATAACAAAGGTGTAGCTTCTCAGGCGGCTGGAAGCTCATTACACGACTCTATGGGCCTCACTGCTTCTGAGGATGTTGCTCCAGCTCCCAGACACACCTCCGGTCCTGACTCTCCTACAGTTGTCGTGGTTCAAGGTGCTTCCCCACCTGGGTCTTCTTTTTTGGTTCCCTCTACAATTGCTGTCACCTAGTATAAGCGCACCTGCAAGGATGAGACTGAAGCGATTCTCCCTCGCAAAGCCGAGCCTCTTCCCATCAAGCTCCTGAAGCAGTAGTGGACAAATGAATTCTTTGGCCCTTGCCCCATCTCTGAGGACATTCATGACTCTAAAGGAGCAGAAGCCAATTCTTGAACAGGCTTGTTTTGAGCACAACACTCCTGGTTTTGATGCTCTGTTTTTTTGTTTTTGTTATCTCTATCTAGTACAAAGTTACTCTCTGTTTCTGTCTTTCCTGATTAGTGGTTATCTAGTCCGTATCTCTAGGCTTGTTTTACAACACTTTTTATGTAATATTGACACCATGAGCAGCGCCAGAATGCTATATTCAGCCTCTCTTGATTATTGTAATCTTTTTTGTACTATAATATAATCTTCCTATGCAGCTTACAAAAAAAAAGATGCATTGATTTCAATGATATCACATTTTGTATGATATAAATTAGTTAAATATATATGTAATTCATCATTAAAGTTCATAGAAGAAAATATTAGAATGATGTAGATGAGGAAAATTTCCATTGAAACTTGCTTGGGGTTTGACAATCCATAAGTTACAAGGATTAACAATAGAGAAAGCAACTATAAGTATTGGAAATAAATAGAGACGGTCTCACATTTACAATAATATCTCAAATTAAGGGTGAATGGTGTTCGAACTCAACCCCCTTTCACATATGATCAATATAAGAAGATGGAAAAAGGGTTAGAAGTGGCTTTAAAAAAAATAGAAGACATATTGAGATTGTTCACTATGTAATATATATGTAATTCATCATTAAATTTCATTGCATTATTTCACATGTATTTATTATAATTGAACATGATTATTATTTTATTACAATTCACCATTTTGATAGTCTATTTAAAAAAAAATTGTATGAGATGATTTCAATGTGGTAATTTTGGTTTGTAAGCACCATTGTTTTGATGCAGCCATTGCGATTGGAACCATCATAGATCCATCTTAACTCTGGATCTATCAAGTGCAAGAGGGTCAAATCCCTTTAGGTGCAAACATTTCCTCAAATTTAGGACTCTAAAAGGGGTTTGCACCTCAAGGGATTTGATCCCTCTCAACATTTGATAGAGCCAGAGTTAAGATGGATTTATGTTGGTTATGAAACACTTCTATTTAGGGGTCCCTATTGTCACATGCCCAAACATATTCATAATTTTTTACACAAAGAAAGGTAGGCAACACGAGAAGTAGAGTGTTGTGTAGAGTCCCTATAGAAGAAGGATGGTATGAGATCTGCTTAACTTTGACCCAAACTAAAAAGGGTAGGTAATGCAACAATAAAGTGTGGTGTCAAGTCCTTAGAGGAGAAAGTTAAGTGATGCAATGGTGTATCCAAATAGTTAGGAACTTTGGGTCAACTCCACAAGAAAGTCATGAATGTGGGAAAACATGAAAAAACTATAAAGTCATGAATGTGGGAAAACATGAAAAAACTATATTTTCTTAGAATCCTTAAATTGCAATAATATAAAACGTCTTTAATTAACTTTTGTGGTTTGAGGATTCAAAATTTGTGCAAATCGGCAACATAAATATATATTATGTCTTATTCTACATGCATAAATTTTGTTTTAAATATATATTTCTTTTATAAAACAATTCAAAACAAAACTAATACACATAAATTTAGTTGTCTTGCAATTATTTATGAAAATATTTATTTAATATCTAAAAATATATCAATTGATTTTGAAATTAAAATTTAATATATAAATTTATGTAAATAAAATTTTCAATATAACCAATTTAAACTTAGAATTAATATACCTTATTAATTAATAACCAATTTAAACTTAAAATTAATATACCTTATTAATTAATATAAATAATTATAATGATAATAATTAAATACTCACTTTTGTATTTATATCATTTAACCGTTTGCATATTCTATTCATTAACACTCAAATTCAATAATCACACCTTGGTATTAAATAAATCTTTGAGGCTACTGCAATAATGGTCATACTTAGTCATACATGCCCAAAACCCAAAAAAAGAAGTTGCATTAATCCAATAACATAAAGATAAGAGAGAAAACATCCTCTTTGGAAATTAAATCCATACAAATAATTTAATACTTCATAAGAAAAAAGTCAAATTTGATTTTTTAAAGCATTTTTGTATATATATGACGGAATTTCAAATCCAATTTAACTTTTCCAACTTTTTTTAAGCAATTTTTTAACATTTATGATGGAATTTCAAATCCAATCTACTATTTTTAGTATTTGATCATTTTCTAAAAAGTTTTTAGTATTTTCTTGAATTTTAAATTCAATATATCCTCTTAGACCATTTAAACCAATTATAACCAAATTTCAAATCTAATTTACTTTTCTCACATTTTTTAAACATTTGACCATTCTCATAAAAATTCATGTCCAATCTACCATTTGACCATTTTCTAACACTTTTTCAATATTTTCTTGAATCTCAAATCTAATTTATTTGTCAAATTTGAATTCTAAGACTTTTTCAGCATTTTTGTCGGAATTTCAAATCCAATCTATCTTTTCTAGCATCCCTCTTAGCATTTTTTTTTAACATTTATGACGAAATTTCAAATCCAATCTATCATTTTCAGCAGTTGACCATTCTAAGACGTTTTCAGCATTTTCTTAAGATTTGTGACTGGCAATTTGCACGTCAATGTCAAATTCCATCCCGGTATCATCGTCAAACTCACTTCGTATCTCAAGGTGTATAAATATGTTATTTTTGAAGGGTTCATTAAATTGCTTCGCATTATGCCCCAATAAATGTTTTTAGATATTTAAGATTGTGGACTTCTTTAATTGGATCAACAAAATTAACTTGAGTGTAACAAGTGTATAGTGGGGATTCATTTTGTCACGTCCCCACTTTGACCCTTGTAATATTTTGGGTCCTAATGTAAATATTGTATGCATATTATGTATGATTCATAGCGTGGAGCTCAAGGCCAAGGCTCCGCTAGCGAACGCTCGACCTAGCAGAGGCAAGTATTTGAAATTATGCTACTCATGTGCTAGTAAACCATGGGAATTGTAAATGTGCATCTTAATATAAATGCCCACAACTAGCTATGCAATGCAACAAGAGATGGGGGCATGATGTTACAAGGAATTATGAGGGAAATATTCAAACCCTTGAGCCAATCAAGTCAAGCCAAGTGTCAATGAGAGAACCCATGAACCCTTAACTACCCATGTTGACTTTTGTACCCAATCATTGATTTCTCCCAAGAGTTGGTTGAGGTAGTTAATGCCTTGGGGAATGGGAGGTATGGCTGTCCAAATTCGAGTATGGGCAAGCAACCCTTCCTATATTTTCGTTTTTGACTTCTTGGGCAAGAAAAGGGCCATGAAATTGCTCCCCAAGCCATTATTCACCTATCAGTTTGCTCTATCACGAATTGGGAACTTCCTGGGAAGTTCCCTCCATGGTTTTGCTATGTTTACCTTTATTTTCCTAGCTGAGAAGGGTGTTTTTGATGTGGCTAACAGTGGGGAAGAAGGGAAAACAATTTGGGGGTTTTATTGAGGCCGTTTGGCCCACTAAATGCTCATACATCTGTGGGAGAAATCGGTTTTCTTCCCTGGGATTGATTCCCTCTTCCCACAAATCCGTTTTTGGTGTGTCTACGTTTTTGGGAAAACCCATGTCCATCTAGCTTCTATGTCCCATTGTTGAAAGTGTGTTTCCAAGCCCATATCTAAGTTTTGTGTTTAAGAGAATTCTGGGGTTGAGTTGGGTATCCATTGCTTTGGGCTGTGCTATGCTTGAGGGTTCCCTTTTCCTTGTAGATATCATGCCCAGCTCGGGGGTGGTCTCTGAGTGCTGAAAGAATACAGGCTGGGCAAAGACCTATGGTTGGGAGGAACGTTGCAGCGACATAGCTAGTTGTTTGGGACAATTGCACAAGAAAGATAAGTGTTTTCTATCTTTGTGTTTTACCTCTGCAGTGTTTAAATTAATGATTGTTATTGATATATTGAGTGCGTATGAAAACATGTGTGTGGATGAGTTTATTTCCGCTGTGCATATTTGTTTGATTTACATCTGCACACATCTGTTTTATGGCTGTGAATCTAATGAATTGGCTGAGTTTTATGAAAATCCCCATAGAATGGAATCATGTTCCCTTCTTTGTATTGGGTCCAAGGGTGGGTACGTGACAGATGGTATTAGAGCGAAGGTTGCAACATTTGGGCCTTCATGGGCTACCTATGACAGCTTGCAGGGGTAAGTATGCTTCCTGCTCATTATAGACCATTAAGAAAAATTTCAAACTTTCAAATTTTCGAAAATTTTTCTAAGTGTTTTTGAAAATTTTTCTAAGTCTGTATCGGGAAGAACTTACGAGTTTTCACTGAAACGACAGAAGGAACTAACAAGTTTTTGCTGAAATGGTCGACCGAAAATTTTTAAGTTCGCCAAACCGGAAGAACTCAGCGAGTTCGTCCGCAACGGTGGCGAAAATCAGCAAGTTCGTCTGCAACGGCGGAAAAAGTTGGCGAGTTTGTGCTGCAATGTTGGAGGAAGCTGGCGAGTTTGCGCCACAACGGCAGAAAAAAGTTGGTGAGTTTCCGCCGCAGCGTCAGAAGGAATTGGCGAGTTTCCACCGCAGTGTCGGAAGGATTTGGCGAGTTCCGCCACAATGACGAAAGGAAAAGTTGATTTTTCGACCGGAGGAACTCAGCAAGTTTGTCCGCAACGGTGGAAGAACTCAGCGAGTTGGTCCACAACGATGGAAGGACTCGACAAGTTGGTCCGAAAATTTTTCTAAGTGTCTTTCGACGGAAGAACTCGGCAAGTTGGTCCGCAACGGTGGAAGAACTCGGCGATTTGGTCCGCAACGGCGGAAGGACTCGGCAAGTTGGTCCAAAAATTTTCTAAGTGTTTTCGGCGACAAAACTAGGCCCGAAGTTGCGGAAAAACTCAGCGAGTTGGCCTGAAACAAGTTGGAAGAACTCGATGAGTTGCTCCGAAACAGGGAATTTCAGCCGTTTTCCAAAGAAATTTTTCATGTGCCAAAAGTTGAAAAATGGCTTTGAACTCATGCGCCAAATTGCGCGAAACTGAAGAATTTACAAAAAAAAAAAAAAACGAGGGCGCTGCCCTCAACCCACCCTGCAATGGCACACAAGGGGGCAAGCCCCCTTGACCCCCATCATCCCCCGGAGACAGTCATTGAAAGTGTGAAATGCATTCTTGGGATGAGAAGCAGGAATTGCATGGAAGGTTTGTGGAAGCCTTATTAAAAGTAATTGGCTGTGATATGCATTGTGGAAGAGCAATGGGAGCAGCAAGGCAACGCTGATAAGAGGGAAATTCCTCACCTTAAAACTATTTTCTGTTTATAGCATAAGAATTGCATATTTGGAAAATATCAAGAATGAATAATCACACGTAAGTATATGTTGAATTTCTAATTCATGAGAAGATTATAGCTAATGATTGCTTGTATGCTTGGTAGGAAAGCCAAGAAAAGGATCAGCTATGATTTGGAGGAGGAACTCCATGTCATAATGAGAAATTGGAAAGGGGGAATTCCTTAACTCCTCTCTTACTATTATTTTTGTATTTTACAAGTTTTATATGCATAAAACTATGGCATAGGAATGTTGAAAATGCAAAGGATCATATAGACGAAGTAAACGTGCACTAGTTGGCACATTAATAGATATTGCATAGTGCATATGAAGGTGTTTATGCATGAGCATGATGTTGCATATGAGTAAAAAGGTAGTGAAGTTACACATGCAGTATTCCATTAAAGGTATTACCTATGGTTGACGACA
Source organism: Larix kaempferi (assembly GCA_027924585.1). Classification (NCBI taxonomy): domain Eukaryota; kingdom Viridiplantae; phylum Streptophyta; class Pinopsida; order Pinales; family Pinaceae; genus Larix; species Larix kaempferi. The sequence continues at coordinate 69,203,690 of BSBM01000047.1, read as the reverse complement.
ATTAATGTTTTGATCAGATCATAGAAGCATGATTGAAAATGCAAGAGATTGGATAAATGAGATAAATATGCACTAGATGGCATATGAATAAACATTGCACAGTGCATGTGAACATGTTTGTGCATGTATATTATATTGCATATTGATAAAATAGTGAGGTTTTACATATGCAATGAACCACTTAAGATAATTATTGTGGTTGCTAATAAATAGATGTGTTCGCATTGGTTGTAGGACCAAAGAAAACCGAAGCATGGATAAAGATGTGGATGATGATTGTTGCATATGACCAACAACCTTATGAAGAAAGGATGGTGCAACAAATCTATGATCATGGGGTTGGAAAGAGGACTATGTACCTTGGTGAGAGGCCAACTGATCAGGTAACATCAAACGATGTTAATGACAACCCTGAAGGTAATTGATATTTGTGCTTAAGTGCATGGATGTTGAAAGAGGATTTGGTAAGATCCATTCAGCTATGTTTAAACTATGTTGATTTGGTTTGCATGCGGTATTGAGTGCTTGAATGTGAATGTTAACCTACCGAGTATGGTCAGGTGTAGGTAAATAAAGGCAAGGAGCCTTACACCCTATAGTTTCTTAGAAACCTCAATGCATTTGTATGAAATTATATCATGCCATTTGTGTATGTTAGTTGTGAGTTTAACAACTAAAGCAAGTGATGACTTATGGTCCTGTTGTAGTGTATGCCATATGAAATAGGCATGGTTAGGCCATAATATGTTTGAATGCATAGTATTTATGAATTAATGCAAGGTTGCATTGAGGGGATGTGCATATGTAGGTATGGGTGCACATGTTGAGATGCATTATGTGAATGCATAGTTGTGGTGCATGTTTCATTACACTTAGCTGGTAGATGAAATGGTGAACTATTGTTAATCTTGAGACCATTTCATGAGCTGATGGGAATGCAGGAGAAGGATTAAATATAGAAGGTAGACATGAGTTGCATAAAATGATACATCTATGAAGTGATGAGTATCTAAAGCTTCATTTAAATTGCATAAATGATGTGACTGTGTCTCGCAATTTTATTATGATGATGATGATGATATATATATATATATATATATATATTTCCTTGCATTTCAAATGTTAATAGTTGAGGGTGTTTGACTTATTGAGTGTTATAATTCTGAGATCACTTCAGTGGCTGTTGCAACAATGAAATATTATATGCACAAGAGACTTACAAAGCGTTTGGTTGATTGAAGTTTCAGATTTCAGGTAGATTGTTTTGGGCATGACAAATGTGGGTAAGTCCATGATGAAGATTGGAATCTACCATGAGAAAGAGCCAAATGATACGATAATAGACTCATGGCTAAGCAAATCAATTTATGTAGAGAACATAATTGAAAATTCATACTTGAATTTAATTATTAATGCCATTGAATGATTATTGTTAAATGCTGCTGATTGTTTGGCTATTTGATAAATGTGCCAGGAAGACACATTATAGGAAGACCATGTGTGATGACCTGCAGAAGCCAAAATCCATGGGAAGGACCCCATACTTTGGAAATGGGTTTCGGGTGAAACACCATTTCATATTTTAAGAATGACATATCAGTTGAGCTGTATGTTGGAAAACATGAGAATGAGATGGTAGAGATATGCTAAGAAGGCATGTATGGATTATGGAACGTGAAAATATTAGGGTGGCAAACCGAAGAACTATTGACTCAGAGAAGGGAGCCCTCATTCTTCGCAAATGAAGAAAATATACATCTGCAAAATGAATGAGTATTCTGTGACCCTAGATAAGAACATGCATGTCTAAATTATTAGGGTTAATATGCAGAGCATGCTCTATTTTATTTATATCATTTCAAACTGCTTGAGTATGATTAGGGCCTACATGGCTCACATCAGAAAGGGGGTGCACACCTTTTCTGGTGGCGGGTCATGATAGGGTTGTCAATATTGACTACGCCCTAAGGGAATGGATGCATTCCTGGTGTTTCAATACTTGATAGTGAATGTTATGGAATGCGGATACAATTTTGAGAAGCAATACTGATAAGCTCGCTTATCCTTCTTGTGTTGTCAGCCTACACAGATGTCAATTGGTACTGCACATTAAGAGGCAAAGTGAAGAAGGGTACGCAGAAGGACTGTATAGGAATTGGTAACTTTTCTATGCTCACACTAAATAATACTGTAAGGGATGGACAAACCCAAGGAGCTGTGTAGTAAAAAGGGATATCATCCTTGTGTGAGTGGGGCCATGCTAACCTGCAATCAAGAACGTCACCTATAAAGTTCCTAAAAGGAACCACTGATTTGCACAATAGAAGGAGTGGTGTCCTTGTATAAATGAAGAGTTGATGTGTGTGTGAAGGGTTGTGGTGCAAGAAGGTGTGGTGACATTGGTGAAGGCATAAAATCTCTATTGGGTCAGCAGTAGGAAGGGGGTGCCTAGACTAACTGAAAACTCTGAGATGCCTATGGATCCATAGTAGAGCCTTGACCTATAATGGTCGGTGGCACAGTTTCCTTCCATTGGTCGATGACCCAGACGAATGTGCTGGCTCGGCACTGGAGAGGGCCAACCAGGTATGGGACTGGTTGGGCACCACCAAATGCTTGGTAATTCCAGTCGGTGTGAAGGTGGACTGGTTAAGCATTAACTACATCCAAGTCCATAGGCAATTCCAAGGCTTGCAAAGTGAAGCAGGACCCTGTGGACCAGAGGGGAAACGTACAATACAGATAAGTATTCATTTTCATTTATGTCTTGTTTGGAATAATGAAGATTTTAGGTATAAGTCTTCTAACAGCTAAGTTGATACACTATTGTTTCTTTGTTGGAAACCTTGGTCATTGCAGGAAAGAAAGACCCTGAAAGAACTATAAGTTACTGGTAAATCTAGAGAGTAAATGAGTGGGCAATATAAATTATGGAGAAATCCAAAGAGTAACTGGTTGAATGCTATAAAGTTCTTGATAAGTCAAGAGAGTGACTAGTTGGGCATTAACTACTTGATATTGTAAAGCAACGTGTATGTTGGCCCAACATTCCTTAATTAATTAATAAAACCAGTCGAAGCACTGGCCTAGCATATTACTGAAGGAAATGATTGATAAACCCAGTCGGCGAACTGGCCTGGCATTTCCTATTCGAATGATTATGGAGTAGCCTACATGTTGGCCCAACATTCATAATTGTATCCACGGGAAATCCAAGGCTCATAAAGCAAAGAAGGATCCCGTGGAATAAAGTGAAGACATCTAATACAGATAAGTATTTGAATACCTTGCAGCTTCTTGCTTATAAATATACATGTATATATGATTTGGTTATGATTTCCTAAACTCTTGTTTAGAGATAAACCCTATGAAAATAAACTAAACATGTGGATTGATTCAATGTTTGAGTGTGGGTATTGTTGGAAGCAAGGACCAGGAAGGCATCATAGGGCTGCAGATGTACATGTGACCATCCTAAAGAGCTCAGTATGAGCAGTAATGAAAGATGGTGCTAGTGGACATGAGTGGGTCATAGCAGCCAAAGGTTCTATAGGCAACTATGGAGGAGGGTTCCTAGTTGAAAATCCTTAGACAAACCTTAGACACTAAGTGTCATAGCCAAGAAATGAAATTCAAAGCATTCACATTGAAGTGAAAGAGACTAAGGAGCATGAAACCACAATGATGGTGTAGCTCCATAATAGAACAAGACTAAGAGGGAGAAACTCCTACTCTTCTCTTTCCTTTCGATTGATGCATTTATAAAACAAAAGATTGTCGAGTGCATGTCATGGCTAAAAATAGATTGTGTTTAATTGCTTGAAATGAATTGTGAATGCTGAAATAGTAAACTTCCCATGAAAGGATGAACATGAATAAGTTCATGTGTATGTTGGGAAAGCATGAAAAGTGTGGAAGTCCCATGAATAAAGCATGGACATTCCATGTCAATTGGAAAAATAATCGACTAATCTTAATGTTTATGTTATGCTTGTCCTAACAAAGGATTTCCATGATGAATTTCACAGGTAAGAAGGTGAAACAATTGGTTGTAGCCGGCACAAGAAAGTGTTGCTAGTAAGCAAAGTGTTGTCAGTTGTTTCCATTGACCATGGCAACAAATCGAGGGTTATAAGAGTTGGTTGAAAGTATTCTTCAAACAATTTCCAAGACCCAAGAAAATCTTGGAGAGATTCTCAAGCTACAGAGGCAACAGAATGAGATGAACCACAAGGTTTTGCAGGACTCTATTCGCCCGCAAAAAGAGGTAAAAAGCATTATGGGAGCAATCAGTAAAGGAAAGGAAAGTGGATTCATGAAGAAGCATTCATCTAATCGACCGATTAATAAACGTTCCAGGTGGGAAGACTCAAAGGAATTTGAGCAGGAAAGGGTAAAGCAATCAATGAAATGTTGGGGATGTGGAGGAAATCATTGCCTCCATGACTGCCCAACATTGGAGCATCAAGCGGGTAGCTTCCATAAAGTTTCCAGACTTGTAGATCAACTGAAAGGTAAAGAAAGGGAAGGCATGGTTTTGGAACAATGCCCACATGCATAACTAGAAGGTCCAAGCCAGCAAGAGCCGTTTGTGAAGACCAAAGGACTTGGTCCTGAAAACCCAAGTGAAGGGTGAAATGCAGGATAGACCTGCCACATTTTGTGAATTTTGGATTTGTATATAGCGTGTATGTATTCCTAAGTAATTGGAACACCAATGACGGTGTTATTCTAAGGGGAGGGAATTGTCATGTCTCCACTTCGACCCTTGTAATATTTTGGGTTATAATGTAAATATTGTATGCATATTGTGTATGATTCCTAGCGTGGAGCTCAAGGCCAAGGCCCCGCTAGCGAATGCTTGACCTAGAAGAGGCAAGTATTTGAAATTATGCTACCCATGTGCTAGTGAACCATGGGAATTGTAAATATGCATCTTAATATAAATGCCCACAGCTAGCTATGCAATGCAACAAGAGATGGGGCATGATGTTACAAGGAATTGGGAGGGAAATATTCAAACCCTTGAGCCAATCAAGTCAAGCCAAGTGTCAATGAGAGAACCCATGAACCCTCAACTACCCATGTTGACATTTGTACCCAATCATTGATTTCTCCCAAGAGTTGGTTGAGGTAGTTAATGCCTTGGGGAATGGGAGGTATGGCTATCCAAATTCGAGTATGGGCAAGCCACCCTTACTAGATTTTCATGTTTGGCTTCTTGGGCAAGAAAAGGGCCACGGAATTACTCCCCAAGCCATTATTCACCTATCAGTTTTCTCTCTCACGAGTTGGGAACTTCCTGGGCAGTTCCCTCCATGGTTTTGCTTTCTTTACCTTCATTTTCCTAGCCGAGAAGGGCATTTTTGCTGTGGCTAACAATGGGGAAGAAGGAAAAACAATTTGGGGGTTTTATTGAGGTCGTTTGGCCCATTGAATGCTCATACATCTGTGGGAGAAATCAGTTTTCTTCCTTGAGATTGATTCCCTCTTCCCACAAATCCATCTTTGGTGTGCCTACGTTTTTGGGAAAACCCATGTCCATCTAGCTTCTATGTTCCATTGCTGAAAGTGTGTTTCCAAGCCCATATCTGAGTTTTGTGTTCAAGAGAATTCTGGGGTTGAGTTGGGTATCCATTGCTTTGGGTTGTGCTATGCTTGAGGGTTCCCTTTTCCTTGTAGATATCATGCCCAGCTCGGGGGTGGTTTATGAGTGCTGAAAGAATACAGGCTGGGCAAAGACCTATGGTTGGGAGGAACATTGCAGCGACATAGCTAGTTGTTTCGGACAATTGCACAAGAAAGATAAGTGTTTTCTATCTATGTGTTTTACCTCTGCAGTGTTTAAATTAATGATTGTTATTGATATATTGAGTGCATATGAAAACATGTGTGTGGATGAGTTTATTTCCGCTGTACATATTTGTTTGATTTACATCTACACACATCTGTTTTATGGCTGTGAATCTAATGAATTGGCTGAGTTTTATGAAAATCCCCATAGAATGGCATCATGTTCCCTTCCTTGCATTGGGTCCAAGGGTGGGTACGTGACACATTTCATGGTCATCATATCTTGTTATGCTCAAATGTATCTTGATTAAGATTTAAACCAGCATAGATCCATCTTGAACCCGTATCTATCAAGCACCGAGAGGGATCCAATTTCTTGAGGTGTATTTCTTTTTTTAAATTTAAACTCAAGAAATTTGATCTCTCTTGATTGATAGATTCAGGTTTAAGTTTTAAGTTTTTATTTTATAAACGACATGATTTTTTAATTACTTTTCATAATATTTTATTTTATGAGCCAACATGGATTTTTTAAAATACTTTCCATAAATTTTTTATTTTATGAGCCAACATGCATTTTTTAAAATACTTTCCATAATTTTTTATTTTATGAGCCGACATGAATCTTTTTAATTATTTTGTTAGGAACAAACGTTACAACATCTCCCCCATACTGGGATGTAGAGCACCGAGACTCGGTGCAATAAGCTCTAGTTAAGCGGTAGTTAAGAAAAGAGGTATGTTTATTAAATAGTATTTGTTTTATGTTTATATTAATTAGTTTGATGTTTATATTAAATAGTTTAATGTTTAGTCTTTGTTTAACAACCAACCATCTCCACAAAATTAAGTGGTTAGCTACACCTATAGGAGTTCATCAGCCACTTTATTTGTGGTTGTGCTAGTTAGATAATGCTTCGAGTATAGTAGGGACATTTCTATACGGGTTTCAGTTTTTGAGCCTCTTTTTTATACCAGTTACTCGATTGGCTTCTTAGATGGGACAACGCAGGAGGGTATGGGTGGCAATGGTATGGTGTTGATGCTAAGCAGCGATCATTAATAGTTGAATGACTTGTGGATTGGTAGCTTTGCCTGGTTAAAACATATTTGTTCTCTTTTGGTTTTTAGTGACTCTAGAGTTATTATGACTGATTTGAACAAAAGGCAGTCTTCACTCTTTTTTCTTGAAACATTGAAATACTATCAGGGATTGCAGATTTGCAACATAGTTTTCTATCTTTGACATAGAACCATATCTACATGAAATTTAATGATTTGGTTGATGGTTTGTCAAAAAGAGAACTTGCTACTATGGAGGGTTTTTGCTATATTATGAAGAATATTCTGTCAAAAGCCATAGGAGAAGGTGCCAACAACATAATTCAACTCCATTCTCATATGTTTTGTGTCGCTAATCGAACTCACAACATCCGGGCAAGGGTTCACGATGGTAACCATCAAACTAGCCAGAAATAGCCACATTTAATTTATGGGTAAATTCATGAAAAGTGAAAAATATTGGGCTGAGTTTTTTCCTATTTTGGTTTCAATGTGGAAGGCTATAAAAGATTTAATATATCTTTAAATTTTGGTTTTTAATGTGGAATGATATCTTTGTGTATAGCTTCTTAAGTTTAAAGAAATACTTTACAAAGTTAATGAAGAACATAATTTTGTTTAATTTTTTTCCCATGAAAAAAAGTGCTTCCCTACTTTATAAAAAGTAGAGACATTTTACATGACCGCTTAGGTCTCTCAATATTGACTTACATCATATATCTTTACATAAATCATATAGACAGATGTATAAAATACATCCCTGGGAGTCGAACAGAAGTTCAAAAAAGTTCAAAAAGATCATGAAGATCAATATACGTGATCAAAATACATGTGTTCAAGGTTCCAAAACCATATACAAAAAACACCAGTATCAAAAAGATCAAAACAGAATAGGCCCCGGACCGTAGAGCGTAACTTTCCCAAGATCATGATGCCATGTCTGCCATAGTCCATCCCCAAGATTAATACCTCTCTTAGATAGTTCATCTGCCTCATGATTTCGTTCTCTATAAATGTGGTAGAAATAGATCTGTAGAAATGTAGCAGCCAACCTAGAAACCTCCTCATAAATGGGAGACAACATGATACTACGTGGCTTCCTTTTCGACTTCATCCATTGAATGATGAGGGATGAATCCACGAAGATCTGAATGCGTTGGATATCCCTAGCAATAGCCGCATGCAGAAGGAATTTCAAAGCCATAAGCTCTGCACTATTGTTGATGCAATTACCAGTGGATGCATCAAATTTGAACCAGTGGGAAGATAAGAAATAGATGACGCCACCAGCACCCCCGCGGGATGGAGTCCCTTGTGCAGCTCCATTGAAATACCCCCAGGGTGTGTCTATGTCAATGACTTCTTTCATAACAAAACGAATACGAGGGGGTCCAAGATCGTGGGAGTGTGCCAGAGCCAAAGCCGTACTGCGCATAACATATATCTCAGGAGGAATATAGGTGTCTCGAAAAATAGCATGGTTTCGAGCCTTTCAGGAGAGCCAGATGATAATATAAGGGAGAGTAGGATGAGTAAGTGAAAATGGAGAGGTTCTCCATCGAATAAAGGCCTCCGAAAGTGTGGAACCCGACCAGTGATGAAGGATGCCCGATAGCCTAAGAACATGTTGCCACAAATCCTGAATATATGGGTAGTTGATGAGAACGTGATTGATCAACTCAAAGTGTGCCTTGCATAGAGGACAACAACCAGGACCTTTGAGAAAGAATCGTTGGAGGCGATCCCAAACAGGTGTGCGATCAAGAAAAGTGGCCCAGGCAAAAAACTTTATCTTAAGGGTACACATTAATACCCACAGTGCATCATACCACCAGTAGTGTTCAGGGATTGGGACTTTGATACAAAGTATCAAATAACCAGTCGATAGAGAATATGACCCTCTTGTTGAATTCGGAAACCAGCGCAAAACATATGGAACCTGTGTAAGGCGAATGGAGTTGTCCCTTAAGGCCAGTAAAAGAAATCCCATAATACCTGTTCATGTCCCTAAAAATAAAGATAATCGGCATTCAGCCAGCCCTGTTGGTGCATAGTGGTGGCTTACGGATTGTCAATATGAGCCAAAAAGTAAAAACCTTGTTGTTGTAGCTTCATAACCATAGGGTCTGGTAGACAATAAGAACCCCTGCATCCAATCCATGGGTCAATGCCAATATGCAAACATTTACCATCACCGACCAGCCATTGAAGCCCTTTAGCAATAAGATTGAAAGTGGGCATTGTGGCCCTCCACATCATAGAGGATGGACACGTGCAAATACCACCAGTTCTAAACCAATCCTCAACAGACAAAGGCAAAATATATTTGATTTTAATAATATTAGTCCATAGGTTGTCAACAGTGATTAACCCCCAGATATTCTTAGCCACTAAGGCCTTCCCAAAGGTCCCAATATGCTTAATACCCAAACCACCCCAAGCTTCAGGTAAGGTTACCCTGTCCCATGCGATCCAATGGAGGGATTTCGAGTTACTACCTTTCCATAAAAAGTTACAACAGATCTTCTGTATAGTATTGAGAGTACTAATAGGTATGCTTTCCAGTGATAACCAAAAAACCGCTATCGCTTCCAAAAGGGCCTTGATGAGAATAAGACGCCCCCCTTTGGACAACGAATGGTTGCACCAGTGGTGTAACTTCTTCTCGATACATTCAATCAACCAGATCCAGTCCTTAATGCCATATAAATTGGGGTGAAAGTTAAAACCTAGATAGGGGAGACCCCCATCGGCATCAACAATAGTAAAGGGAATATGTCTGGAGATCCAAGCCTTCAACCCTTCCTCCAAGTTGAAGAAAGATATGGTAGATTTTAAATTATTGGCAGTCATCCTAGTGGTCCCTGTAAATAACATGAGAATCTCATTAATACAGAGAATGTCACCACGAGAACCATTAGTGAAAATCATAATGTCATCAACAAACAAAAAATGGGATATAACAAGATCAGTGGAAAGGAAAAACCCCTTAAATGTGCTCTGGTTCAAAGCCTTATGCAAGGCACATTCGAGACCCTCAACAACCAGGAGGAAAAATAAGGGGGAAAGTGGATAGCCCTGTCGTAGCCCCCGTTCCAGTCGGAAAAAAGTTGATGAGGATGCATTAACAAGAACAACAAAGGAAACAGACTGTACAATAGCCATGATCCAATTAACCGCATTCAGGGGAAAACCTACCTAGAAGAGAGCCAATCGGAGGAAAGTCCAATTCACCTAGTCGTATGCCTCGCGGAGATCAATCTTTAGGATAGCAGCTGATATCTTCTTGATCTTTGCCGAGTGTAGAATCTCTTGGTTGGATCCAATGGCATCTTGAATCAGACGACCTTTTAAGAATGCATGTTGCTCCATTGAGATGCCAGCAGATAAGATATCCTTGATCCGGTTGGCCACCACCTTCGCAGTGATTTTATAAAATGTGTTGCCGAGTGATATGGGCCTGTAATCGGCAAATGTATGTCCCTTGTCAATTTTGGGGATCATTGCGATAAAATTTACGATTTAAAAATAAAAAATTTCCTTCCTTCTAACAATAAAATGTACAATATAGTCACATATAAGTGGATCCAACTAAAATGTTAACTCTATGACAACAAATATCATAAATATAACAATGAGTTTGTCAATCACATTAAAAAAATAATTTTTCTTACTTGTGCATGTTATTTAATAATTATATATAAATCGCATAAATATTACACCGTAGTCAATTAGGTCTAACTTTTGAACGGAGAAGTATCATAATACTGTGTCGCTTAAAAATGTTCATTTGATTTTTCGATTATGAATTGTGTAATTTTATAAATTGAATCAGAGTGAGTAGAAACATTAGAATAAACCGAGGATAGAAATGAAGAGAAAAGAATGATCATAAAGTATGTTAAAATATATTAAAACAATTACTAACCGGTTGACTGGGTTGTGGGCTTATACATCTTAGCTAAACATCATTGACTATTTTAATTTTAAAATTTGGAAAAGACTCCATTATCAGCGGTTCCTCGATACCCGGGTGGTAATAATATAATTAACCGAACTTGGGTAACGAGTTCGATTCGCTACGAGAAGTCATCGAAGAAAGAAGCGGTATATAGTACCCAAAACTTTTTGTTTAAAAATATTTTTATAATTTTATTTATTTAGATTTTTAAATATATTTATAATTTTACTTTTTGTTTAAAAGTATTTTTATAATTTTATTTATTTAGATTTTTAAATATATTTATAATTTTACTTTTTGTTTAAAAGTATTTTTATAATTTTATTTATTTAGATTTTTAAATATATTTATAATTTTATTTATTTAGATTTTTAAATATATTTATAATTTTACTTTTTGTTTAAAAATATTTTTATAATTTTATTTATTTAGATTTTTAAATATATTTATAATTTTATTTATTTAGATTTTTAAATATATTTATAATTTTATTTACTTTGATTCTTAAATATATTTATAATTCTATTTATGTAGATTTTTGAATATATTTATAATTTTATTTATGTAAATTTTTATGAAAAAAATTTGAAAAGTTTATATATATTTATAATTTTATTTAAACAAAAATATATTTATAATTTTATTTACTTAGGTTTTTAAATATATTTATAATTTTATTTATGTAGATTTTTATGAAAAAAATTTGAAAAGTTTATATATATTTATAATTTTATTGAAAGGTGTATATATATTTATATTTATAATTTTATTTATGTAAATTTTTATGAAAAAAATTAAAAGGTTTATTTTTATGTTTAAAAATTTAACATTAAAATAAATATTAAATGAAAAATTACATTATTTTATTATATTTTTTTCATAAAAATGCATATATTTATTTTATTTATGTATTTTTTTATCTCTTCTTTGTGATTTTTTTTTTTTAAATTGACCTTTTTTATATTTAATATATATATATATATATATATATATATATATATATATATAAAACAAGTCATATACTCCTTATCTTCGCCCACCAAAAAACAATATCTTCACCCATAAAAAAAACAAGAAACAAAGTTTAAGACATGTATTCACTAAAAAAAATCCATTGCAATGGCCACTTTGGCAACCAATGGTATGAGCTTTAAATGTTTTAGGGTCCACAACAAATTCCTTTCATATCAAGAACAAGAGTTGTGAGCAGCAGTCCCCGCCTTTAGAAAATTAAAGATAATATAGTTAAAAATATGAGTTAATATTGCAATTAAAATAATATTGATCAAATTTATAATATGCAAAAGAAAAATACCATCCAGTTATTCTACTCTTAGAAGATATAATCAAGAAACAAAGCTTATTAAAATTTTGATTTTATTTATGCTCTAATTAATTGTTTTTTATTATTTTCATGGAAATTTAGTAAATTCTTCCTTGGATAAATGATATTTTGAACATTTTGAATGTATCCAAAAACCCATAAAAATCTAAATTTTGTAAGCATTTTAATTGCATGCAATTAGACTCTGGATGTAGTATGTTTCCAACTAAGTTGATTGATTATCTATTTGAGAAATCATTGAAAAAATCAATCGAAATTGTGCCCTCTGATAGATTGAGATTGTCTTTATGTCAAATTTGTGTACCTTGCTTGACCATTAAATAGTTTTTTATACATTTTAATGTTTAAATAAGATTAAAGGTTCAAAGTAACAAATGGTATAGAAACCTAAACATAGTTATATATAGCTAAAACAAGTCTTTGTATAGGAGTCCCAAGGGATTGCAAAGACCTATCCATTCATGGTGCTACAAAGACCAATAGAATTATACATCAAATATGGTAACATATTTGATTTTTCTTGTGTGCAACAAAGATCACTTTCCAATAGCTAGAAACCAACTATTGATGTTTAAACAATTCACAATCTTGTATCATTATAGATTTGTCACATTTCTAATACGTGAAGCTAATAAAGTGCACTGATTACAAATAGAACCGTGGGTGTATACATGAAACACACAACAATTACTAAAATATGACTGTCAACTCCATAACTATCCATACAAATTGTACACGTGGATACATCATGCAAGACTTGAATATTAACCAGAAATAACATCAAAATAAATTTCTGAATAAAACCACAGAAGTGTATGCATTAAGCATACTACAATTACTAAAAAAACTATTAACTATATAGTTATCCATACAAATTATACAAGTGGAGACAAGAAATAAGATTTAAAGTTTAGCCAAAAATATAATCAAAATAAATTTCTGAATATATTAATGTGCGAATTATATGAAGACTCAATATCTAAGGGTCTTCAAGAACCCAATTTTTTTAAGGGGTAATATATTGAGACTGATAACAAATTAGAATCCCTTGTTGTCAATAACCAATGGATGTGAAAATTTGTTGATGCAAGCCACTACCTTCCCAATTAAGCAATATACCTTAAATATCGAAGTCATTGACCTTCCCCGACCATGATAACTCGTTCTTAAGGCAATTGATATATTACCAACCAAATAAGCTGGCGCCAACATAATAACAAAAAATGGAATAACATATGAAGGATTGAATATTTCAAGTGGCTTATTGCTTTAATTAATAGAACACAATGCTCATTGCAACAACATAAAGGTAGATCACGTTTGTATTTTTTTGTTGATGCTTTAAGTTTTAAAGAGGGCATACTTCTCTAATAATAAACTAGATTGGAATAAAGTATTATTTCTCATTTTTCGAGGAATTAGATAAAACTTAGATCGAGCATTACTAAACATATCGGTAGTAATAAATTCTACATCGGTAAGTAGAAGTACAATTGTTTATCACTTCACCCTATTTAGCACACATTGACATATATTCTAAAGATGAATTCATAATGGGAAAAATGAGCAAGATAAAGTCAATAGATTGAGAACTATTCGGGAAGAAAACAAAAGAAACCATGTAAGAATATAAAAATGTTCAATTAAGTAAAAAAACGTGCGAATATTTCACTTTTCTGACGAAATTTTGGTCGGAATCTAGCAATTCTTTTTTAAAAAATTTGGATTTTGTGCTATTCAAATTGTGGTTTTGAATGTATAAATTAATTCAACAGCCTTGAATACCCTAGGGCATCCCGATTAAGTAATTTCAATAGTAATTTTTGAGAATTTAAAAAATTCTTCTCAGATTTCGTCAAAATCCTATTGGGAAATGTTGTTGAAAAGATGAGAAATCGTCGCTCATTTAGACTACTCTCATTATAAATATCTCCACATAAACATGCATAACTTTAATCATACCCATTAAAACTGCCATATAAAGATAATGATAATATTATATTGCCAAACAAATCAACAAAACAAAAATAATATTATATTGATAAAAAAAATCAACAAAACCAGCATTATTCTTTCAAGTACTCTCCTCACCTATATATGGGATGAGTTTTTATTTCTTTCTTCCTCATTGTCTTTTCTCCTATGTCAACAATGAACTGTTACATATGTAGGTGAATTTTTGTTTTCTTCATATTGGCATCTTCCTATGTGAATAATGAACCGTTAGAATTACAAACAATAAAGTAGAATTACAAACAATAAAAGAATAAAGGATAAGTTTGGTCCTTTGTACTTAAAAGTTGTTTAATATATGTGGACTTGGTTGATTTTATTAGTTTAATAAAAAATGTGTAAAATTTAGTTTTTATTATTTATTAATAATAACATAATTATTACTTTATGCTTGTAAAGTGAAAATAAATATTAATTTATTTAATTACAATTAAATAAACAAAAATTAACATAATAAAAAAATAATTTAACTTTATATAAAAATAATTATTTATAAAACATCTTATATAATATTTAATAAAAAATAGTTAAATAATATATATAAACTTTTAAATATTATAAAATCATGATAATTGTTTTACCAGTCATACACTTGTAACTATAAGTATTGTAAAAAATAAAAAATAAAACTTATGCCATAAAATATTATTAACATAATTTTAACTAATTAGTGTCATGGAAAGTGATGATGTGTACTTATCTATTATTAAATCAAGTAAAGTGATGATGTGCATTTATCTCTTGCTAAATTTTTGTTTTGTATTGAAATCATTTTAAAAGCTTTGTTATAGTGATATTGGGGTTCATTATAGTTAGTGTAAATCTAAAAAGTAGTATGATGTAATGTAATTGTGATTAGAGATAATGCATTATATGCTAGGGAAGAGTATTAATGGTAACTATATATATCATACTTTTCTCATCATTAAGATGTTTGTTGCTCGATTGTGGCATCTTGAGAGAAGAGAATGGATGGTTAGGATACAGTGCTAGTATTTGATCTTTTTTCATTCAAAACTTAATAAGGTAAAAAGTTTCAAAAAATGCATTCCTAGTATCTGATCTTTTTCATTCAAAACTTAATAAGGTAAAAAAATTCAAAAAATGCATATTTGACAGTTTGTTATAACTAAGATTAGGTTATACCAATAAGAATAGTAAAAAAATTAATATAATAAAATCATATAGGGATTTTCCATTGAAACTAGAAAAACATTTGGTCTAAGAATGCTTGTTGCATGTTTTTCTTCAAAAGTAAGCAATTGATCGCTTCTTACACCACCAAAAAATGGAGGTTGAGGGTAACATAAACGTAAATGCTTACTATGCTTACAAAATAAGTGCTAGTCATAATGGTGCTTATAAATCATCCAATTACCAAACTGGATTAGGAGTTGTCTAAAAAATCAACTATTTGGCCTGGACGAGAGCTTTTCACAAGAATCCGACATTTTTTATTTTGCAAAATCTGAATTTAACAGTGTTTTTTAATGACAAATTAGAATCTCTTGTTGTCAATAACCAATGGATGTGAAAATATATTGATGCAAGCGAATACCTTCCCAATTAAGCAATATACCTGAAATATCGAAGTCACTGACTAAAGAACATATAAACGTACTTCCATATGACCTCCCTTGAGCATATAAAACATTCTTCTTGGATTTCGTCAAAATCCTATTGGGAAATGTTGTCGAAAAGAGGCAAAATCATCTTTCATATAGACTACTCTCATTATAAATGTCTCAACATAAACATGCATAACTTTAATCATACCCATAAAAAATGCCATATAAAGTTATTGATAATATTATATTCCCAAACAAATCAACAAAACAAAAATAATATTATATTTACAAAATAAAAACAACAAAACAAGGATAGTAATAAAATTAATATAATAAAATCATATAAGGAATTTCCATTGAAACTAGACAAACCCGAATGTGGTCTAAGAATGCTTGTTACATGTTTTTTTTCAAAAATAAGCAATTGACTGCTTCTTCTACCACCAAAAAGTAGAAGTTGAGGGTAACATAAACGTAAATGTTGACTATGCTTACAAAATAAGTGCTAGTCATCATGGTGCTTATGAAGCATCCAATTACCAAACTGGATTAGGAGTTGTGTAAAAAATCGACTATTTGGCCTGGACGAGGGCTTTTCACAAGAATCCAACATTTTTTTATTTTGCAAAATATGAATTTAACAGTGTTTTTTAATGACAAGTTAGAATCCCGTGTCGTTAATAGCCACTGGATGTGAAAATTTGTTGATGAAAGTGACTTCCTTCCTAATTAAGCAATATACCTGAAATATCGAAGTCACTGACTAAAGAGCATATAAATGTACTTCCATATGACCTCCCCTGACGATGATAACTAGTTCATAAGTCAATTGATATATTACCAACCAAATAAGCTGACACCAACATAAGTACCAAAATTGGAATAATGTCTGAAGGATTGAATATTTCATGTGGTTTATTGTTTCAATTAATAGAACACAATGCTCATTGGAACAACATAAAGGTAGATCACGTTTGCATTTTTTGTTGATGCTTTAAGTTTTAAAGAAGGCATACTTCTCTAATAATAAACTAGATTGGCATAAAGTATTATTTCTCATTTCTCAAGGAATCAAATAAAACTTAGATAGAGCATTAGATCTCTACAAAGACATATGATTCGATTCTAAGTCTTAAAATAAATTCCTCCTAAACATATTGGTAGTAATAAATTCTACATCGGTAAGTAGAAGTACAATTGTTTATCACTTCACCTTATTTAGCAGACATGGACATCTATTCTAAAGATTAAGAGTGATAATGTGCAAAAGGACCAAGATAAAGTCAACAGATTGAGAACTATTGGGGAAGAAAACAAAAGAAACCATGTAAGAATATAAAAATGTTCAATTAAGTAAAAACATTGTGCGAAGATTTCACTTTTCCGACGAAAATTTGGTCAGAATATGGCATTTCGTTTTTAGAAAAATTGGATTGTGTGCTATTCAAATTGTGGTTTTGAATGTATAAATGAATTCGACAGCCTTGAATACCATAGAGAATCCCGATTAAGCAATTTTAATAGTAATTTCTGAGAATTTAAAAAATTATTCTCGGATTCTATCAAAATCCTATTGTCCCAATGTTGTCGGAAAGAGGCGAAATCATCGCTAATTTAAACTACTCTCATTTTAAATGTCTCCCCATAAACATGCATAACTTTAATCATACCGATAAAAAATGTTGTATAAAGATAATGATAATATTATATTTCCAAACAAATCAACAAAACAAAAATAAATTATACTGACAAAAAAATCAACAAAACAAGCATTACTCTTTGAAGTACTCTCCTCACCTATATATGGAATGAGTTTCTATTTATTTCTTCCTCATTGGCTTTGTTGAACTGTTACATATGTAGGTGAGCTTTTTTTTTCTTCAAATTGACATCTTCCGATGTGAATAATGAACCGTTAGAATTACAAATAATAAAGGAGAAATACAAACAATAAAAGAATAAAGGTTATGTTTGGTCCTTTGTACTTAAAAGTTGTTCGATACATGTGGACTTGGTTGATTTTATTATTTTAATAAAAGTAGTGTGAATTTAATTTTTATTATTTATTAATAAATAAATAAATAATTATTATTTTATGTTTGTACAATGAAAATAAATATTAATTTATTTAACTACAATTAAATAAAATAAAAATTAACATAATAAAAAATTAGTTTAACTTTATATTAACATAATTATTTATAAAAAATCTTATATAATATCTAATAAAAATAATTAAATTATATATATATATATATATTATAAAACCATGATAATTGTTTTACCACTCATACACTTGTAACTATACAACTATTGTAAAAAATATTAAAAAAAACGCATGCTATAAAATATTATTAACATAATTTTAACTAACAAGTGTCATGGAAAGTGATGATGTGTACTTATCTATTATTAAATCAAGTGATTATGTGTATTTATCTATTGTTAATTTTTTGTTTTGTATTGAAAACAGTTTAAAAGCTTCGTTATTGTGATAGTGGGGTAGATTACACTTAGTGTCAATCTAAAAAGTAGTAGTATGATGTAATGTAATTGTGATTAGAGATAATGCATTCTATGCTAGGGAAGAGAATTAATAATAACTACATATATCATACTTTTCTCATCATTAAGATGTTTGTTGCTAGATTGTGGCATTTTGAGAGAAGAGAATGGATGGTTACGATACATTGCTAGTATCTAATCTTTTTCATTCAAAATTTAATAATGTAAAAAATTTCAAAAAATGCATATTTGATAGTTTGTTATAACTAAGATTAGGTATACCAATAATGATAGTAATAAATTAATATAATAAAATCACATAAGGATTTTCCATCGAAACTAAACAATCTGAAATGTGGTCTAAGAATGCTTGTTACATGTTTTTTTTCAAAAGTAAGCAATTGACCGCTTCTTCCACCACCAAAAAATGGAGGTTGAGGGTAACATAAACGTAAATGCTAACTATGCTTGCAAAACAAGTTCTAGTCATCATGGTGCTTATGAATCATCCAATTACCAAACTGGATTAGGAGTTGTCTAAAAAATCAACTATTTGTCCTGGATGGGGCTTTTCACTAGAATCCGACATTTTTTATTTTGAAAAAGTTGAATTTAACAATGTTTTAATGGTGCTTTTGATGGTAGAAATGAATTTAACACCATCAAAAACCTTCGAGCACCCAAAATTTTAGAGTTTGACAATTGTAACTAGGATTTTTAAAAATTTATGTTGGATTTTTTAAAAATCGTACCGAAAAAATCATTTATTTTTTCCGTTTGAAATCATAGAACTTTTAGATTATAGCATTGGCTTTCGTTAGAACACTCATTTTGATTGACTATGAACGAGAACAAATAAATGAATATTAGAAATTCTATGAAAAAATTAAGAAACTAACACAACAAGAACATATGGAGAGTCTAATGTTTCAGATAGGGAAGGTTGATCATATGGAGAACATATAAAGTGTGTTTTACGTTGCAGTAGAAAGTGGTCTACTTGTTTGAAATTGTTTGAATACATATTGCTTAAGCATGATCATGATAAGAAAATATCCTTTGTATTACCTCATCAACACATAAAGAGAATGCAATCCCTTTGGAGTCAAGAGTATCCCTAAAAGCCCATATTAATGAACTAACGAGTTCTCCCATGTTAAAAGATTGCTTTTCAAGATGAAACTTCCAACTTCAATTTTACCTAGCAAGGTTGAGGGTATATACACTTTAGAATGTTTAATTAAAAGAAGAAGAAGACATAAACATGCCTGTTTTTCAACTCATAACAACAATGGAGCAAATGATGTTGAAAGTGCGCAACTAATAAGAACTTTTGCAAAATAATTTGTAATTTGGGGATACTGCTACATTAAGGGTGGCCTTAGACATGTGAAAATAGAGTGCTACTAAACTAATAATTTAGAAACTACTTCACATAGCTAGTATTCAAACATTTCCACCAGTTTATTTGGATTCCAATTAAACAACTTATTATGGGGACCATTGAAGAACATCATTTAATATGTGGATCATTGAAGAAGATGATGCATCCATCATTTTGAGAATTTCTTGTTGTTCATCTAAGAGGTTGCTTTCTAGCATATGCACAATACCAAGCACAACAACATCGAAGGGGACTGCAGAAAATGCACACAATCTTAAGCATCCTTTGCTTCACTATAAAAAAAATGTTCTTCACTGTTGAAATAAACAACCTTATTAATAGAAAAATATAAGATTGACAAATCCAATTACATTGTCATTTTCCATTAGAAAAGGTTGAGAAGAAACTATATCCACAATTTCTACCTCTTATTCCATGGAAAACAAAGCTGATAAACTCTTACATCTGGTTTATTGTTTGTATGTATTCAGACTTGTTTTGGTCTGGAGTACAAATGGTGCCTTCCTTTACTTTGCTTTCATAGAGGTCTTTTTCAAGTGCCTCGATAGTCAAGTGCAATGGTTTATCTCAACATCTCCCACAATATCCAATGAAGACAATAGTAATATAATAAGCAAGGCAATCCCTAAAGTATACAAATCTTTTAAAGCTAGAATATTCGGTTTCATGTAAGAGTGAATTGCTAGTAGTAACAAGCAGTGCAAAAAAGGCACAATGGCTATCTTAATAGCAACGAAACATTTAGTCTTTCAAAAAGCACTTGCTGCACTTGGTTTAATAACCGCCTTTACAACTACCTTTTTACAAAAAATCCTCAATGTGGAATTAGTTAAATTTCAAAAAAATCATAGCCTATCGTCATAGATGAGAGCCACTAGTCATTGTCAGGGGTCAGTTCCAATGGCCAATAGTTGATGCAAGGAAACATAGTCGATGCAGGAGTCTTTTTTCTCCACAATTTTCCAACAATTTAATATCCACGATCTTTTTCTCCACAATTTGCCAGCAATTTAACATCCACGATGGTCTTCATGAAAATTTACTTGCAGGCACAATGGTCTATTTCATTACAATGCAATCTTACAATTTAGACATTATTGATCACAAGTAGGAGTTAATCCTTCATTTTCCTCAAGTCGTTGTGCACTTTCTTCCCTTTTGCTTCTTCTTTGTGGTCATTCTCCAAGGCTCTAATTTGTTTGAATAGCTATTATACCTCCTACAAGGATTTTTCAACTTCAAATCTATTTGTTATTTATTTGAACTTAGGGCTCATCTTCGCTGCTTTAACTCCGAGGGCCTCCTCCATGGCCTCTAGCTGTTTATACAACTTCCCACCCTCTTATCCACTAGGTTTATATTCATTTCATCTTTTTCAAGGATTTTTTTCAGCTTTGTGTGCTTTCTCCTTTTCCCTAACTCTTCCTTTCAAATTTATAACTCTACCCATTCTCAACTTTTGGAACTGTCCTTCACAACATGTAGACTCACATCTGCACTTCAACTTCTCTTTCCCACTTCACTGTGCAATTGAATCTTCAAACCCCACAACATCTACCCAACAATTCGGGGGTTGGAGCTATATTTCCAAACATGCAGACCCAGGTCTGCTTTTCAACTACTCACAACATCTATCCAACCTTTGTTTTGGAGTTCTTCTTATTTCACCTTTACAACTCTACCCAACAAAATCTGGAGTTTCTCTCAAAGACACATCCACCCAAATTCCCTTTCTTGTGGGATTTGCAATCACTACAGGAACCCTTCCTTCTCTGATACCAAATTGATGCAACATCGAGTGCACATGCAACCCATAGAGATGTGACTCAATACTCAGAGAAAACAACATTAAATGTAAGCACACACACAACATTCAATTCAAGAAAGGCACACAATGGAAATTCAACACCAACATAAAGTGTATTATTCACATTCGAAACATTTACATGTAGACCGCAATGGGCTCTTAATCACTATTTCAAATCATGCCAACACCATTTCCCAAACTTTTAAAATTATACCCATCAGTATAAGTCTTAGTGGGGTTTACAAAGTAGAACCCATTGTTGGTTTTGCCTCCGCTCTCTTCTCCAAAGATTGCTTCATTTGTTTTTCTTCTCCCTTTTCTTCTCAAAGCTCTGCTACCATGAATCGCAAATTTCCAAAACCAAGAGTGTCATATTTTCCTCATAGTTCTCCATTTATCCATGCAAATCAATTATCCGTGTCTCCATTTCTCCATGAAAATAATTTCTCTGTGTCCCTTACCTTTGTGCCTTTTCCCCTTCTTTTTACCAAACATCATTGACTTCTCCAACGAACCACCAACCTGAATAACTATCCAATAAATATTCATGTAAATAATTTCTTTTGTTTTTCTTTTCCGAGCTCAAGGGTTGCCTTTGCCCCATGATGGGCAGTGAGACATTGGGTTCCTTCATATATATTTAGTGCCCCCAAATTCATCCCTAAAGTTGAACCTCCTTAGTTATGCTGAAGTAATCTCTTCCATCCCCCGCTTGTAAATTCGTGGGGCTATGTATCTCTCTCCCCTCTCTCCCCGTGCACCCATGCATGATGCAACCTTTGGGTTCTCACACTGCAAGGCGAGGGAGATAGACGGTCAGTGTGGACTGAGCGACACGAAAGGGTTTCTGGAAGCTGATGGGAGTGCTGGAAAAGCGTGGGGAGAAGAAGGTCTTGCATCGTCTTGGGATGTGTCACACATGGGATTCCTAGGTAGATAAGAGAGCGAATGCCTATGGGAAGGTTATAAAAGTGATGATAATATGAAATGTTTGTGAGGCTCATGGTTTGATTCTAGGAAATGGGAAATCCCATATCAATTTATGAGACTTAAGTTTGTTCCAAGTGGGAAAAGAATATACAAAGACTCCATGGAAATTTCACAAAAAGAAATCAAATTGTGAAAATTGGTTATAATTGCTAAAATCTAATGGTAACAAAGGTTGAAATGGGTCCAGGACAAAAATAAGGCACGCGATAGGAAACATGGAAGACTAGTAACCATTAGAATATCGCTATACTGCATCTCCTATCTCGATCAATTGTGCCATGGTACACCAACTTTCTCAAAGGAATTATAAAAAAAACCGTGAAAGTGAAGCGAGAAAGAAAAGCATAGATGAAATACATCTGCAAGCAGTTTGACCAGTTTCATAACAAATAATAAGGCAAAAGAATAGCGGAAATGAGAGACTAGCAGTCAATATCAAACGTATTACAGATGTGAGCCGCATGCCCTGCGTTTCAAAGTGAATTAGTGGGATAGAGAGAACCAAAAGACCAAAGCATCCAGTGGCAAAACGTACAAACATTCTTTCGTTGTTTCCACTGGAAATATTCAAAATTGGTTGAGTTATAAGACAACAGTGGGAAGTGATAATCCCATTTGACACTAAATTGATCATACTTTTTTGGATCTAAGTTATAAGACGACAGTGGGAGTAATAAGCCCACTTGAAACCAAATTGATCATATTTTTTTGGATATTTTATGAACAATGGCCTCAAAATCATTTCACATTTACTGATATAAATCAGAGAATTACATACTTCATCTGTAAACCATCATCAATAGCACATTTTACATTGCAAAGAAAATTGTCAAAAAATTGACAAGAATATTTTATAATACATTCCTATTATATAAATTTAAAAAAAATCCTCATTTCATTCCTGTTATATAAATAAAAAAACAATCCTCATTTCATTCCTGTTATATAAATAAAAAACCAATCCTCATTTCATAGGAGGTTCTTTATTAACAAGGTTTGTTACATATTGTAAATGTGTGGAAAGTTCCGCAAGCACCTGTCCTTTACTTGCTTTCACCAACTCTTTCGAACTTGGCAATACATGATCCATAAATATTTTTATTTGCTTAAGTTTGTAGTAAAACCAATAGCTAAGAAAACATGTAAACCCATATGGTACACCTATGAGGCCTGCAAAATTTTTACCTAAATTATTACACAAAGCTGTGAAGTTTAAACTCTTACTTGCACAAAGCAAACGGTAGAATAGAATAAAATATAATACCTGTTAGTCACCACCCATGCGTACTTTTTGCTTTGCAGGGTGTTGCAGACAATGGTGTATAGTATGTAAGGACCACACCCATCTCCCTTATTGGTTACACTGGCAGCTATTCCTTTTGATTTCTTAGCGTTATTAACGTTATTTCCAATGCCAACACTTTCCCCTCCTTTCTGATATGTGAAGAATCTCCTCTCGCTTGCTTGGTGAAGGGACATAAATAATTCTCCTCTTCTCTCTGAAACTTTAATGGCGGATCCTGCAACTCAGCCACAAGCTCAAAACTCCAACATACATGCATGCTCGTTATATTGCTTTGTTCATCATTGCCGAAGAGGAAAGAACATGAAAAATGAATGATATATGAATCCAATAAACAATCACAAATAAATATATTGTTGTGTAAGAAACAAACAGTAGTTTCTTTTCTTGCTGTTAGCTTATATATATTTTTTTTTGGATGTTTTTTTTTTCAAGAATCGCCATAGGCCACATCCTAAGATTTTATATGTATATTGTGTACATGCTTGTTCATTTCAATTTCCCAAAACATTTAGAAGTCTTGTGTTTACACGTATACATATCTGTTCATTTCAATTTCCCAAAAAATTGAAAAGACATAGTGGTTTTTCATGGAAATTTTGAGTGGTTTTCCCCATCCATCATCAACTAGCAGCGAACATTTCTAATAGAATACCATAGTTAACAGACACCAGGGAATTGTATGAAATTCAAAAATGGTGGATGCCTTACTATGAGCATGATTGCTGTACCCAATCTATGCCAAATTCCAGCCAACTTCAAGCTCGAAAGATCTGGGGCCTGTTAGCCATGTTAGGATTTGTGACAATGTAGTATTACTAGTTAACATTGTCTGGAACAGATTCAAGATATCTCCAAAAACATAATCAGGAACTTCTCTAAGAACGAGGCACATCCACCTATGGTGGAGAACGTGGCCCTAGAGGCTAAACGGGAACTACACAAGAACATCTCTAAAATTCAACATTTAAGGAGAGCAAGTACCCTGATACAAGTGAACGCCCTTCCTTCCCACTTGGATTTACTGTGCCTAAGATAGAATGAGTCATTTAAGTCCTCGCCCCAACACTACTACATGGAGGAGGGTTTTAAGACAATTGTTTGAGACAAACATTTCGTATTGTCTTAACTTAACTTTTTTGTTTATTTATTTATTTTATAGTATTATTATTTACAACTTTATGTCGCCAATAAGACAAAATGGAAAAGCTACCAAGCGGGAAGGCAAAGTTTGGGTGCCATTCCCCAAAACCAATTTTCCATCCCCTCCTTTGATTTTGAGGTGCTCGATGGATTGAGGATCTAACTGCTCTCAAGGGTTGATGGCTTCCTGCAACAAATTGCATATTGAGGAATCCAGCTTTCCGGGTCCAGGAAGAGGAACCTGTTATGCATTGTAGTTCAAGGAAATCCTTGTGCCAAAGTCGCGACCAGGCCACTGTAATGTGTTGCAGTTCGGGTAAATCGTTGTGCCAAAGCTGCGGTCAATCCACTGTGATGTGTTGCAGTTTGGGGAAATCGTTGTTCCTGCAAATCTGCGACCAGGCCGAGTTTTAGTTAAGATTCGAGTTGCTACTCTCAATCCAGTCGATTTAAGAAGTGGGAGGCCAGGTTTTAGTTAATATTTGAGCTGCTGCTCTCAATCCAGATGATTTAAGAGGTGGGAGGGTTTATTCAAAAGCAGGGATACTGACTTCCTGCTATTGGCATGAGTTGATTTGTCCTCTATATTTTTTAACATAAGATTATTTTCATTACCATGGCCAGCTGTGCCCTTCCACAATTTAGGGTATTAAGGTTTGTCAACTATTAACCAAACCTATGTATGTATGTGAAAATGCAAATTTCATTTTGATTAGCAGTTCAAAATCCATATAATTTCCAATAAATAGTTTGTTTTTGTTATGTAGGCTATGCCTTGATGTGATGCGGAAAGAGTGGTAGTGGAACTCGACGATGGTGTTTCCAAGTTCAAGAATGGAAATGAGGTTTACAGCGACATCAAGAAATTCGAAGCGGGTAAGCCAAAACAGTGGGGAACTCCCTGACAGAGTTTCCCTACATTTATAGGGAGAGCGGGTTTGCCTGGTCACAAGTTTCTCTTCTACCTACTAGCCATGGGTTTGGAAGTGAACAGGGTGAATCTCACTAGGGTTTTGCAAACCTCGTCTGACTTTGGATTCTAAGAATTATCATTTTCTGGCCAAGGGATAGGGATTCCATGGTTCTATGGTGGATTGAGGGAAGGGATTTATGTTGTTTGAGTTGTGCATTGCAGTGGAGTGTTCTAGAACATACTGCAATTAGCTATCTTTTTTTAAATTTTAGGTTATATATACTAAATCGACCCCTTGCCACACTTCTTATGCAGGGAATTGCCAACAGATTAAAGGTAAAATGGTTCCGTGGGGTTAACTCTGGTCCAAATCACTCAATATTAGAATCATTCTTATTAAAATAACCACTATATAAGGCAAGATCAAAATGCACGAAAGAGTAAAAAGATCAAGATCCCAGATGTAAGGTGTGAACCACTTCGTTAAGGTAATCCCTTAGGCAACTGTAATGGGGTAGATATTGTCCTTCTCTAGTTGGATTTTTGTTTTAATATTTTTTTTGTTCTATTTTGTGTTCTAAACTATGGAATAACTACTATTTTAGGAGGTCTCCAGTAAACTTGGTTGTCAATGCAAGCAAGGAAGCCAGTTCCATCGCTTAGGTAAGTTTAATCAGAACATACAATGTAGCAACCCGAATTTCTATTTTTTAGAAGAGTGCTTGAATTGGGTTTTATAGGGTTTTTTAGTGGATCTCCACAGGAATAAAACTAGCAACAAGGAAAAGCATCTACGGTTAGCCAACTGTTTTGTCAATCTTCGTGCTCAGTATTCATTTGTCAATTCGTGCTTAGTGATGACCCAATTGTTGGGGATTTTTGTTGATGTATATGTAACTTCAGAATGTATTTCATATATATTTATTGTACCCTTATAAGAGATGTGTTATTCCTCTATAAGGAAGTGTCGTCATGTGTATTGACAAGTGTTGCAAGTGTGTGTACTTGGTGACGGGTTATTAGACCACCAAGTGTGGGGTCGGCCCTGAAATATATATTATATTGTGGATGTACCTAGCTAGACAAGTCGGCCCCATAAGGCCACTGGGCAAACAGGTTAGTATAAATAGAGATCGGGAGATCTCTATTTTGATCATTTAGAAACTCACAGTTCTCTCACTCAGAAAGTGGCGCACTAGTGAGGAGGAGGATCATTTGCTACTAGGAGACTATCTCAGTGTATTTTGGTTGTACTTTGGTTGAGCCATTTCTCTCTCTATCTCTGAGGAAGTTGTGGGGCTTTTCACCTTAGGGTTTTCCCCATGGAAACTCTGTGTCTCTTGTCTCTCATGCTTTTGATTGTTGTGATGCTTGTCATGCTTATTGTGATTGTTATGCATTGATATACTGTATATGTTATTCTCTCAGTGAAGATCCTAGAGTATTGTGAATTAATGCTCAAAATTTAACAATTTTTGTCTTTCAGAACTTGTTATTTCATCTTTGTCAAGGTTATGTTTTCTTCACTGGCCCTCCTTCATTTCTTAGGGTTTTCCTTCTTGGTTTAACTTGTATGTCCTTCTTTATGCTATTTTTTATATCTGTTAGTTGATTCCCTTTGAAATTTTGTTATCTTTTGTGGAGAATAATAAAAATTCAATTTTCATTTCAATTTTAGTTTGCATTTACAATAAGTACACTTAAAGTGAGAATATACACTTCTTGCTAGGATTGAGGGCCTATTTTAGTTGAAGGATTCCCTTATATGAATGACACCTTGTAACTAACAAAGTGATTCTCTACTTCTAACAAATTGCAACAAAACTCGCTAAAGATGAAACTTACCACAAGATAAAACTATTAAGGATGAAATTCATATTTGCAATTCAATGATAGGGGATATGGAGAGATCTTCCTTATCTGGGTTAAAATGGTCCTTCCATATCCTTAGAAAGAGACCAGCCGAATAATAAAAATACGGACCTCCTTCAAATATCCGATCCTTATCTTCCGTATTGAGGAAGACAATCATAAAGAAACCCTTTGATCCCAATGGTAGGTCAAAGTGACCCTTCGGTTTCCAGGTTGCTTGGATCCACCAGTTCAAATCTTTCTCCGTAGGCCATATCCCCATAAATTTACCAATCAAAGCATGGTCCGACATATGTTGAATTTGTTCTTTCACCCTGAGTGGGTTTACTGTGATAACCAGAGTACTGCCTGATTTAGGAATGCAGCTACTCTGTCCCACTTCCCCATGATGAGCTTCCTACTTCTTCATCCCTTGGCTAGGACACGATCCAACCCCAGCCACCTCCTGCTTTTCCAGCCGTTGTCCTAAACCCTCTCCTCCTATCCTCGTCATCTGTTCCTGATCATTCATTACTTCGTTCGCTACCTCCTTGGCTTGATTAGGAGGATGAGAGATGCCCCTCCCCTGTGACCTCACCATCGCGCAGACGCCCAACCAGTCGCCCCCGTGCCTCGAACACTTGCATAGAGTAATAGAACCAACGGATCAACCATTGAAAGCTTGCATTTCTTGGAGCTCCTTTGGAACTGACACTCACACTTAATGCTAAGTTCAACCATTCTCTAGCATTGATCTTCATACCAATTACGGTATTATATAATACAAGGATTATACTCACATCTAGATCTAGATGTTATTGACAACTCATCAATGGATACGTATGAAAAATCATTAATTGATCAGAATAACAACTCATATGAGAGGTGATCTAGGAATTTTTTTATTGTCTAGGGACTTATAGTCTACCCCCCCCCCCCCCCCCCCCCCAATCACAAGTCTAAATAATTTTACTAGTAAGGAAAACTGACTAGTGCATAGACTAGTATCTCCTCCTTTAGCCATTATAGATTTTTTTATCATCACTCTCACTTGCTCTTATGTTGCACTTGCTTTCTCTTATTTCCAACTTTAGGGTGTTTGGTACTCCAATCATGCACCCCAAAGTTTGATTACAATTTGATGAAAAATGACCTCCTTATTCAAATTTTAGTCAGGTCCACTTTTACAATAGGTTTCCAATTCAACCAAACAAAATTTGACTTAATGATTGAACAATATATTGAGCCAAAGAAATTTTATAGTGATGGATTTACAATTTTCAATCAATGACTTAGAGCAATATTGTGTCACAAAATTTTCACTTTCAAAAACTTTGAAGTTATAGTGGCCTTCAAATATCTTCTCAGTGTAATCACCATTAACTTTTATGCATTTCCTATTTGCTTTCTCATTTTCTAGATAAAATATGTGTCAAAGAGTAAACAAAAGCATTCAAGAGAAAGACATCCACCATTGAACACGGGTACAAATGTCCTCACATCCCCTTATTTGGATTTAAAGCAGATCTAGGACACAATGAAAATAATTCAATTTTATTATCAGTACCCTCAATGACAATAGTGTGGCCAAATAACTTGTACCAATATTTTTTCCAAACACAAATCATAGGTTCAAGAAAACTTTACAAAGATTGAAAACCACAAAATCAACAACAACTTTGCTAATAATATCCCCACTCTCGTTTACAAGAATGACCATTTTTTTAATATGATGCTTGGCCAAATTTGTTTACATCAGAATTTGTACAAAGGTGGTAATACAAGCTCGATTGTGTCCCATAGACCAATATGGTGGCTTCCAAGTTTCCCTTTATAAGGGACCTTTAACAAAATATGCAATGATAGCCCAAGTTTGATACAACAATCCAGCCATAGAGCTTCATTAAGCAAGACCCACCTCATTTTCCATGATTTATTTTTGGAACTATGAATATACAATGAATTTCATATGTGGAATTCATGTTGGGAAACTTATCTGCAAATTCCCAAAAACAAAAATTGTGTTTCCTCCGGCTAACATGTGGGAAAAGTCTATCTTTTAACTACAAACCTCCAATTCAATAGATCTCAATAGAAATATTTCCTCTTGGTTTCTTAATGACGAGGTGGTGGTGATTCATCTCATGTAGAAAAAGGAGGATCCATGTAAGATTAAAATGAGTTTCATCGGTAACTTGGCCTTCCCTGCAATCTTTGTCGAGTTATCTTGAAGGCCAACCTCTTTATCATTAGAGAATTCTTCTGGACAGATGGGAAGTGTTATGTATTATAGGTGGTTCCCAATGACGCATTGGATCAACCAATAAGAAGGGCCTATAGATTAGTGGTTGAGCATTTGAATATATATTATCATTATGGTTATGAGGTAGGCCGAATTCATATTGGTGTGAGGTAGAGGAAAACTAGATCCCTGGTGCAAATTTTTATATTAGATCTATAACATATTACAAGAGGGATATAGAAAAATTGCATATTTCTTTAAGCAAATGTGGTAGGTCATTTAAAAAATGGTGGATTCTTTGTGACTTTTAGATTGTTGTGGAACATTATGAAGTTGGGATATATATTTGCCATATTTTCCACACCATTCTTCTTGCCTTTTTTACCTTTTTGACATTTCTAATAAGCAATTTTGACCTCATCATTACCCATAATGATGCATTTCACTCAAGTTATGTTATTTCCTTTATTTTGTATTGGTTTGATAAATTATGCTAGTGTTTAGGAGATAAACATCGATTATACACTTGCTCAGAAAAATTGTGTTTGTGCCAAAAGTTGTTACTCTGATCATTGCATGGTTATTGTTACTATGGTTCAATGGTATCATGTTCCTCCAATTAAATGAACTTGCCGCTACTTTGACATGTCCGTGTGATGTTATTCCATGTGGAAGGAATACATTATTCCTCTTGTGATGTTACATTCGGTTTTTTATCCTTGTATTCAATGGTGAAGCTATTTATCTAAATGATATGATTATGATTCTCTTCCTTCTAGTTATAGCTAATGTTATTGGCTTTGTGTTGGCCCGGTTTTGCAACCAGGCTTAGTGCTATGGGCACCTGCTAACTAGTAGCAGCAGTTTCAATAGAATTAAACAAGAAACTAATCTAAACTAAACTAATCATGGATCTATGCAATAATTTAAGCAAATAGTGTAAACATTTAAAAAACAAGAACAAGAAAATATTAAAGAATGAATTTGTATTGAAAAGTGGGGGGCAAGCAAGTGCTTGCGATAATACCTTCAATGGTGAAGGTTGATGTTGAGCAACTCCCAAGATGAGTAGCTCCAAGCTCCAAGAGGTCTCCTTCTCCAAGGTTGCTTACAATGGCCAAAAATGATCAAGGGAGATTTCGGCAGCATGAGGATGAGATAATGGATGGATCTGAAATGAGGAGCCCCTACCACCTTTTTATAGGTTTTGGTGGTGGGGAATACCATTTTTGGTTTTGTGGAAACCAAATGGTATTGACCAACATGGTTTAGGTACTTTTCTCTCCTTTTTCCTTTTTTGAATAAAATTAATGTTTTAATTCCCTTTTTAATATTTTTGGGAATTTGGGCCCTTTTTGAGGGTTTTTTTATGCTTTTCAGGAAAAAGAATCTTTTTGAGTGGGAAAAAGGGGTGTACTAAGGTCTTTTGGTGACCTTTTGTTGGTTTCAGAGGCTCAGATGGTGGAAAAGTGGACAAATGGGTCATGTGAATAAGGTAATGAGCTAGTGAGCACTTTTTAGGTGTTAACAGATTGCCCCCTGATGTGTGAGGGCAGGAGCTCATCGTATGGCCGATATACATCATAGTTCTTTTGTCTTTTTTCTGGGGTTTAGGGAGAGAAGAGACCGGTTGGAGACTGGAGCCACGGCCCTTGGAAGATGCAAAAACAAAAAATATTACATGGCCTCAATATGAATGAGGAATAATCTATGATGATGGACGAGGCGGGCATTCCCATGCTCGTATCAAGACATATACATAACAATTAGTCCCAAGAAGGGGGATCTAATACATAAAGAATCTACTGGTACACCATAATGGTCCAGGGGGGACATTATTTTGGGATGTACTCCTGATCATAACGGATCTCAATAACTGATACACTGGAATAACTGAGGAACTGCTGAAACTGAAGGTGTCCAACGTCTGTAGGGACTCAAAGACTATGAGTCATCTCTGAGAAATAATGTAACTGTATACTGGGGTACATCTGAATACTGTCGCCATGCGCAACCCGGATATCTATAGAAAAAGTGTAACTGGTGTTATCCATAGGAAGACTCTCAAATGTGGAGGAGTTAGGCGGTATCTGGGGTCTTCGACTAATAAGAGAAACGGACGAATACCCTGTGCGAGTCTCAACGATGCGATCAAGGTGTTGAAGTCGAGCATGTGAGAAACAACCATTTGGAGAGGCATTGAAGATTCCTCTCGAAATGATTCGTAGGCAATCATCATAAATGGTGATGAGTCCAAGACACAGGGACCTCTAGGTCTATCCTCTGGAATCAATGTGGTTGTCGTCGACAGAGGGAGACCAGCAACTAACAAGGCAATGATGTTTCCTTGATAGGAGCACGAGGTGTAAAACTGAAGTGTTGTAGTACTGATGGTAGGACTGACATACTTGTGGGAATGGGAAATAACTAGGTCAAAAAATGGGTAGACTCAAACTTCCTTTGTTCAGAGCATGATGACATGGTTGACCTGGCAGCGTGGGGAACTAACTTGTAGGTGTGGGGATCATTGCTTTGATTGAATGGTATATATTGACTCTGGGGGGGAGGACGAGCTGATAGGTGCCGTCGAGGGATTATCAAGGTGACATACTGCAGAATACTCTGAACAAAGGCGACCAAAATGGGGAAGCTTCCTAATGAGTAGATGTGATTCGTCGTGGCGCCAAGAGGCGCCATTGATTCCTTCTTCATAGTTTTAATGAGCTCCAAGAAGGGATAAAAGTGTGCTCTGAAATGGTACGGTCCTGTGGATTTTGTGAGCCCAGGACGGCTCATGCTCATGGTTGCTTTCATGTTTAGAGATTCTGAAAACGGTAAGTGGACTCTATTGGTGTTTATTTTTCGTAAGTTTAGTCTCCAAGGCCCGAAAAAGCATAAAATGATGCGGATGGAGAACTCTTCTAGCCGATGTGACTAGAGTATACCTTTTTCGTAATTAGTCTATAAGGTCCGGAAAAGGGGTAAACTTATACTAGGTAGACGCCCTTTCAGATACGTTTAACGAGCATGAAAGGAAGCAAGGTTGCTCGGCAATCTTTTCATTGTTTTTAGGAGTCAGAAAAGAGCTTAACAGAAACTCCCTAAGTGCCTTTTTCGTAAAAGTGGTTGCTTGGCCCGAAAAAGGGATAAAATTATACCGAACAAAAAAGGGGTGTATTAATGCCCTAAAAATCAGGACGTGATAGCGAGAAATGATCTCAAGCATCATCACGAGCGCGGAAAACTGAATCCGGTGATATATGACACGTCTAAAACGGAGAACGGCCGATGTGGCACGCAAACCGAGGTGACGAGGGGGCAAGGAAAAAATGCCCGAAAAATGTAAAGGTGAGAGCGAGAAATGATCTCAAGCATCATCACGAGCGCGGAAAACTGAATCCGGCGATATAAGGCATGTCGAAAACGGAGAACGGTCGATGTGGTACGCAAACCGAGGTGACGAGGGGGCATGGAAAAAATGCCCAAAAAATGTAAAGGTGAGAGCGAGAAATGATCTCAAGCATCATCACGAGCGCGGAAAACTGAATCCGGCGATATAAGGCATGTCGAAAACGGAGAACGACCGATGTGGTACGCAAACCGAGGTGACGAGGGGGCATGGAAAAAATACCCGAAAAATGTAAAGGTGAGAGCGAGAAATGATCTCAAGCATCATCACGAGCGCGGAAAACTAAATCCGGTGATATAAGGCATGTCGAAAACAGAGAACGGCCGATGTGGCACGCAAATCGAGGCCACGAGGGGGTCCAATAAATGGTCAAAAAATGGACCCCGTCAAAACAGGAAAAGGAAGGAACCTGCATGAAGTTCTCGATGTGCTGATTCCAACGATACCAACGGTTTGAGAAATGGACTTCGTATGATCCCGCAATGGTTGGTTGAAAATTGGTGGAATTTCTATAAATAGGGTGTGGGGCCCAAATGACTTATCATTGTTACGTGCGAGTTTGATAGAGCTATCAGAGCTATTTCTTGATTTCCGGGAGATTTCACCGTTGGTTTTCGATTCTGCGAGTTTCAGGTAACTCTATTTGCCTTAGCCTTTTCAATTATGTCTTTTTTGTTTGGCGGTGGGCCCCGAAGGCCGCGAAATTCCATGTTGACCCTCCAACGTGGAATATCACGGGTTTCGAGTCTGTTCCCGAGATGAACCGCGCGGGTTTCAGGCTGACAGTCGCGATGTTCATCGCGACTGTGAGGTTGGAACCCGCGATGTTCATCGCGAGTTCATGGGAGATAGTCGCGATGTTCATCGCAACTGTCTGGCCGAAATCCGCGATGTTCATCGCGGGTTTTTGCATGGAGGCCGCGATGGTCATCGCGGCTTTTGGTGGAAATGCCGCGATGGACATCGCGGCTTTTTGTGGAAAAGCCGCGATGGGATTTTTTCAAAAATTTTATGCTAGGGCTAAAAATTTCTTCTGTTTTCTGGCAGGATGTTGAGGAGACCATTGTCCTCGTGGAGGGAGCGAGAGATTGATGATGATCTTATGGCGAGGATTCAGACTGATCCGGGGGTGCGACAGACTTTGGCTGTGAGCGAACTTTTGAAGTTCGCTCAGATTCCACCTATTCGTTCAGTGAGACGGCTCCTGAACAAGCTAGTGAGTTGGTGGGTGCCGGCGGAGGGTGCATTTATTATTGGGGGTGAGAGGTTGGAGATTACCCTCACGGATGTCTATTTTTTGACTGGGTTGCCTCGTTTGGGTGAGGTGGGTGATCTCTTGCCGAGGATCCCGCCGGGTGTAGACATGGAGGACTTGTTACAGACTTTCTGTGTTGATGATGTTGTTTTGCATAACAGCTCTATTAGTCTGCGATCCCTACGTGAGTGGGATATGCGGGCTGTTGGTGCATGTGTTTTGCGGATATTGGGTGCTGCTGCGCCTCATCGTATGTCTGGGGGATAGACGATGATGGTGGACTCTGTTCTCCGGGGGACTTATTATTCTTGGGGGCAGATGTTTCTGGCTGGTGTCCGGAGAGATCTGGACAAGGCCATTCGAGAGGGAGGTGAGTTCTGTTATGCCTCCTTCCTATGCTGTTTTTTCTTTGAGCGCTTGCCGACCTTGCGGCCACGGGTACCCATTCGTGCTGGTCTGGTGAGTGAGCCTCGTATGATGCGGTGGGGGCAGATGATGCCTCGTGGCGGCGGTGGTGTCCGTGGTTTCTTCACGGAGGATTTTTATGAGCAGTGGGAGCAAATGCCCCTGGTGATTGAGGACTACCCCTACGCCGGTATGGACTATCGAGGTGACCCGGAGATGCCTCGTGCCCCAGGACAGGCCTAGAGTTTAGAGGGTATGTTTTGTGTTTTACTTTATACTATATCATGTGTTGTTGGATTTACCAGTCTTATGATTATAGTTGCATATGATGGTTGATTTTGCATTGTGCAGATGTTGGGCCTGTACCACCGGCCGGCTACTTGGCTCGTCAGGGGCGGGCGATGGTGGTTGCTCATCCACCTGCAGCAGTACCACCTCCACGTGGTGGAGGTTTTGCAGCTCGTGGGAGAGGGGTTGGCCCTCGCGATGACGCCATAGAGGGTGTCAGACAGACCTTCGACCGGATCCTAATTGGACTCCCCGAGGATGGTTGGAGAGACCTGGATCGGGATATTTTGGAGGGTTGCTTCGGTGCGCCGCCTGAGTGGCGGTCGCTCTTGTTGAGGACAGCGGTGTTTGTGGCAGGGCACAGGGGTGGTGCTCGGGATGTCCCCGCAAAGCCGGCTCAGATGAGGATCCGTCTACGGGGTGACCCAGCGGGGCCAGCGGAGGAGGCGCCAGAGGAGCGCAGAGTTCGGGCTCGCCATGACCCGGCGGGGCCAGCGGAGGAGGAGCCGGAGGAGCCTAGGGATCCTGATGAGTAGATGATATTGTATCTGCCCCCAAATGCTGATGAGCATATGGGGAAGCATATCTTGTACGATTGATGTATTTTTTGTATATCGGGTGCTGAGGGCACCTATGACATGTTCTGACTATACGATATATATATATATATATATATATATATATATATTTATAGATTCGATGCTTGTATATAGTCGTGTATGCACGTGGATGCACTTGTCGTCTTTTATGTTTGCCCGTGGAGGCATGTTTAATTTTTTGTATGCCCGTGGAGGCACATGTTATGCACGTGGATGTACATTTGGTTTTTTGTATATGCCCGTGGAGGCACATGTTATGCATGTGGGTGCACATTTTGTTTTGGTATATGCCCGTGGGGGCACATGTTATGCACATGGATGCATTTTATTTATGGATATGCCCGTAGAGGCACATATTATGCACGTGGATGTACATTTTGGTTATGACATGATGTGATTGGTGTGCCAGTCGAGGACATTGTTGGCCATATGGTCTGCTACACTATTGAGGTGTCTTGGGACATGTGTGAATGAAATGGATTCAAACTGTCTAACCATTTGTTTAGTGCGCAGGAATTGTCTGAAAAGACAGGGATCGCGTACCTGGTAATCATTGTTGAGTTGGGAAATTAGGAGCTGTGAGTCCAAGAAAACGTTGAGGTGACGGATGCTCATTTGGAGAGTTGCGGCCAGGAGACCGGTCACGGCATCGTATTTAGCTTGGTTATTGGTGGCGGCACCTAAACATACTCCGTCAATGTGAATTAACTCATGTGAAGGGGAGTATATTACCCAAGCTACGGAGGCGAGATTGGGAGACCAACGGCTTGCACCATCAGCGAAACCGACATAGCAGAGTGGAAGAGGATCCATCTGTGGTCATGCAGAGAAAAAAAAATATTTAGGTTTTTGAATTTTTTGTGAGAAAAGAAAGTAATCCTATACTAGAATGGATGGTGGTGTCCATCAGGTTTTCTATGCGTAAAATCGTTTAAGGTACAACCCGTTACGTGGGTTGCGTAGGGGATTGCCTTCTGAATCGGTCAGAATGTATGCCCCCTGCCCGAGGCAAGTGTGTACGATGTAAGGGCCTTGCCACATAGATACAAACTTCCCCTTTCCGGTTTTATCATGGGCTTGATCGTAAGCGAGGAAAAGGTCTCCCTCAGAAAAGGTTCTTGGGTGGACATGTTTGTCGTAACTTAGTTTTGATCGTTTTTTGGCTGCTTCCATGTTTTGAATGGCTGTGCGCCGATCTTCATCGGCCTGCTTTAGGAGTAGTAATCGTTGCTCAATCGGGGAAGTGTCCGGTAGGAGTTCAATGGCGATATGCAAGGCTGGAATCTGGCACTCAATAGGGAGGACGGATTCGACACCGTGAACTAAATGGAAAGGGGTAAAACCGGTGGCGGTTTTGGTTGAGGTGCAGTAAGCCCATAGTGCCGGGAAAAGCATGTGGTGCCAATTGGATTTGTGTTTGTCTACAGTATGTTGGAGGATGGTCTTCAAAATTTTATTGATCGCTTCGACTTGGCTGTTTCCTTGGGGATAGTAGGCGGAAGAGAAATGGTGTTCAAATTTCAACATGGTTGATAGTTCTTTCCAAACGGCATCTTCGAAGTGAGAGCCGTGGTCAGAGACTAGTTGCTTCGGTACTCCGAAACGAGTGATAACATGGTTCAAGAAAAATCGTGCGGTAGTGTCGGCCTTGCAATTGTAAGTCGGTATGGCTTCTGCCCACTTGGTGAAATAATCTACGGCCACAACGATGTGTTTGTGACCGCCGACTGACGTGGGGTTGCAGTCGAGGAAGTCGATGGCCCATTTGCAGAATGGTCCAACAGTGATGACTGGATGAAGGGGGGTGGGGGGGGGTTCTTGCTTTGGGGGGAAAAAGTTGGCAAATCTGGCAATGTTTGACTGCGGTGATGCAATCAGTAAATAATGATGGCCAAAAATAACCTGCCCGAATGATCTTCTGGGTGGTGGCCATGCCGGAGAAATGGCCTCCGCAAGCGTCGCTATGACAATCATTGAGGACTTGTTCTGCCTCACTATGGGATAGGCAGCGGCGTAGGATGGTATCAACACCGCGTCGGTAAAGTACATCCCCTAACAAGAGGTATCTGGGGGCATGGTGTCATATCCGACGACGTCCGTCACGATCGATGTGTGGTCAAAATTTTTGCGTGCGGAGGTAAGTCAAAATGTCTCCGTACCAAGGGTCGTCAGATGAAATGATGAAAATTTGTTCGTCAATCAGGTCCGTTTGGATAACGGGTGATGTCGAAGAGGATGGGAGGTCAGTGATGAGGTGAGCAAGCGCGAGGGCTTTAGTGCTTTTGGGAGTTTTGAAAGTGAGGTCATATTCCTGGAGGATAATGACCCATTTAGCAACACGACCTTGTAAGAGCCGCCGGGTTAGGAGATAGACCATAGGGTTGGAGTCGGCCACGAACGTGGTATGACTGAGTAGAATGTAGTGTCGCAATTTTTGTACGGAAAAGACTACAGCTAGGGCTAATATTTCCTCGTATGGATAACGCAGAGGTGGGCCAGACAAGGTCTGGCTGACGTAATAAATCACATGCTCTTGGTGAGAGGCATCTTCTTGGACCAAGACTCTGGACATGGCATGTTCAGATGCCGAGACATAAAGGGTGAAGTCTTGAGAGAAATCTGGTGGGGATATCAAGGGGGTTTGTGTGAGAGCTTTCTTGAGGACTTCGAATGCCGTGTCTTCTTGCTCATCCCAAACAAAGGGTATGTGGGTATGAAGTAAGCGTAAGAACCCATGGACTTTGGTGGCGTAATCAGGAACGAAGCGCCTAAGGAAATTGGATCGCCCTTGTAGACTTTGGAGCTGCCGAAGCGTGCGAGGAGGCGGAAGTTCTAAGATGGCTTTGACTTTCGAGGGATCGACAGTGATTCCGTCTTGGGAAACAATGAAACCCAACAACCGGCCTGCCGGGACGCAAAAGACACACTTGTGTGGGTTCAAGCGGATTTTATATTTGCGACAATGCAGGAAAACTTGCCGGAGGTCGTTAAGGTGGTCCGATCGTTTTCGGGAACGAGCTGTGAGGTCATCAAGGTAGACTCGCAGGATATGAACCAAGTCGTGAAAGCAATAGGTCATGGCTCGCTGGAAAGTGGCACCATCATTTTTAAGGCCGAATGGCATGACGCGATAGGCAAAGGTGCCCAATGGGGTGGTGAAGGCAGTCTTGTACTGATCCTCCTTACGGATGTGAATCTGGTTGTATCCGAAAAACCCATCCATGAAAGATAGGACCTCATGGCCTGCACACTCATCAATGAGTTGGTCAATGAATGGCGTGGGGAAATTGTCTTTTGGACAAGCGTGGTTTAAGTCATGGAAATCAGTGCATACTCTAAGGGTGCCTTGCTTTTTGTTGACGGGAATGGGGTTCGACACCCAGGTGGTGTACGGAATAGGATAAATGAATCCTGCTTTGTGAAGTTTCTCGACCTCAGCTTTAACAGCGGGGAGTTTGGAAGGATGAATGGGTCGTTGTTTCTGACGAACAGGGGGTACCTCCGGCCATGTATCAATGTGGTGTTCTATGATGGCGGGGGTCGAGACCAGGCATCTCGGTATAGGACAAGGCAAAGACATCACGGAACTCTTGAAAGAGCTTTTTGTACGCCTGAGTTTCTGCTTGAGTGCAAGATGCGCCCAGCGAGATGAGCTCAGGTTTCCCAGGTGTTGTGGAAATATCTATCTGTATAGTGGGGGAAATGTTGGACATGTTCCCTTCTTCAAAGGCATCCGGTGCTGGGATGGGGTCCTTTAACCAATCGACCTTGGTGGGTATGAAATCTTTCGATTCGACTGATAGCTGGTTGGATGTGGTGGATGTAGATTTTTCCGGGAGGAAATACGAGTGATGATGCATATCATCCCAAGGGTAGTCGGGTGCAGTGAGTGTCTCTAAAATTTGCTCATCAGTATTGAAGTAGTCAGACCATAAATCAAGGGGTTCTGGTTTGAAAGTTGTTGAAATCATATATATTGTATTGACTTCTTCTGACGAGGATGATGGCGGGGGGTAGATCTCCTTGATGAGGGGAGGAGATATCTCCAAATCAACGTTGTTTAACTCATACAATGCTGCTCTATAGTCAGGGAGATCAGGACAATGGTGAGAGTAGTGGTCGTAAACACTGCATATGGCACAAGGATGGTTGGTGCGCAGTGATCTGTCGCGAGGCTGAGGAGGTGGATCAAGTATAACGACTGGGATGCCGGTGTCATCGTCCAACATATTCATATGCTCTTGGAGTGCTGGTAACTGTGGGCATTGATGAGTCGGATGGCCTATCTCATCGCACAAAGAGCATTTAGGAGGAGCTAGAAATACTGGTGGGGGTTTGACTGCCTTAGGGGGTGGTATAGCAGTGTATGGTTGTGGACCTCTGCCTCCAGTGGACTTGAGAAGAGGAGGAGGATTCGTTGACGACGAAGGGATCATGAGACCAGGAGATGGTTTCATCGACGACGAAGGGATTGTGACACCAGGAGGAGGTTGAGTAGTGGTAACAATAAGTTGTACCGGTTGGAGGATGACATTTGGTGTCGGCGGTGGAATGGGAGGCGAAATATACCACACGGGTAATCCCAATGTTAACCCGGGTAGACTAAGGGTAGCCATAACCGGGGCGCTTACTACACCCGAAGGAGGAAATAGAAAGGGGATGGTGTGGATGGGTGTAACACCGATGTGACTAGGGAGCAATGGTGGTTGACTACCGGGTGCTTGTGTATTCTGTGAAAGAGTACAGAGGTTTGCGACGTGGGTCTCCGGTGACAGTGGTGGAATGGCCTGGAATGTAGAGGTCATTGGTGTATTTGAGTAAAGTCCGGGCCCCACAGAAGAAACAAAGGAGGTAGTTGCACTCGAAGTGGGTTGTTCAACCATGGGGAGAACATTTTTGGGTGCTGCAGGGGCATTAGGATCATAGTAGGTGAGTTGGTCAATTTTGACCACGCGTCCCTCGTGGGGGAACATCATGGTGCGAAAAACGGATGAGGCGACCGCTTTCATGGCGTACATGTAACTGCGACCAAGTAAAAGGTTATAATCGAGCTGGGCATTAATGACCTCTATGTCGATGAGCACAGTTTTCCCACCTAATTGGATGGGGACCTTGGGTAGTAAACCTTGAGGTTGAGCTGACCGGCCGTCGTAGGCCCGTAATGCAGTGGTGGATTGTTGGAGAGTAGGGGATCCCAACTTCTGCCAAACGAATGTGGACATGACGCATGTAGAGGCACCCTCGTCGATGATACACCGATGGATGACAAGATTCCGAATAGAAACAGAAACTTGGACTGCTATGGTGGAAGGCATACGTGGTTCGGACTGGTCCAAATCAAAGGTCATCAATTTCGAATCATTTGGGTCAATCGCCCCAATAGCGGAAAGTAAAGTTTTGCGCTGCGTAGGACAGTTTTTCAAGACTTCTAACGCAGACATGGCTGCGGGAGATTGAGCTAAGTCATCTACGATGTTGTAATGGGACGCAGCCCGTGCATTGGGGTTGTTGTTGATACGTCGGAGTGGGAAACGAGGTGCTTTAGAGGCGCCATCGAGTGGAAGCGGTGGTATACGTAACGTCTGATCAGTGGGATGAGCGTTAGTATCCTTATCAGCGGGGGGGGGCTTCGGAGGTAGGGCCATACTGGTTCCGACGTGTCTGAATGTTGACATCGGCAGTGGACATCATCAATAAGTGGTGAGTGCCTGAATCAAACATGGGTTGATCAGGAGCGGCGTAAGTGATTTGTTGTGGTGGCACGTTTCGCTGTGGGGGAACTAACGGCTGAGTGTTCACCACTCCCTGTGTTGGAAAAGGGTTTTGTAGCACCAAAGGTTGTTGTTGAGGTGGTGGGGGGTAGGGTGGCGGCTGAGGAGCCGCCTGCCCTTGACGATGGGCGTCATCTGTCCATAGTTGCCGAGCTCGCTCTAGATGTGGGCAAGTGTGGGTATAGTGGCCATAGACCCCACAAATAGAACAAGGATGGTTTGTTCATAAATTAGCGTTTTTGGCTTGCTTAGGTGGCCGATCAGGATTCTGATGAGCAGGCGCCGCGTTATTATTTTGCGGAGGATGGGGAGGGTGTGGAGCTTGGTTATGGTTTTGGTTGTTTCCACGGTTACGTCCTCTTCCACGGTTTGGTTGCCCACCCTGGTTGCGTTGGTTATTTTGGTATTGGGGCTGATGTTGTTGTGCGTACACATGCCCTTGAGCATTGGGGGGATTGTGGGGAGCCGCAGGTATGGGAGAAGGTTGCGGTGGGTAATATGCAGGTGGAGCTGGCGGTGGTCCAGTTACCTGTTGGGGTTGTTGGTACCCCTGAGCTATTGGATGTGTTGGATTAGCTGGTGCAACTTGTTGTGGGTACTGCATTTGTTGTGGCGAGAACTGAATGGGGTTCTGTGTAGCAGGTTGGTTATAGTATGTAGGAGGTACATATGCTGATGGCGCTTGTCCATAGCAATGTTGTGGATAAGAGGGTCCATGAATATGATGTGTCTGGTTTGTTGGAGCATAAGAAGTTGTCGCTCTGGAACTGGATGTAGCCCTAGAGAGGTCTGGGGCAGGCATGGTACTCACCATGCTGAAAGGTTTAGCTTGGGGTGTGATTTGGCCAATAATGCCATCGGCGGCATGAGAT
Source organism: Larix kaempferi (assembly GCA_027924585.1). Classification (NCBI taxonomy): domain Eukaryota; kingdom Viridiplantae; phylum Streptophyta; class Pinopsida; order Pinales; family Pinaceae; genus Larix; species Larix kaempferi. Next base: position 69,161,190 of record BSBM01000047.1, on the reverse strand, counting down.
GCCCCCGGTGCGTCACTCCGTGAAGAGTCGCATCGTGGGGCGTCTGGTATGATTGTGTATAGATAACCCGACTGGGCGTAAATGAGATCAAACTGTTGGGCTTTGAGGATGGCCTCTTCTTCAGACTGGGGTCTTTCAGGTGCCACATCCTTCGCAATGAGAGGGAGGAGGGATTTTAGAAACCAATCTAAGAAGATACGGTCGTCTAATTTGATTTTGCAGAGGCTTCGACGTCGACGCCACTCATGAATGTGGTCAGTGATGTGGGTGGCCGTGTTCTGTCTGCAAGACAGTAGGATCTCGACGCCCGCATCATAGCGGATAGGTAACTGAAAGAACTGCAGGAAGGTGGAGGCAAGGGAGGTAAAGGTGGCATGCGTCCCATGGGGCTACTCGATATACCACTTGGTTGCAGAGCCAGTGAAAGTGCGCTGTAACAGACAGAGGCGGACAGAGTCGTCCACTATGGAGTTGGAGGAACACCATAGATGGAAATACATGATATGGTTCTGGGGTCCTCACCTGCCTTACCCTCAAACTTAGGGATGTCAGAGGGGAGTTTGGTGGGCATGTGAGGCCACGCAGGATCATGTCTGATAGGGTCATTGGTGAGCCTGGCTAAATCGGGCAAGTTCAGACTTGCCATATATGGTAAGCTAGCAGATGTAGGGACTGGGACATGTCTAGTCATGGTGGTATGGGGTCCAGCAGCACCTAAAGGTATGCTAGGTATTGAAGGTATATGTCCTCCAATAGGTGTGGTCTGGTAAGGGCCAGCGTTTCCTAGTGCAACATGGGTTACACTAGAGTTTGGAATAGTAGTGGTGATTCCTGGGATAGGGTTTGTGGAAACTAGATGGGGTGTGACCCCTATGTTGGGCATACCCATAACAGGTGGTGGCCTTGTGTTGGGAATTCCTATAACAGGAGGTGGCCCTGTGTTGGGCATTCCTAAATGTGGAGTGTTTCCCATATTGGGCATACCCAGGGGGGTGTTGTTGCCATGGACGGCACTGCAGTAGAAGGGTCTGTAGACGTCTCTCCTATGGTGCTGGTAAATAGTGGATCAAATGGTGTTCCAAACATAATGTTGGTTGGGAATAATGCAGTGGGATTTTCGGATTCTGCCTCGGAATCAGAAGTGAAGTGAGGCATGTCAGAATCGGATGACTGTCTAGTTGACCGACGATGTGTCGAATCAAGGGATAAGGCTCTGCGTCGGTGACGTGGAGAGCCAAGTGGACTAAACTCTGGGAGTTCGCCCTGGAGACGACGAGAGCGTCTAAAATTCTCAATGGTGAGAATTAAGTTTTTTGTGTAAAAAATATGTTTAAGTATCAGGTGGTGATATATATAAAAAAGCTCAAAACCCTAATGCAACCAAGGGTGCAAGAAGGGGAGTGAAAAAGAAGGCTCTCAGGCCAAAAAATCAACCTCAAAAAAGGGCACTTATTCTAGCAGATGTGCTACAATAAGTGGAGGAATGCAACAAATGGTCAAAGTACCAACATGCAAACGGCTTCTAGAAAAAATAGGTGTAACTAGACCAAGGGTGGGTTGAATCATGCAAACACCTAACTAAAAGTATTGTGCCTCAAACAAACGATATCTTCTGCAAGGTGATGAAATCCAAGTCAGATAATATGAGTGTTGAGACAACGGCTAGATATCCCCCTACCGGGAGGGACACCGGGTAATCAATCCTAAAGAAAGGCTACTAGGATACTCCGTTCATGACGCGTCGAGAAAAGGTAAATCTGTCGTTTGGTCCTTTGATTGCAATATCCCAATACAGGGATATCCCGAGAACTGCGAATGGTAGCCCTTCGGTTACTGAATGGATTTCGGTATTCCACTCAGGCTTCCGGAACCATCCTCGCGACTTCAACCCTCCTAGGGGAGAGGCCTTCCCACAAACCGGTTGTGACCGCGCCAATAAATACTAAGAGGTTTTATCTCCCTAAAGGACAACAACTATGTCTCAGATGTAATAACTAAAGGGTGTTATTGGAACACCTATCCCCCCAATACTACCTAGCTACAAAGTTCTTTTAGTGTTCCCCAAGTGGGGTTAAAAGTGTGTTGAAATTAGGGTAAGTTTTAAGGCTCAGTTCAATTAAGTGATCGAGTGGGTGCACATGTGGTATTGTAAACTGAACTTGAAAGAAGTAAATGCTTTACTGAAAATTTCAAAAAATAAAGGATCTTTCGAAAATTAAAAAGCAATTTTATGACTTTTTTCAATAAATGGAAATTAAATGCTTTTCAATGACTTATTCAAAAAACAAAGGATTTCTTGAAATATAAAAGCAAATAATATTACTTCTAAAAGAAATAAATGGATTTCTTTTCAAGGAAATTGCTAAGGGCAAGATATTTAAAGAAGTAAACAGGAAATTTTTTTAACCTAGATAAACTGCAAAATAAGTCTTCTTTCACTTTCTTGAAAATTTTTAAAAAGACTTCTAGATGTGCATTTAAATAGTAAAAAAAAATTCTATGGCTGTAAATTATGCAGAATTTAATACTGTAAAAATGTGCTATGTGGGCAGAAAATACAGTAAAAAATAACTTTTTGAATCGAAATGGCCGAATGAAAAAATTAGCAGCGCGGCTTTTGACAGAAAATCCGCGATGGACCGCGCGGGTTTCTGTCGCACAGTCGCAATGGACCGCGCGGGATTTAGGCGCACTGTCGCGATGTGCAGCGCGAAAAATGTCCGCGAAGCCGCGATGTGCAGCGCAGAAATAGGCCACGAAGCCGCGGGGAACCACGCGAAAAATGGCCGCACAGTCGCGATGTGCAGCGCGGTAAATGACCACGAAGCCGCGATGTGCAGCGCGGAAACAGGCCGCGAAGCCGCGGTGAACCGCGCGGAAAAAAAGCCGAAAAGTCGCGATGGACCGCGCGACTGTTAGGCTAAAAACCGCGAGGCGAAAGCCGTGCACGGAAGCCGAAAAATGAACCCGAAAATTGAGAATTTCGGGCTGTTAATGGCAATAGATGGAGACAAAAACTAGAGCGGCAATGGATCTGCTGTCTAGGATGGCAGATCTATGGATCTAAAGGCTAAAAACTAATAAAAAACTAAAATTAAAAGCAAAATTTGAGATCTATTGTTCAAAGCCAGCGGAGTCGCCAAAAACTGTTGGCCCGGTTTTGCAACCAGGCTTAGTGCTATGGGCACCTGCTAACTAGTAGCAGCAGTTTCAATAGAATTAAACAAGAAACTAATCTAAACTAAACTAATCATGGATCTATGCAATAATTTAAGCAAATAGTGTAAACATTTAAAAAACAAGAACAAAAAAATATTAAAGAATGAATTTGTATTGAAAAGTGGGGGGAAAGCAAGTGCTTGCGATAATACCTTCAATGGTGAAGGTTGATGTTGAGCAACTCCCAAGATGAGTATCTCCAAGCTCCAAGAGGTCTCCTTCTCCAAGGTTGCTTACAATGGCCAAAAATGCTCAAGGGAGATTTCGGCAGCATGAGGATGAGATAATGGATGGATCTGAAATGAGGAGCCCCTACCACCTTTTTATAGGTTTTGGTGGTGGGGAATACCATTTGTGGTTTTGTGGAAACCAAATGGTATTAACCAACATGGTTTAGGTACTTTTCCCTCCTTTTTCCTTTTTTGAATAAAATTAATATTTTAATTCCCTTTTTAATATTTTTGGGAATTTGGACTCTTTTTGAGGGTTTTTTTATGCTTTTCAGGAAAAATAATCTTTTTGAGTGGGAAAAAGGGGTGTACTAAGGTCTTTTGGTGACCTTTTGTTGGTTTCAGAGGCTCAGATGGTGGAAAAGTGGACAAATGGGTCATGTGAATAAGGGAATGAGCTAGTGAGCACTTTTTAGGTGTTAACACTTTGACATTGCAAAATATCAGAATTGTTATGAAAGTAAAAATAGAAGACTAAGAAAGTGGTTATCTATAATGATATGTTCTCAGTTGTTGATAAATATAAATTTGTAATTATGTAATTGAGGTAGAAACACTACTTGTATTTTCTTTGATTAAGCTATTAAATTAGAACATCTTGAGAATCAATTAGATTCACAATACTATTCTCATATTTCTCCCTAAGTATAAACATCCTGAATGCATATAAAAACATAGTATCTCTCTGTGAAGAAGGGAGTTTAAAGAAGATAATTGTTGATGAATTGAGCAAGACCTTAGTACAATGTTATATATATATATATATATAAGTAATTACCTAAGGGAATTTGAACTTGTGACCTTCCATTTTACAACTTATCATCTCAATTACTCATTACCAATTGCTCTACCCCTCGTGGGAAGAATGTTTTATTAATAAAGAGTTGGATTATGATTTTGAATTTATGGGTATTGTTGGGTCGGATTTAGCAAGTTTTCTAAGTTTGTTAGAAGCATCATGTTCCAAGGAACAAGGTTTTGCTTCTCTGTAATAGGTGTTGAGTTGTTTCATCTAGTTAGTTTAGTAGTATGCCTTGAAATTATTTGCCAATTCTAAATCTTTAGCAAGTTGCAATTATAACATGAGTGTTAATGAATTGTTACAGTTATGTTATTTTATGTATTGATTGATTTGTGTGATTCGACATAGGACATAACTTGTTGTAAGCCTTTGATTATATGGCTGAATGATTTCCTTTTTACTATATTTCATTTCATGACTAAATAGCCAATGTTAGGCAGAAGTCCTAGCGTACATATACCTTGAAAGAACAAGATGTACCTTGGTTAATAAATTAATGTATTGGTGATGTAATTCGTTTTAAAAGAATAGTTATTTGACCCAACATTTTGGCGTCGTTGTCGTGGAGGTTGTTCAAGGTGCAACAATAAGTCTAGCATTGCTTTTACATTTAATTTTAAAAGATATGTCAGAATATTGAGAATATGCATAAACATACAACAATACATTTTCTAGGATGCAAAGCAAGAATATACTAGTCTAGCCTTTTATCTACTCAAGCAACAAATAATCACGTAAGAAACAAGAGACAAGGGAACGAGCGAACAATACACAAGATATACGTTGTAAAACCCCAAATGGGGGAACATCCACGGGAAGGTTTGATCTTCTTTATTCTTTAGAAATATCCAATATAATAAGTGAGATCCTCTCCACATATGCTTCACATCTTTACATCAACATATATGCCCAAAGTATCTCCTTCACCTCTATTATATACCAAGAGGTATGGAAGAATTACATCCCAAAATACATGTGGGATAAATGATTTTCCACCTCTTAATATAATGAATGGTAATAGGAGCATATTTATCCATTATGCATATGGGATAACTCCTTTTACATAAGATTAGAGTTATTTATGCCTTCCAATTCTAGATAAGGCATCTTATGATATCATATTACACATCATTACACATGTAATATTAACATTACACATTCCAACACTCCCCCTTAATGATGACTGGGATAACAACACATAAATGGAGGGAGATGGAATTACACTAGCATTCCCCCTTGATGAAAAATTCTCTCATTCCCAACAGACTGTGAAGATACATAAAACTTCGATTCTATTATAGATTTGGTGAAGATATCAACTACTTTCTTTTACGTGGGACAATACTCTAAAAAAATAACATCATCAACAATAAGATCTCAAATGTAATGCATATACAAGTCAATGTGTGGAGTGATACAATGAATTGTACGAAAGTTGAATTACACTCTGACTGTCGCATCTTAATTCGGTAAGAGAATTCTAAATTACTAGTCCAAGCTCTGTAAGAGCATGCTAGATCCACACTGCTTCTTTAGTTGATTCCTTATCTTACCTATACTCTGTTTCACAAGTAGAAAGATAAAGAGTTCTCAACTTCTTACTAGGCCATGAAATAAACCTGAACCAAGCTAAGAGATGTACCCTATAGTAGACCTTATATTTGAAGCATCCCTTGCCCAATCATAATTTATATAACCAAGAAGTGAAACTGTATCCCTTCATAGAAAACACCATAATTTGTTGTCCCCTGTAAATATATGATTAGAATCATCTTTGCTACTTTCTAATGAATTTCATGAGGCTTTTGCATAAACCTCAAAATCATGTTGAGTGCAAAAGAGAGATCTAGACTGTTGTATGTCAAATGTATCAAACTCCCCATAAGTTGACGATATAAAGTGGCATCAATAAGAGAATTGTCATAATCAATAGTTGACTTTACGCCATACTAGAATGGTGTAGGTGAAGGATTGAAATCACTCAAATAACATTGAGCAAGTAAATATATTGCATACATAGGCTGAGAAATAAATATACCATCATCCATATGCCAATCTGTAGATCCAAAAAATAATGTAGTAGGCCTAAGTCGTCATTTCAAATTGATTTTTAAGATTATTCTCCATTTCCTATATAAGTGTAAGCTGGCTGTGTTGGTTGTGGAGCCTGATATTCCAGTCTCATAGATGATTATTCAACCATGTTTGTACCCCAGGTTTGGTTATGATCTAAGCATGCGCAACAGATTACGGGCCCATGGTTTTGGGTAACCCGTGGTATTTTCCCATTGTATTCCCCTTTAAAAGAAAGACATTGTAATACACTAGGGTTGAGGTATTAGGTATTGTGCATTGTAAAGATCTCTGAGATCGTGTACGAAAGACTAAGAGAGTGTGAAGAGGAAGTTGCAACAGCTGTGATGTGGGTTGTATACCTTCACTTTGCTGGATGGTATAATAATAAGGACTGAAAATTTCTGTGTGGACATAGCCCATCTTGGGTGAACCACGGTATATTAGTGTCTCTCTTGTAATGTGTCTGTGTGATTATATTTTCATCTTATTTATTGTTATTGCTCTGCAATCCTGTTTTTCTAATAGGATGCCAATAATGATAACATCATCCACATAAAGTACCACAATGAGGACATCATCATCAAATTTCTTATAGATTTGGATCATATATACACCGCTTAAAACCATTCTTCAAGAAACAAGCATCAATTTTCTCATACCAAGCTCTAGGTGCTTGTTTATGACCATATAAAGACTTGTTCAATTTGCATACTAAATTTGAAGTGCCAATAGTAATAAAAATAGGTGGCTATTGCATATAAATGTCTTCACGAATATCACCATTCAAAAATGCACTCTTGGCATCCATTTGGTGTATTTCCCATTGATAAGATGAAGCAAGAGAGAGAATAGTTCTTATTGTGTTCATTTTAGCAACTCGAGAAAAAGTTTTAGTATAGTAAATACCTTCTTGTTGAGAGAATCCTTTTTCTACTAACCAAGATTTATGTTTTCAATCTATCCATCTGCTGTAAAATTTGTTTTATATATCCATTTACATCCAACTAAATTATTTCCAGGAAGAAGAGGCACAAGAGTCCATGTCTTGTTTCTCATTAATAATTCATATTTACCATACATTGTTTTCCCCCATTCATGTTTATATTTAGCTTGAGCATATGCAAAGGGATCATCTATGACCAATACTTTAGTCATAAGAGCAAATTCAAATCTAGTTCGACAGGTGTTCGAAGGAATACCAATCTCAGAACCTGTGGATTCAAGAGTTTTCCCGTCCCAAACAAGAAGAGGAGTAGTGGTAGGATCCACACTAGTATATTTGTGACATTGAGGAGGATTGCTTGAAGAAGAAGGTGAACAAGATCAAAGGTAAGCACAAAAGTAGAGGAAGGAGTAAAGATATAGGAGCAACATAAGATGAAGGAAAATTCAAGGTAACATGAGGTTCAACAGAATGATGAGGAGAGACTTCATTGAATTGAACATATTACCTAATGATATCACCTTGGGTCGATGGATCAAACAACCTGTACGTTTTGGATTCCTCATAATAATCAATGAAAATACACTTATGAGACTTAGGTTGTAAATTTTTTCTATTTTTCATCCAGAATATGTTCCCAACATTGATTTCCAAATATCTTAAAGTTACTAACATCGGGTTTTCTTCCATTCCATTTTTTTCAGGGGTAACTTGCAAAACTACTTTAGTAGGGACTCTATTCAAGATATAGTTAGCACAACAAATATATTCATCCCAAAAATGTTTATGTAATCCTTTAGAATAATGTATACATCTGGCCATTTCAATCTAATTTATATTCTTTCCTTCAACTACCCCGTTTTGTTGAGGTGTATAAGGAACAATCTTTTGATGGTGAATACCATGATTAGATAAATATGCATTAATATTCTTTTTAATGAATTCTGCCCCATTATTGGTTCTCAAATTCTTAATACTTTTACCAAATTATTTTTCAACCATGGATTTAAAATCTTGAAATATACCAAAGGTTTCACTTTTATTCTTCAAAAAATAAACCCAAGATTTACAACTAAAGTCATCAATAAAAGTAAGAAAATAGACTTCATGAGAAGGAATTTCAAGGGGACAACAAATATCACTATGAATTAATTGGTTATTTACCATGCTAAGCTTTACCTTTATCAAATAGTTCCTTATGACTTTTACCAAGAACACAACCTTCAAAAACACCTTTAGTGGAAGAAATTGAAGGTTAAGCTATGTACCATGTTAGACATCATTTGCATTTTACCATAATTTGAGTGACCTAATATTTCATGTCATAGTTTATTTTGTTCATCAGCGTGAGCAACATAAGAATAAAAAGGTTGATTTTTGCTTGAATTAAAACTAGTAAACTTATATAATCCAACATTATGATCAACAAGACAAGAATAAAGAATTTTGAAGTTATGTTCGATATCCTTTAACACATATTTATTAGTCCAATATTCAAATTTATAACCTTTTCTAACATGCACGATTAATATAAAACAAGTTACAAGTTGATGGGAATTCCTTGAAGATGAAACACATCTTCGAAAGTACCATTAGGAATATTAACATTTCCAAATACTAAAAATGAAAGATGATTATCATCACTTGTAGATACTTTTATGTGTTGTGTACTTTTTAGTGTCATAGATTAAATCAAGAATTTGTACCAGACATATGGTTTGATGCACTATAATCCATTATTAGTTCCACATTAGAAGATGATTTATTGGGTTGAATAGAATAGGCACATAGGGCTACATGTTGTTCATCAAAAGACTTCTTCTTTGCTTTTGCGAGTTCATGTCTTCATTTAAAGCAAATCTTGTCAAGGTGGTTGGTTTTTCCATAATGTTTACAAGGATTATACACCATGTTAGAAGCATCATCATTAGAAGAATTTGATCCTTGAATATTGGGTTTAGAATGTTTATTAAAACTTCTATTAGGATTCTTTTTACTATGTGCCATTAGAGCTTTACTATTATACAATTGATCATAAGCAATTAATCTATCTTGATCATTTATCAAACATTTACAAAAATATTCAAAAGTTGGTTTCATAGTTCCTTTAGACATTTCAATAGATCTATTCCTAGATTGGATGAACATATCAAAACATGAAGGTAACTTCCGTTCTACAAGAATAGTAAGAGAATTATCATTCTTCTTAATATTTACCACAATTATTAATTTTTTATTATAGGTTCTAATTTCAACAAGAAATGACTTTGTTCTATCAAAATCTTTAGGGTCTAACTCATGGATTTTCTTTTCAAGATAGTAAGCAGAAACATCATTAATTTTATCAAATAAAGAAGTGAGGGTTTTCCATACCTCAATAGGGCTATCCTCAACCTCAATATGTACCTATAGACTATCTGAAATAGTTTTTCCAATGATTCCTCTTGCTTGATCACATAGATCTTCCCATATTGCCAAGTCTTTTGCATCTTTTGGTTTTGTTTGATAATATTTAACTAATATCCATAAGTTCTTACTCCTCAGAACATCAATCATCTTTCTCTTTCAATATATATAGTTAGATCCAACTAATGCAAGAATATAAACAATTTTTGAAGTCATAGTGTGACAAAAGATTGAAACCCTAGATGTAAAATTGAATTTTCGCAAAAAGAAGAAAAAGTGACAAAAGCGAGAAATTTATCACTAAAGCCAAAATCTAACAACAACTAATAGATGGATCTGGAACTCTACAACAGAAATAGAGATCACAAAATCATAATCAACTAAATTAGGGATGAAACATATGCATTCATGCTTTATGTAAAGAAGAGGTGCGAATGATTTGTGCTTTTACTGAAGGAAAGGTTTGAATTCATGCTTACGCAGACCAAAAGGTGCAAATTTGTCCCAAACTACCTGAAACTGTAAAAAAATTGGAAAATTGTGAAACAATCGTCGTCCTGCATGAAAACCTGCAACAAAACATAACCAAAGCTGAAAACAAACTAGATATGTTGCAAAACAAATAGATCCTTGATAGCAAGTTATTATACAATTGATTCTAACCCATATCTATAATTTAGGGTTTGAAAACAATTCTCAAACTTGTAGCAAATGCCCCTATCTAAATAATAACCACAACGGTTTGGTAGATTGGATGACAAATCTACAAAATATGGAGGACCCAACAAAAATTTGAATAAATTGTTACTCATAAAAAAATTTCAAAATTTTTACTGAAGAAGGTAGAACATAGAAACTAGCTCTTATACCATGTTAAAATATTGAGAATATGCACAAACATACAACAATGAATTTGCTAACATGCAAAGAAAGAATGTACTAGTCTAACATTCTATCTACACAAGAAACAAATAATCAAGTAAGAAACAAGAGACAAGTGAACAAGAGAAAAATACACCATATATATGTGGTAAAACCCCAAATGGGGAAACATCCATGAGAAGGTTTGATATTATTTATTATTTAGAAATATACAATATTGCAAGTGATCTCCTCTCCACATATGCTTCACAACTTTACATTAGCATAAGAATATAATTCTCAACATATATGCCCGAGGGCTCTCCTTCACCTCTATTATATACCAAGAGGTATGGAAGAATTACATCCCAAAATACATGTGGGATAAATGATTTTCCACCTATTTATATAATGAATGGTAATAGGAGCATATTTCTCCATGATCCATGTGGGATAACTCCTTTTACACAAGATTAGAGTTATTTTTTCCTTCCAATGCTAGATAAGACATCTTATGATATCATGCTAGACATAATTACACATGTAATATTAAAATTACACATTCCAACAAGATAAAGAATGAGTGAAAGTGCCTTGAACATGAGGAAATATGAATGGTAATACAAGAGGTAAGAAGCTACGCATTCATTGTGGAGATTCCTTAGTGATTTTCTATTTCACCAATTTCAAGGAATGAAGTTTGTATGAATTGTAGAGGAATCCCTCAGAGACATGGTATAGTAAGAGCCATTGGTACTAACAAAGCTGCAAGTGAAAGACAATGAGGGAAACATAAGAATATTGAAGGACAAGAAACTCCTTCATCGGGATCTCTAGAGCTCTTCTGTAACGCCCCATATTTTGACTAGGGATGTTTATGAGTCAGACATATCACACTTTATTCGTTTATTATTTGTTTGACTCGGCTAGACTAAGTAAACTATATTTTTGGCACAATAGACCTTATTATATGCTGCTGCTATGTTATGATGTTACTATGCTTATAATGCTACCATGATTATGATGATTAGGATGTTATTATTCTCATAATGTTATTATGTTATGCAGTTATGATGTTATAGTTATCATGAGATTCCTTTCTTTCATGCTGACACTGTATGTTTAATTATCATCCTTGATGAAATGTGATATATATGATGTAGTACGTGGATGCCAATCCATTATGTGATCAATTCAAATATTTTATGTGATGAAATGAAATGATGTTGATAATATGGATAAGTTGATGATTGAATGGAAATATTTGTAATGTATGTACGGTTGCAAAGTGCTAATCCACAGGACAAAGGGGCTATGTAATAACCAGATACTTGATATGAAGTATGGTGTAGTACCTGTTTTACAGAGAGCCTTGTTTACCAAAGTTGATGATATGATGTCACAGACCAATAATCTCGATAGCATTGCAATATGTTTTTGATAGGGTATAGATCCAAGATGTTGAGAGGGATGGATGTATGTTCCACCCTATGTTTCTATGATACCCTAGGTCGTGGGACGGTCATACTGAGATACGCTCCCCAAGATGTTGTGATGATGACGGTCGGATGCTTGCTAGGAAAGGCTAGGTCCGCTAGTTAACCGATGCTACCGCTCTTAGGTTCTGTGTGGCTAGGTCAGTATAGTTGACATCCACGTTTGTACTAGCATAGGAAGGATAGGGAGGATACGGATGTAAGTTAGGATGGGAGGAGATGTTGGTTAGTATTGTTGAGGGTTGGGTATCCCTTGACCTTGACTTAGTAGTAGTAGGTGTCCCTTCATTGAGAATAATTAATTTATTAATATTGTGAAACGAAAAATATAATGATGATATAACTCAATTGGTTAGATTAATGATTGATAATGCTGAAATGATTATGTTGTACATATGTTGATTTGGTTATATAAATATACGTGTGTGATTGTCACCTCTTGTATGTATGGTTGCTCATTCTGCATGAAGGATTACTATTTAGTCAATTAGTATATATACATAGGTGAAATGATGCTTTATTATAGTACATATATGATCTATGCGTACATTGGCCACACACGCATACCTAGTACATGTACGCTAGTATTGATGTGATAAATACTTAACATGCTAATTGATTGTAATGTTATTTTGGATAAGAGTCAGCTGTACATTAATCGAGTTCGAATAATGATTGTTTAATCATTTGGATATGAATAGATAGGTCAATTAGTTTAGTTAATAATTACATATAAGTGATGCATTAGGAATCGTCATGAGATAGTTATTGTAAATAACATAGATAATGTTCAGTATACACCAATACTATAGTTCTAAATTAACGTGTTTATCATACTGCTTAAACCATTGAAGGTGTTTTTATGTGGTTGTTATTATTATTATTGTTATTAGTATTATTAATGTTGTTATTAACATGCATAATCTTATTGTTATTATAATTGTTGTCAAATAAACATAGAATAATGGTTTTGCATAAATCGATGAATTTATCTCGATTGTTTTTATGTGAATAGTAAAAGGAATAATATTATTAATTTAAAAATAATTGAAAGTGAGTCTTTGTGATATTATTATATTATTCCATATTATATTTTTATTTAAACTTTAATTGTAAATCAAACAACATTGTCGAATCGAGATTTAGTTGAATAATAAAGACATGAGCATCCTCCAGATGTAAAGTTAAGTTTGTATTTATTATATTATCCTATCCACATTTAAATATCAAGCGGTGGAATAAATTATATACTATTTAACTTGTCCCATAAGTTTAAAAAAAGACAAGTCATGCTTATTATTGAATAAAAGTAAATGATAGGAAATCTACACAAAAGGACAACCTTAATTAGGATTTAATTATTCCATTGCTCGAGAGAAACAGGGAATCTGACAAACATATTTAAACATGATTTTATCCTTGATTAGTGTGATTGTATTAATGGTTTAGAATCCCGAAAACATGGAGGGCTAAGGCGGTGGAGTAAGAATGAAGTTTGGAGGAGGAAAATGGATATAAAGGAAAGGTTTCACGAAGAAGGGGGGGGTTGGTTTCCTTTTGGGAGAATTAGACTTAGTGTTGTTATGAAAGGAGGAAGGCCGAGGAGGGGGAGAACTTGAAGCTTTGAGGAGGTGTAAACTCAAAGACTAAGGTGGGGGTTAACTCAGGAAAATTTCTATTAAACTATGGAAAGGTACTAAGGAAAGTTGCTCTCAAGATTATTGGTTTGTGGGCTCTTTTCTGTACTGACTCGACCCATTCTGAGCTGAGTTTTTAATAAATTTCATAATAGAATCTTTTGCTATTTCAATAAGTTTATATGTTCATGTCTAGTATTTTTTATGTTCATGTCTCTATTGTTCACTTCAGTTGTAACATAATATTTTATAGGAATTTAACACTAACTAGTTTTCACAAGAATTTGATTTTTGTAACATAGAAAAATGCTATCAATTTAATAATTTTGTCATTCAACCATTTACAGTAGGTCTACTTCTTCAATTTCCTAAGCATATTTACTTCTGCACTATTATTAAACATTTAATTAATAAAACCAGGTATGACAAAAGAAGAATACCTGGACTTATGTATGTTGCAAATAGTCCCCTTGCTCCCGTAGCCTTTCCCATAGCCTTTCTCATCCAAGCCTTTGTTGCCAAAATGGATGAACCACCCTACTGACCAGCTCTTATCGTGTTGGCCCTACGAGTAAGACCATCCTACTGGTTGTTGTCCCTCACTGCTAGGATTTAAAGCAATATATCAAGTAACAAATGAAGAGGTGGAGTAATATTGCTTCATCGCTCCAAAGATACCATGGAAGACTCACCCAATATGTATAAATCATGACCCTTATTTTCTCTTTACTTCTTATTGGAATAATCAACAAGTGTAATATTTTCCCCAACTAATGCATTATCACCCCCCCACAACAATGGCATCCACCTACACCCTAGCTACAATGGACAACTTGTCCATCCCAAGGATATCAATGGCCACAAGGTTGCAGGATCTTCATCTATGAAATAGTGATTTCCTCAGTTGCAACAACAACAATAGTTGTAGCTGCCCCAAGAATTTCAATGAATAACCCTCTTCTTCGAACTCAATTACCTTCATATATTAACTCTAATCCCAATAACAATAACACAATTCATCCTACTTACAACGTTGAAAATCCAAGTTATCAAACCTATTTCATTTCTCCTGTTGAATGTCAAAATTTACATCTTATGTTAAAAAGAGTGCTAACTCCAAAAACTTCACCAATTATTACATAAAAAAATGATGAGGACATTCAACAGTCAGAAATATAAAAGAAACCAGAAGAACAACCAACTATCACATTACAGTCCAATCCTCCTAAAAACTCAAACCAACAACTTTCAATAGAGGTTTCCCCGCTCCCTCTCCCTCCATACTAAAAGAGGATCAGCCTATCTGAACCTCTAATCCATCTTGAGTTTTATTTATTAGGAGAGCTACAAAATGTGTGCATTAGAATTCCATTGTTACAAGAAATCATATATGTCCCCATATATACCAATACCATAAAAGAGTTATGTAGTAAGAAAAATGGCAGAAAACCCGAAGATCCCTCGATTGTCCATGTAGTAGGTCACCTAGCAGAATTGATGCTTGGAAAAATATTCACTCCCAAATATGAGGATCGTGGAATTCCAACAGTCATAATCCAAACCAACAAGACATGGATTTCAAATACTCTATTTAATATGGGTGTGACCATCAACATGATGATCAAGGAAACCCTCAAATTACTGGGATTGACCAATCTCAGGAAGACACCCATGGTTTTAGAATTGGAATATCAATCAACTGTTATATGAGAAGGGATTGTAGGAGATATAATTATTTCAATGGATTCATGGGAATACCTTGCCTACTTCTTGGTCTTACAACCAAAATTCTGATTGGAGGGCCATCCTCCCTTCCTAGGAAGCCCATGTTTAACCATTGTCGATGCCTACAAAGGTTGTAGATCAATGTACATGACAATTTCGCATGACAACTCCACCAAAAATATTTTCATGTATCCCCTTACTAGACCAAGAACATATTATGAAATTCCCATGTGGACAGAAGATGAAAACGAAGAGGGGAACATCCAACCATTGCTCACAATAGAAAAGCCTCTCTACTTTAAAGAAGAAGAAAACGACGAAACGATCTACATGTTTTTCAACAATCCACCTTTGAACTCTTATCCAATCTATCGTTTCTTGGCCTATTTGATGAGTACCTCCATTCAAGAATAAATGACATATATGTCCCTATACCCCTTACTTATGGTTCCCTACCATAACACAAATCTTACAAGTATCCTTATAGAAAATGAGATAGGAAAAACCTTGAACATTAACTCACACCTATATGCTCAATAGATAGAGCAGTTGTTCATGTCTTGTATGACCAAAGAGATGAATTTGTGTGGGAATGCATAGACATGAGGGGTATTCACCTTGGTCAGTGCACCCACAATATCTATATCAAGGATGATTGTTGACTTATTTGACAACCTCAATGTCAAATGAACTTAGCTTCGAGGGACATAGTAAAGGAGGAATTACAGAAACTACTGAATGTAAAATTTATTTATCCCATATATGATAGAGAGACTGCTAGTGGGATTTTCCCCATGTGATAGTACCAAAAAAGAATGGAAAATTGTGGATCTGGATTGATTATATGGAACTCAACAAGGCCACATAGAAAGAACAATTCCCCTTACCCTTCATTGACCAAGTTTTGGACACATTGGCAGGGAAAGATTTTTTCTCCTTCCTTAATGGACTTAGTGGATATAACCAAATTCAATGGACAAGACAACCTTCACTTTCCCCTAGGGAACATTTTCCTATTGAGTCTTGCCTTTGGGGCTCTCTAACACACCAACCACTTCCAACAAATTGTGTTCGATAGCTTTTCTGATCTAATCCATGATTGTATCGATATATATATGGATGACCTTATAGTTTATGGTGACACATTTGATGAAGCATTGGTAAATATGGAAAAAGTGCTTAAAAGATGCAAATAAACTTACCTTTCTCTAACTAACAAGAAATGTCATATGTTGATGAAGGAAGGAATTGTTCTTGGGAATTATATTTATTCTATACGATTTAAAGTAGATCTAACAAAAATCGAGGTAATTGTAAACAAATCTCGTTACCCGTCAAACAATTTGCACATTAAATATATAATCTGTTGAATGGATCGTAAAAGCTGTTTGGCAACTTTCTCTATATCTTGCTTCGGCCTAACATGACACTCCATGCCTGTACATGATCATGGAGTATGAAAATGTATTATACCTCATAATATCAGTTGTTTATTGTATTTCTATTTGTAATAAATTAATTGCGGACACTCTGTTAACTGATGTATATCACTTACTCGATTTGTGAGGATCAGCACCACTTTAGGTTTTCTAGATTTTGCGCTTACTTCAGGGAACTTTCTAGAGAATCAAGGCTTCGACTGCCCCTCGAATTATTCATATAAGAACCTTTGGGCATGTTGAGCGCTTGATCCGACAGCTTATCCCAACAATCTCAGTACACGGTACTAACAAATCCATAATTTATATAATTTGTTGCATAAATGTATATATGAAATTGAAGGTTCCTTCATCCTACTCCAACACTATCATGGCAAAGAATTATGCAGAAAGGAATCCATTAATAAAACACAATAATGCCTTTCGGCTTTAATTATAATACCTGTTACATAAAACATTGCAGTCCAAAAAATAAAACTCTACGCAGATTCAATAGAGGGGCTATACAGAGCGGTTAGAATTCTATAAGTGATATCTGCATATAACTGTACTGCATTTGTTGCAAGGAGAACCCGGGTAGAATGAGATTGCAGCAGGAGAAAACAGTAAACGATGGAGGAAAAAGAAAAAAAAAAAGGAAACTTGTAGTATGTTCAGGACGTAACATGAAACCGACCAAGCCATTCACCGGCCACCAAAACTGAGGCACAACATGCTTTTCCATCTCGAATTCTGAGCTTATATCAACGCTATGATATAAATTAAATCCGATAACAATTTCTCCACCATTTGAATACAGGGAGGAAGATGGAGCAGAAGCAGCTGGCCTTTATAAAAGAGTTCATCCACAGGCGAGGCGTTACACTGAAGTTCATCCACAGGTGAGGAGTTCATCCGCAGGCCAGCCGTTACAATGGACTCGAGCGTAAGCGTTACATTGAAGAGGAGCGCGATCCCGTGGATGATGGAAGATGGTGTTAAAAAGTGGAAACAGTTAGATTATTAATTAGGGCAACCACTACAGGGAGCACCACTTGGCATTTGAATTAAATTATTTTAGCAAAGCTATGGTGTCAATTCAATTTAAACATGCACCTGAGTTAATCCATTAAATCTGAATGGTTGATTTGGGCGTAAGACGAAGCATATTTTAGTATCACTCAAATTTAGCTATCCATTATTAAAAAAATAATAAATCACCTACCCAACCCCCACTCCCAAAAGTTAAAATAAACACCTATCGGCGTAATCAATGAAAAACGATTCATAAAAGATAAATTGGTAAAAAGGAATCAATGACTCATTTAAATGTTATATCAATAGAAACGGAATTATTTACTCATTTTTATTAAAATATTAACTTTTATTATTTTAATTATATATATATATATGAAATTTTTATTTAAAATTTATCTATTATATTAAAATTTATATAATTTTACAAAAATCATCATTTGAATCATAATTTTTCTTTATACAATTCCAACAAAGGCCTTCCGTTGTTGAGATCTTAAAAGTGGCTATAGACTTCCCTAGATTTGTAAATGACCAAGAAAATGAAGATTTGATGGGTAAAGTTGACATGAATGAATTGGAGGTTGTCCTCCACAAGTTTTGGAACAATAAAATCTAGGGGCTAGATGGGTTGCTTATTAAAATTATTTTTAGGTTGTTTTGTATTAACTAGGGAAGATCTAAGGAAGATTATAGAGGAATCCAAGATCTTATGCAAAATCCTTCTTTCTTTCAACTCTACTTTGCTTGCTCTCATCTCCAATGTGGATAACCATGTCTCTTTTGACCAATTGCAGCATACTTCTCTCTACAATTTCATATATAAGATCATATCTAAAATCATCACAAAGAGGCTAAAGCATTTCCTCTCCCTCAATATCTTTGAAGAACAATTTAGCTTCCTAGAGGGAAGGAAAATATAGGATGCCATTGGAGTGACCCAAGAAGACCTACACTCTATAAATAATAAAAGACTAAAAGTTGTGGCTTTAAAAAATGATTTATCCAAAGCGTTTGACTGAGTGAACTGACTCCATTTGGGTCTCCTTCTTCTCCACCTAGACTTTGGTGTTCACATTGTAACATGGATTATGAATTGCATTTCCTCTATTTCTCTCTCTACTTAATGAATGAGTCATAAACCAAATTTTGCAATCCAAAAAGGGACCTCGAGCAAGGGTATATCCACTACACCCCCCTACTTTTCCCACTTATTGCCAAAGGACTAAGCCACATTATAAAAGCATGATTTATATTGTTCATAGAAATAAAAATAGCCAAATCTTGTTCTCTAACACATCTATTATTTGTTGAAGATATCTTGCATTTTACTTCTATAGACAGGGGAGATGTAAAGAAGCTCAAAGATATATTGGACCTCTTTTATGTTGCTATAGGTTTGTAGATAACTTTTGGGAAATTATCTATTTTATTTCATGGGATGAAGGAACAAGACATATCTCTTCTTCAAGCCTTCCTTCCATATTAGGTATCAGAACTTGAAGCTAGGGTCAAATACTCAGGTTGTTTTTAAAGCAAATTATTAGAAGAATTGAAATTGGACTCGATTCATTAGGAAAGTTGAGGATCAACTCCAACATTGGTTCAACCATTAGTTGTATAGGGGTGGTTAATTACTTCTTGTTAAATTTGTCTTGGAGGCGCAACCTATATTTTGGGAAATCCTCTCTTGAACCGATAGAGGCATCCTTTATAAGATTTGTCATCTTCTTTTCAAGTTCATCTAGTATGGGACCAAGGACAAACAAGGAACGATGTTGTTAAACTCGAACAAACTAGCCCTCCCCAAATATTAAGGGGGGCGTGGACTAAAAAACATCTTCATGTTCACAAAAAACCTAGCCACAAAAAGTGTGTGGAGGATGATAAAATCTAATGGCCTTTAGTCTAAAGTCATTTTGAGGAAATATGTGCATTAGGACTCTTTGTTGGACTAGTTAAGGTGGCCAAATCCCTCTCTCCAAAATGTTTCTTTGTTCTAGAAGGCACTAACAAATTCCCTCCCTTTGGTTCATGAATGAGTTTGATGGAAAATGGGTAAGGTCTTATTGGTCCAAATTGGTATGGACACATGGGCTGGTTGTAACAAGGTCTTGTGTTTGACAACTCATATGATACTGCATCTCCAGACTAAGGAATTATATACCTTGTCACGGGTGGCATATCATCCTAATTCCTCCATTTGGCATTAAGTCGGGCTCATTAGTGACGCTTCGAAGTTCAATGGGGAAGATAGTTTAGTTTGGGACAGTTATACATCCAACTTGAAGTCATCATGTCATGTTTGAATAAATGATGAATAATACACCCTACTCTTTACAAAGCATCCTTAAGGCATATACCCCCCTAGAAGGCACTAAAAAATTCCCTCCCTTTGGTTCATGAATGAGTTTGATGGAAAATGGGTAAGGTCTCATTGGTCCAAATTGGTATGGACACATGGGCTGGTTGTAACAAGGTCTTGTGTTTGACAACCCATATGATATTGCATCTGCAGACTAAGGAATTATATACCTTGTCACAGGTGGCATATCATCCCAATTCCTCCATTTGGCATCAAGTCAGGCTCATTAGTGACGCTTTGAAGTTCAATGGGGAAGATAGTTTAGTTTGGGACAATTATACATCCAACTTGAAGTCATGTCATGTTTGAATAAATGATGAATAATACACCCTACTCTTTACAAAGCATCCTTAAGGCATATACCCCCCTAAATTTGGATATAAGGTTTTGAATACCTCATTGGATCAACCAACAAAAAGGTGGTGGTAGAAGAATATTTGGAGGTTCCATTGTCCCTCCAAATCATACATATTCATGCGGTTCCTCTTAAATGATAGGGTTCCTACTTGGGATATTTCAAAGAAGGTTCTTTACTAGACTTGGACAGTATAGTCTATGTCAACTGGATGAGCAATCAAATTATCATTTGGTAATTGTATTTCCATTTGCTTGAATGGATATTTGGGATCATTAGCTCGAATAGGATTTAGATTGGGGCTTCTATTGAGGTTGGTCTTAAATGATGGTATGAACATAGCAATACAAATCCATATTGCACTCTCCCCTTGACTGCAACTTGGGGGATATGGCTAGCCCATAACTTTGTAATATTTGAAGACAAACAATAATCCCCATTGGTTGTTGGAATACATATTTTCAACAATGTCAAATAATGGAACTCCCAACTACTCACCAAATTTCCTAAGCCTTTGATTGATCTAGACATTGACAAAATCAAGCATGGAATTTTTTTGATAAGGCATCTTAAAGAGATTCACACACTGCAAGGGTGGGAGGCATTTTTCATTTATTAAATTCACTCTCTCTCATGTTCAAGGCAGGCTTAGGCCAAGACAGTAATAATTTGGCAGAATTTTGGGCTCTAAAACTTGTCTTAAATATGGAAATTGAAAAATGCTTGAATTATATTCATGTTTATGGCCACTCATAGGTGGTTGTGAATTTGATCAATGGGAAATACAAAATGCATAGTTTTAATCTACAAACTTGAATGGATGAAACTACTTTTTTTTTCAATTCACTTCAAGATCACTCAATTAGCCATATCTATAGAGAAAACAATCAAGAAGTTGATACTCTATTGAAGGAGGTGTTACAGTCGCAAAGGGGAACTTGGTCCATCTTGGAATGTAACTATTGCAAAGAGGTGGAGCATCTGCATGTTCTTTTCTTCTCAGTTTCTTTTCACGCATTTACAATGGATATATGCCACGTGATAACCTTTTGTTAATGATTTTTGTATGACAACATGAATAGGGAGATATAAGCATACCTATTTATTAATCAAAGGTTGCTTGTTGTCTCAATATTGTACCTACGGAAGGCTCCTTTATGAATGTTGTAGGGTATCTGATATATGTAGTTTTGTTAGAAACTTAATGAAATTACAAATTTTTCTATGGAAAATAAAATACTTTTCATTCAAGTGTATTTATTGTTAGGTTGATTCTAAGAAGGTTTCATTCAAGAATGTTTATTGTTGAGATTGATTATGAAATACTTAAATTCAAGAGCACTATTAATGTCAGGTGTTCCAAAATTAGAGTTGATTATAAGAGGGTTCCATTATGAAAGACTTTCATTCAAATGTACTTACTATCATGTGTTTCAACATTGAGGTTGATTATGAGATGGTAACTTCCATTCAGGGATGCCTATTGTTGAGGTTGATTATGAAACATTCCCATTCAAGAGTGCTTATTGTCACATATCCAAACATAATCATAACCTTTTCTTGAAAGTAAGAAGGGTAGGAAACAAAAAAGTAGAGTGTGGTGTAAAATCCATAGAGAAGAAAGGTGCTTTCATATATTTATTAATTTTCACCGGAACTAAAAAGGATATAAGGCAAGGAAACAAGTAGAGTGTAGTGTAGAGTCCTTAGAGGTGAAAGTTAAGTGATGCAATGGTGTGGCCAACTAGGGCAGGCTAAAGATAGACATGAGAAAATCAATAGACAACCAAGATAGATTCAAGATAAACTTGAGAGACTTGACAACCAACCAAGGTAGAGTCAATACAACCTTGAGAAACTCATCAATATAAATAAAGAATGTCAAGTAGGAGTATAACGAGAGAAATGAAAGATGACTTTTTATGGTTGTCAAAATAATTCCGCTTGACATTCACAAAGAAAAAATATATTAATAGGACACCCTAGACCTAGACCGAACATTGGACTTGAATATATTTTATATTCTTTTGGGTGTAACAACTCTTAATATTTTTAGGATGTGAACCTACTTACCAAACTCGATGACAATCTGAATCGAAATTTATAATTATTGTGGGTCTAGAGAAGGTTAAGTGGATTAAAGGAAATATAATACAACAAATACACAAACTTTAATATATTCCAAGAGGCACATGACCCTTAAATGTCAATGATTTAAGGACCAATTAGATGATTCCTTGTGTGCAGGGAAAAGACTAGAAGTATGTTGATTTGGACATACATTTATAGATCAAAGTAGCACATGGAAAGCTCAATACGTGCCATGCCATTAAGGTGATGTGCCATGCCATAGATCCCGTATTTTCTTAGTTGTTTCGTTTCTAACATTTAATGAGTACTTTAGTTTTCTATCTATATCACTTTAGGGTTAGACAAGGTGTGATAGTATCCTTTCTCTTCCGTGATTTAATTTACTAGTATTAAGTACTGAGGACGAATAAATTAGTTAAGATACGGGATAACGATAAACAAGATTGCATGGCAGCGGATACCTGCCAAGGTTGTATTGGTACGTAAAAGTGTTGGCAGGTTGATACTCATGGGTAAGTAAAAGTGTTGGCAGGTTGATACTCATGGGTTTGGACATTGACAAAGATTTGTATAGATTTGTATTCCTTATTGATGGTGACCTCGAGATATAATATTATTGTGAGCTATCAATATATTTGGATATCTCCCCTAATTGAAAAGTCCAACAAGATATTAGAGAAAAATAACACGGGAAATCATGGATCAGAAACAAAGTTTCGTTCTAAAAACTTTTTTTAATAATAAAAAATAAAATTAAAAAATAAGTCGTGTATACCTATTGATTAGTCCATTGTGTATACCTATTGATTAGTCCATTGCAAATGACTTTCCTAGCATGTAAAAAGTCATGTATACCTATTGATTAGTGCGTTGCAAATGTCTTTCCTAGCAATTAATAAACGAAAAGAATGTCTTCAAACTGCAAAGAGAGAATTCAGATATCAAATCAATTAGTGTTGAACAATGAATTATCCATTGGCAATTGAAAATTTAATTGCACAGACATAACAATTTTATTCATGTTTAACAATCAAATATGTTCAATGGCATTGTTGGTCGTGTTAGTACCTAAACAATACCAATCCATTCCACCTTTAGCTCTGTTACTGGTGATTGGTGATCGAGGTGGATAAGATTATTGAAACATGGTTGACGGGTGGGCATTAATGCTTTGAAACTCAATGATTTGTCTTTCTTGGGAAAATCGCTTAATCAACAGTGTTGTACATCTTCCATCATCAATGATTTTATCATTTTCGATCTATCTTAGCAGTTGGAAGTGGCCTTGAGGCTACCTATTGAATGGAAGGTGGAACATTGATATTTCAAAAGGAAGAACGATATCATTTCTCATCCTTTGCACTACAGTATTTGTTTCTCCTAGCTAGTTATTCTCACCGTTTATTGATGGAAACTATCTTTTAGACCAATTTTGATACCTCTACCTCGTACCCCAACTTAACTTTGAAAGTGATGTTCTCTTTACGGAAGAATGGCGTTTCACTAACTTTATCACGGATAGGAAGGATGGCATCGATTGCTTTCGCCGCTTGCTTGGAGAGGAAAGGAACCGAGGGATAGTCAATTAACTGAGGAGCGCTATCCTTCGAATTTCATAAAATAATTTTATATTAATTAAAAATAGCGAATGAGAAGTTTTTAAAGAATAAGTTCCAAGCGAACTTTTCGCCTGTGTTGATTATACAACATTACAAATTTGCTCCTGCACATCGCCGTTGTATCACTTGAAAATAAAAAGTATTTGGGTCGTTTGCAAGGAACCTCAGATATTGGGGTCATTAACTTCAGCTCAGAAACGGGAAAGACTATTCTGCTAATAACTTAAACTATGCTGGAAAAGCTCGCCGACCTTGTGTTTGGTTGTAGTGAAACTTGGAGATTGCAGATCGAAAGGTGTTATACCTCAGGGGCATAATTACTTGAATATCGCCCAATACATAATTGTTGTCACTCATGATAAGATTGCATGTGTCTCTTCCCTGCCCGATTTTTTTCTTGTAAATGCAACATAGCATAAAAACCACCGCCACCACCCAACATATGGAAGTAGCCACTGACACGTTTATGCCTGCATGCATGGTATGTGTGGTGACAGGTTTTTTTTTCGGCCACATGGAATAAGAGATTCACCTGTACAATTCATTGTGTGAGTAAAACGCTGAAAAGCACGTTGTTAAGAGGATTAGTTAGCTCGAACCCAAGGCATACATGGTTTTCTTTCTTATATAATTACTTCAAAGAAAAAAACTAACTGCAGCTTTTGTTTGTTGTCTCCAGAGTTATAGTTTTTAGAATTTCAGTTTATGCTGGTGCACTCTAAGACAAAGAATTCCAGCCAAGGATCTGCCTAAGATTCCTCTCTGCTAGCGACCTTCAATGCCCCCATGAGGCTGCAGCTTCATTGCTTCCTAGATTCATATGGGTGAAGGAGTTCCATTGTTCATGATCCCAAGGACAAAGCAGTAGAATACTACTAGTCGAAGTCCGGAAGGAAGATAGATTCTGAATCCCGGAAGGGAAGGGATATAGATGTTGAAGCTCACACAAAAGGGAGATAGTTAAGAATGTTCAATCAGTAAACATGGTAAGAGAAGTTGGGTTGCTCACTGGATTCTTGCTCTTGTCCTCAAAAACACCAAGCACCAGTGGTTGGACGCATCTGCATCCGCTTCCATGGGGTCTTCATCGCCCAAATTCATTTCCCTTTGAGTAAAGTTGGGGTTTGGAAATGCATTCCTCTAGCTTTGGTCGATAATAACTCGTATCTATATGAAAATAATAACAATATATCGATCATGAACATAAAATGGAGAATAATAGGAGGGTGTTTACTTACTAAATGGAGAGATAGACTACGATTTCATTATATACATCTAGGCCATACTTGTTGATAAGCTCCTGTATTATACTTATACTTGTTTTCTACGAATTCGAAATAAAGTTCCATGGGAGCCGAGATTTTTCTGTCAGTGAAAGTAGCAATGCAATGTACATAAAAATGAAAGTTTTATTCTATGATTTACATGGAACAGTGTAGTGTACAAACATTTTTTAGCAATAGCACTGCAAAGCATTTAATACTATCACCTTGATGCAGTAAAATCTCGAAGAATTTCATACTCTCTATCGTTACCATTGTACTGGAGTTCTTACTTGCTCTTCTTGTATTTTGCAAAGCAACCTTTGACGGCAGCACTCGGATCAATAACTCACCTTTAGTTTCTGTGAGGCTCCCTCTGCTCTGCAAAATAAAGCAATGATCAAAAACATTTAGGGAGATTAAATTCTACAACAGCTCTATCCCATGGCGATGATCAATATATTTGATGCATTGAGCTGGATTAATATCGACCAACTAGAGAAATGGATTAATACAGGCAGTAAAGGGACCTTAGGAAAGGGTATGTTCACATTGTAACATGGATTATGAATTGTATTTCCTCTATTTCTCTCTCTACTTTAATGAATGAGTCATCAACCAAATTCTTCAATCCAGAAAGGGACCTTAGGAAAGGGTATATCCACTACCCCCTACTTTTCCCACTTATTGCCAAAGGACTAAGCCACATTATAAAAGGATGATTTATATTGTTCATAGAAATAAAAATAGCCAATTCTTGTTCTCTAACACATCTATTATTTGTTGACGATATCTTGCATTTTACTTCTATAGATAGGGGAGATGTAAAGAAGCTCAAAGTAATATTGGACCTCTTTTATGTTGTTATAGGTTTGTAGATAACTTTTGGGAAATTATCTATTTTATTTCATGGGATGAAGGAACGAGACATATCTCTTCTTCAAGCCTTCCTTCCATATCAGGTATCAGAACATGAAGCTAGGGTCAAATACTCAGGTTGTTTTTAAACCAAATTATTCGAAGAATTGAAATTGGACTCGATTCATTAGGAAAGTTGAGGATCAACTCCAACATTGGTTCAACCATCAGTTGTATAGGGGTGGTTAATTAGTTGTTGTAAAATTTGTCTTGGAGGCGCAACCTGTATTTTGGGAAATCCTCTCTTGGACCGATAGAGGCATCCTTTATAAGATTTGTCATCTTCTTTTCAAGTTCATCTAGTATGGGACCAAGGAAAAACAAAGGAAAAACAAGGAATGGTGTTGTTAAACTATAACAAACTAGCCCTCCCCAAATATTAAGGGGGGCGTGGACTAAGAAACATCTTCCTGTTCACAAAAAACCTAGCCACAAAAGGTGTGTGGAGGATGATAAAATCTAATGGTCTTTAGTCTAAAGTCATTTTGAGGAAATATGTGCATTAGGACTCTTTGTTGAACTAGTTAAGGTGGCCAAATCCCTCTCTCCAAAATGGTTCTTTGTTCTAGAAGGCACTAACAAATTCCCTCCCTTTGGTTCATGAATGAGTTTGATGGAAATGGGTAAAGTCTCATTGGTCCAAATTGGTATGGACACATGGGTTGGTTGTAACAAGTTCTCTTGTTTGACAAACCATATGATATTGCATTTGCAGACTAAGGAATTATATACCTCATCATAGGTGTCATATCATCCCAATTCCTCCATTTGGCATCAAGTCAGGCTCATTAGTGATGCTTCGAAGTTCAATGGGGAAGATAGTTTAGTTTGGGACAATTATACATCCAACTTGAAGTCATGTCATGTTTGAATACATGATGAATAATACACCCTACTCTTTACAAAGCATTCTTAAGGCATATACCCCCCTAAATTTGGATATAAGGTTTTGAATACCTCATTGGGTCAACCAACAAAAAGGTGGTGGTGGAAGAATGTTTGGAAGTTCCATTGTCCCTCCAAATCATACATATTCATGTGGTTCCTCTTGAATGATAGGGTTCCTACTTGGGATATTTCCAAGAAGGTTCTTTACTAGACTTGGACAGTATAGTCTATGCCAACTGGATGAGGAATCAAATTATCATTTGGTACTTGTATTTCCATTTGCTTGAATGGTGTGGATATTTGGGATCATTAGTTTAAAATGGGATTTAGATTGGGGCTTCTATTGAGGTTGGTCTTAAATGATGGTATGGAAATAGAAAGACAAATCCATATTGCGCTCTCCCCTTGACTACAACTTGGGGGATATGGCTAGCCCATAACTTGGTAATATTTGAAGACAAGCAATAGTCCCCATTGGTTGTTGGAATACATATTTTCAACAATGTCAAATAATGCAACTCCCAACTACTCACCAAATGTCATAAGCCTTTGATGATCTAGACATTGACAAAAGCAAGCATGGAATTTTTTTGATAAGGCATCTTAAAGAGATTCACACACTGCAGGGGTGGGAGGCATTTTTCATTTATTAAATTCACTCTCTCTCATGTTCAAGGCAGGATTAGGCCAAGACACTGATAATTTGGCAGATGTTTGGGCTCTAAAACTTGTCTTAAATCTGGAAATTGAAAACTGCTTGAATTATATTCATGTTTATGGTGACTCATAGGTGGTTGTGAATTTGATCAATGGGAAATAAAAAATGCATATTTTTAATCTACAAACTTGAATGGATGAAACTACTTTTTTTTTCAATTCACCTCAAGATCACTCAATTAGCCATATCTATAGAGAAAACAATCAAGAAGTTGATACTCTATTGAAGGAGATGTTACAGTCGCAAAGGGGAACTTGGTCCATCTTGGAATGTAACTATTGCAAAGAGGTGGAGCATCTACATGTTCTTTTCTTCTCAGTTTCTTTTCACACATTTACAATGGATATATGCCACGTGATAACCTTTTGTTAACGATTTTTGTATGACAACATGAATAGGGAGATATAAGCAGACCTATTTATCAATCAAAGGTTGCTTGTTGTTTCAATATTGTACTTAGGGAAGGCTCCTTTATGAATGCTGTAGGGTATCTGATATATGTAGTTTTGTTAGAAACTTAATGAAATTACAATTTTTTCTATGGAAAATAAAAGACTTTTCATTCAAGTTTATTTATTGTTAGGTTGATTCTAAGAAGGTTTCATTCAAGAATGTTTATTGTTGAGATTGATTATGAAATACTTAAATTCAAGAGCACTAATAATGTCAGGTATTCCAAAATTAGAGTTGATTATAAGAGGGTTCCATTATGAAAGACTTTCATTCAAATTTACCTATTGTCATGTGTTTCAACATTGAGGTTAATTATGAGATGGTAACTTCCATTCAGGGGTGCCTATTGTTGAGGTTGATTATGAAACATTTCCATTCAAGAGTGCTTATTGCCACATTTCCAAACATAATCATAAGCTTTTCTTGAAAGTAATAAGGATAGGAAACAAAAAAGTAGAGTGTGGTGTACAATCCATAGAGAAGAAAGGTGCTTTCATATATTTATTAATTTTGACCATAACTAAAAAGGATATAAGGCAAGGAAACAAGTAGAGTGTAGTGTAGAGTCCTTAGAGGTGAAAGTTAAGTGATGCAATGGTGTGGCCAACTAGGGTAGACTAAATATAGACATGAGAAAATCAATAGACAACCAAGGTAGAGTCAAGATAAACTTGAGAGACCTGACAACCAACCAAGGTAGAGTCAAGACAACCTTGAGAAACTCATCAATATAAATAAAGAATGTCAAGTAGGAGTATAACAAGAGAAACGAAAGATGATTTTTTTATGGTTGTCAAAATAATTCCACTTGACATTCACAAAGACAAAATATATATTAATAGGATACCCTAGACCTAACATTGGACTTGAATATATTTTATATTCTTTTGGGTCTAAGGGATTGGGTAGATTCCTACAACTCTTAAGATTCTTAGGATGTGAACCAACTTAGCAAACTTGATGACAATCATAATCAAAATTTATAATTATTGTGGGTATAGAGAAGGTCAAGTGGATTAAAGGAAATATAATACAACAAATACACAAACTTTAATATATTACAAGAGGCACATGACCCTTAAATGTCAATGATTTAAGGACCAATTAGATGATTCCTTGTGTGCAGGGAAAAGACTAGAAGGATGTTGATTTGGACATACATTTATAGATCAAAGTAGCACATGGAAAGCTCAATATGTGCCATGCCATTAAGGTGATGTCAACAAGATTGACTTAGTAGGAATGCAAACCAAGCAAAGGATTACTTGTGGGACTATGTCTTCAACAAACTTCAATTTGATAAGGTATATGTAGCAATTAGATGGTGCTATGTAGCAATGGCATCTTAGAAACTTGAAGGCTTGGAGCACTTTTTATTTCAAAAATTGTCCCAACTAAGAGGACATAAGAATCTCATTTCACCCCACCTAACAAACCCAAAATATTATAAAACATGATTAAATCAAGGATTGGGTCTGAGGAAGGATTCATTCAACTCAAAAGAACATGATTGGGTTCCCAAACCAGAGAATGTTATGAAATATAATCTAATAGGGAATTGGGTTTGGGAAAGGATCTATACAAGGTTAAACATGAAGAAGGAAATCATGTCATGAGGCACACTCAAAATGGTTATCATATTCAATTAATTCCCTTTCAATTATGTTTGAATCATTTTTCAAATAATTTTAATAAAACAAGAGCCTCTTTACTTCAACAGTGTGGTGTGTCACATCTTAGAAATGGAGCATTTTTTGAATCCTACCTTTTTGGCACCATCCCATCTAGTAAGGTATTATTGGTTGAAGTGTCCTTCCACCTTGCATTCTTGACATTGTTGTGTTAAATTCAAAACTCCATGCATTGAATCCTTGGTGTAATTCTTCAAATATTCCTCGAATACATCCGCTATGTGCTCAAGACTTGAAATCTTAATGAAGTTTGGTTTAGTGCCTCATTAAATCCATTGAAATCATTTTGAAAATATAAGGGTTCTATTTCACATGTCCTCCAAAGCCCAATATAATATAAAGTGCAATGAATTATAGCATCAGGCGTGTGAAAGGACTTATTCAAATTGAGAAAACATTGAGGGTGGAATTTAATCATCTAGGTGGACCTAAACTATTTAAGATCCTAGTGGAATTCCATTCAAACAAATGACAAGAAACATAGATAATTTTCAATGTAGAAGGCTTATTGCCTTACCTCATAAGTTTCATCTGTAAGAACCTTAAATCTCATAAAACCCACTAAATAACAAAATCATATTAAATATGCATGCAGATCTTTGATCCAACACAAGAATCTGATAACATGTAAAATGATATAAAATCCAGAGACAAACAAGAACAACATGCATAGAAGATCTGACAAAAGGAAGTGGATCTAATCAATAATAACAGAAAATATGCTATGACAATTAAGGAGCCATAACTGGATAGATGACCTAGCAGCTACCATTACCTTGATAGCTCCAATAGTGCAACTGAAGGTGGGGGGACGACTCTCCACCCAACCAACCCCTAGCCAAAGGCTGAGGCCCCCGAGCCCCCAACAATTAACCCTATGCCAGTGCTATCTTGCTTTCCTCTCCTCAAGAGCTCCTCTTCCAAATGCCAAAGGAAGAAAAAAAAGATCCTTCTCTTCACTTCTTCTCCTCCTTTTATCCCCTCCTTGTCCCAATTTCTTAATTTCTTATTTAATTTCTATCTTTATGCAAAATTTGTTTTCCATTACTTCTTTTTCATGTTTCTTTTGATTATTTACCTTATACTATATTACATTATATCATATTATATCAAATATTCCCTATATTCATATATGAGGGTTGTTACATCATCATGTTGCAACATGGCATTGCTTGGGGATAGGGCATTCACCTTGTTCACCAATATCTTATCACGTTCACTCATAAGGAGGGGATTTCAAATTGTGAAAAATAAGGTCAATATATTGTAGGTATTGGGGGGTGGGGAGTAGGGTATGGGGGGTTTATAAGTATTGGGGGGGTATAAAAAGGGGTATATAGTAAAAATATGGAATATATCATAAAAATAGGGTTTCTTTAATTGGAAATATGTATTGAGGGGGGGCTCAACAAAAGGATTTTGGTAGGTGTTTATCAATATCTAGTCAAATTAGGGGTATTCTTTAATATCCCATGAATGAAGGCCTATGGCATAGTTTCAATGAACGAAGGCTTAGGGATACCACATTTCATATCAATTCTCTCCTACTTATGTCACTATGCTATGTGACTCTAAAAATCACTAAACTCATTTCTATTTGGGCATTAGGTCAATGGGAAATACTTGTGAAGCTTTGAGACATGAAAATTGAAATCCTTCCTCCTTGTCGGCTTTGAAATATTACCAAAATATTACCAACAAATAGTTAGGATGTCTTTGTCAAGTCCATGAGGAAAGCAATGAACTTAGGAAATCGTGAGGAACTAGATTTTTCCAGACTCTCTGACTTGAAATAATATTAAATGTTCTTAATGAACTTGTCTAGTTTGTGGATTTAGAATTTGTACAAATGGAAGCATAAAATATAATATTACAAAATGAGGATGAGAAAACACTTGGAATGGAGTTGGAAAAATCAAAGGGGTAATACAAGAAGGAAAAGTCTTCCAAAGCAAAGAACCCCTTACTTCAATAATTAATAAACAATCCAACCCATGGAAGACCCGACACCTAGGAATATAATATCAAACCCATATTTGAATATTTATGAAACCGAATTAATTCATGTGGTGGGTCCATGAATGAGCTTGCACAACTATCTAAACATGGTGTACTTGATGTGCTCAAACATATAGATCCAAAATGATTAAAAAATTTAGTTAAATGGGGCAGTAATAAGTTTGTACATTTGAGTTAGGGGAGGTAGGTGCAGCAGGGGTCATTTATGATCCTGGAAGAAATATTATCAGAACATATGTGTGGCGTCTGGGAAAGCGCACAAACAATTATGTTGGCTGGGATTCCTTGATGCAGGGGATGGAGTGCATGCATGATCTTTAGATTGAAGATTTCATGGTCATTGGCGACTCTCGGATAGTTATCCATGCCATGACTGATTGGCAAAGGTATAAGAAAATCAAGAATGGATTCCAAAATAGAATTACAAACCTTTTTCCTAGAACTTACAGGATCCTTTTCTATCACATAAGGAGGTCAAAGGGATGGCATACTAGATGGATAACAAAGGAACTAGGCTCAAGGAAGGGTATCTATCCATTAATGAATCGCCCCCAATCGTTAAATGATGTTGTGCATTCAATGTCTGAATTAATTTCCGCTCTTTTCAAGAGCGGGTGGTTTGCTACTCAAAGCCACCATCGTTTGAGTGGAAATACAAATGGAAGGATCGAGACTCTAGCTGGCATGGGAGAGTCTTGTATCAATTTTCCTTCATTTACTTCCCCTCACCTCGCTTGTAACGTCCCCATCCCTCAATCTAGCCAGCAAGAGGAGACATTAGCTAAATCAAGGCCTCAAAATTCGCCCCATAACCATATTTACGAATCCATAACAGCTAAAATGCATATGCATACATGTAAATAAAAACACACGGTAGAATAGAATTGATCCACACACACATAACATGCATAATTATCACATGAATACAAGTAAAAATCATTGCACATCAAATACATAAGAATACTTATCTTTAAACAAAGAAGATCCAAGCAACTGGCTCTGTAAGAGCAATTTTCCACCCAACCATAGGAACTGTGTCCAACATATGCTCTTTCTTCTGAGAGGCCACCAGGGCGAAGGAAACACCTACATGCTTCTATCTCTCATCCCACAATCCATTCTGCTCACTGTGCTTAGCCAAAAATCTCAACCAAAGCTCTATGAGGGTATCACTAAGCCATCACAGCCATGGCACTCCTTCCAATTTCCCCACACAACACAATGAAGGAATTTCCCTTCACTAATCCACAGTTCCCTCAGGAAATCCAATCCTTACAGTGCTTACCAGTGTGTGTAGTAAGAGTCCAACCTGTTGTATGATAATGGAGAACCTCCTGCAACATCAATCCATGTATTCTCAAGCATCCAAAAGTCGCAGAACTCAATGGGTAAAGGTTCACAGCTTGCCCAACTTCCATGCTCACCTACAACCATCTATTTTCCCTTCCAAAAATGTAACTCTGTCTTCAAATTCGAGTTTATGGGTTAAACACAGTCTGGTAATGGACATGAATAACAATGGAAAACTCTACGTAGTGTACTAACATGCATGAGAGAATGAGAGAGTGATCAAAAGAGTGTTAAATCCAAGGGATATGAGGTAAGGGTGAAAAGACAATTGACATAGCTTTTGACCATAGAAGAAATATGACTGCTAACAACTGACATAATTGTTACAACCCCCATGCTTCAATAACTACATGAAGTGACTTTTCCCACCAACCTCACATATGCATCAAATGATTGGATTTAATAGTCAAAAGAAGGTAATTGGCTTATTTAAAACACATGGCATAGTTTGGATGAGTTCTAAGGTAGACACATGGCAGCATAGGATTTGGTTTTCCCATAGGCCCCCTTCCTCTTCCCCTTTGGTGGAATCATAGCCCCTCTAGTGCTCTTTGCACAACCATCTTGGACAATTTTATTAATTTTCAACATAATATTTACATATATTTCGAATTGGCATGATAAGCCAATCATATGGTACAAATAAAAATGTATACATCATACATGCCTAGCCATTCACTAGTTGGGCCTTGGCCTTGAGCTCCACACTAGGAATCCATACTAGCATATTTACATCATTTACATAATTTTGATTAAATGCATTCCAAGTCAAAACTCGGGGTATTACATTGCTCGTGCTGAGCATTTCGGTAAAGGGTACAAAGAACTCTGGGTTTTAATGGCTGACCCCTCATTTTTTCGATGTTGGATGGTATATGGGAGCTCCAAACGTCTTTCTCCCATCTGCATTGCTTTGGGAATTCTGCCATTCGAGTGGTTCTGCCGATTCAGAAGGATTTTGCTATGGCGGAAAGAGGCCCCAATCTGAGGAAGGATTTGAATATGCATCACCTGGAGGAAGATCTAGGCATGCAATTTGTCATGAAAGAGATCAATGGTATCAAAGAAGACATAACGGACCTCAAGAAAATGGTCAGGTGTGCCTTTGAGGTGTCCAAAGTGAGTCTGGAAGAGACCAGACATACTGCTTTGGATTTGACTCGATTTGAATCTCATATAGAGGACGCTGAGACCGGTTACAGAGTTCAAACTGGGGAATTTGTAGCTCTGTTTTGCTCTGAAACTCTAGTTTTGGACTTCTGTTATGTTTTTTTCTACCATGGGGCTGTTTGCAATCTCAACCTTTTATAATATAAATCTCTTTTCTCGTTTTTGTTAAAAAAAAGTTTGTACATTTGAGAAACATGGAGAGGAAAAAACACATATTTTTAGAGTATCCCTTAATCGCACTCCAAGTTTGATTCTAATTTAATTTGATTTGATTTAATTTATATAGTAATGCCCACTAAAGACCAACATTAACCAATTAGAGCACATCCAACTAAGGGTTACATAAATAAAGAAACATAACCTAAAATAATAATAGGATTACATAAATAAAGAAACATAACCTAAAATAATGAAAAGAAACACTAGAAAGCACCATCACAACAAGAAGGTAAATAATGAAGAAATTAATGAAGAAGGTGGTACCTTCATTGAAGGCTAATGGTATGGAGTGTTAGAGATTTTACCCATGTTGCTTTGAAGGTGTTCTTCCTTCAACAACAAAATGGCACACCACAATTTTCCCTCAATAAACAAGTGTACCATGCAACAACCTTGATATATGTGGGTGGGTTGAAGGCATACTTAAGAGAAACATCAGTGTGACACTACAAATTTATCAATAGTCTACTTGTAGCAATGTTCTGCATTTTGTGCTACTATGGTGTTATGTTCACAACAACATTATGTTCATCATCTTATGCAACAATCTACAGAACTTCACTATGCACTCAATGGAGTAGTGAGGGTCAATAGTGGTTATAGAATGGTGGCACACTTATGAAGGAGTTAGAGGGTGAAAGCATGCACCAACCTTGTCTTTACCCATTTTTTTTATTGGTATTCTAGATTTAGCGGTTCATTTTTTAGAATAGATGCTTGTTCATTTTTTGTGTTTTCTTTTCTAGAATTAGCTTGGAGTCATCTCTAGTGATATTGAACAATTTTTTGCTAAAGCACATTAGCTTGAGTAACTTCCAGTTTAGATAAGGATGCACTATATTATGTTGGGTGCATGCTTGCATGCATGAGCAAGCTTTTCTAATGGACACGCTTCTTTGGGTAGTTAGCTTATATAGTGAGGTGCACTATTATAAAAAAATTTAGAAATAAGGTTTTATTTGTGGTATGCATGCCTTCTTAGTCTATTAAAAAAGAGGAATAATTAATAAAAACTCCTTCTACTTGAGTAAGATATCCATCCCCAATTCCCTTCAACAATTCCATTTACTTAGTTTAAATTTATGCTAATAAAATAACATATATCTAAAAATAATAATAATTTGTTGAACAACAAAGTAATATTTATAACTTTTATATACTTTACTAAGAAAATTTATGCTAATAAAATAACATATATCTAAAAATAATAATAATTTGTTGAACAACAAAGTAATATTTATAACTTTTATATACTTTACTAAGAATTGTTTGTTTCGATGGGAAATATGGTAAACATTCAATGGTAATTTTTCAAAATACAGTAGTGACCCAAATCACCTTCCAAAGAGTTGGAGAGCATTTAAGTAGCTTTTAAAAAGATATAGCCATTTTTAATGAACAAAAAATATGCATCATGTATTTAATAAAAACTAAAACCGTGACTTTCGAACGCCACGATCCCTGATAGTCTTGTGGTTGTTAAATTTACCATCGCAATTGACGTCAAGGGTTCGATTAGTGGCATGAAGAGAAGGCTGAGGAGAAGAATGCGGTACTCTACAGTACCCAACCTTTTTATTAGATCCCCAATTTCCAAGAATATTTTCAGGTCCGGTTAAATAAAAACCCCAAAACGAGTCCAGAATTTTAGATCCCCAATTTCCAAGAATACTATTTTGTTATCCCCAATTTCCAAGAATATTTTCAGGTTACGTTAAATAGAAACACTAAAACCATTCCAGAATTTCCAGGTGCCGTTTAATAGAAACCCCAAAACCATTCCAGAATTTCATGTCCCCAGTTTCCAAGTCCCGTTAAATAGAAGCCCAAATCAGGTCCCGTCAAATAGAAACCTCAAATTCCAAGAACATTCATATCATTAAAGTTTGTTTTAAAAGGGTTTAAGGCGAGGAACTTTAATGATTTTTATTATATTTATTTGTTTGTAAAAGGGTTTTAAGGGAGTAGCTTCGATGAGTTTTAGTATACGTGTCGAAGGAGAGTATATATGTAGTCAATTTTATTTGACTTTTTAATTAATTTTCAATTTCTAAAATATATTTTTATAGTTTTCAAATATTTTATAAAAAATAGAATATTGAACTAAATATTTTGAAAAATAAAAAATAATTTTTAAATTTTGGTAATACAAATTTTTAATTTTTGATTTGAGGAAAGCTTTGAAGTGACAAATTTTCCCTGGTTTTCATATTATTTATCAGAAATAAAAATTAATAAAAAAATAATTAAAAAACAAAAAAATAAATTTTTGCCATCTATCTATTTGTTGTATTACACTATTATTATTAGATTTTGAAAATCATAACAATCCTTGATTGTATTTTAACACATCAATTTACAAACCATTAATTTAACCTATATATCCAGCTGTCCACTTAACTGCTTTCACCAGTTGTTAACTCGTGACTCGCTAAATCTGGCCATCGAAGCACGAGGTTTGACGGGAGGATGAAGCATTGGCTTTAGAGCATGTGTACTAGTTTGGTAGGAAACAGCTGGCTTTTATCTTAGTTTAACAAGCCGGATCTTTTACCCTAGTTTAGGGGAGAGAGTTCTATAGTTGAACGGGAACCGGTAGTGGTGATAGAACTGGTGACTGTTACAACCCAAAAAGTGATCAAGAAAATGCCAACTGTCAAACACATATAATTATATAAATAAGTAAAAAGTTTCCTATTTGAGTTCATTAAGTGTCATTCTGTACAGTAGGCCCACAGCTGTCAACTATAGGACAAAAGGTTGACAACTGAGCAGTCTTGACAAAATCAAAATCAAATCCATCATGTCCCTTGCAAATCCCAACATGCACTGACACAAACATCTAATTGGACCTCATCACTCCCCAGCCAGCCCAATCTACAAGGACGGATTGCCCATCACATGGAGCCCATCGAACAAGCTTCAGAGTACACCCAGAACAGCATCGAGAATCACTTAACCACCAAGGCATCCCACCTGCACATCTATCAACTGTCACCTGCATAATAAATGGAGAATGAGTGTCAGCTCCAGGTGCATTGCTGTTCAACAAAGTAGCCCAATCAATGCAATTAATGCTGCCAACTCCATTAAAATCATCAAATCAACCAGAAAACCAAACAGAAGCATATGTCCATAGGCATTTCGATGAGCACATGGATCGACAAAGCCCCATTGATGGCCATTGGATCGAGGCCAACTCAATCTTGAGCCACTCATCCAACTCCAGCCAGTTGCAATCCATGCCTTCTCAAACTTGCCAATCAAATCAAACACCAAAATGCTATAAAGACACTACAACCTTAAAACAAACTTCATTTTTTCTGCTATTCGAAATTCCCAGACCTTGTTAAACTCACCTCTATTTCCAAGCATCAAATTTCAGAGTCCAGGCATTGCATTCAAGCAAAACACAGTTGCAGAGTTAATTCAAGACAGCATTCAGAGTTCAGATATTGCATTCAAGATAAACTTGTCTTTCAATAATGTTTTCAAGTAGCCAGACTATATCTAGTTTTATGCAAGAACCTGCATTGAACATGTAAATCACGTCAAGAGATCCTTTTGAATACTCCAGATCCTAGGGTCGTTTTAACACTTTGTTTCAACACAGCTATTATAATATTCCAGATCCCTGTGAATTTACACAGCTAATTCCTTTTGAATACTCCAGATCCTAGGGTCGTTTTAACACTTTGTTTCAACACAGCTATTATAATATTCCAGATCCCTGTGAATTTACACAACTAGTTCTATCTCCGTAGGTGGGAGCAATGTTATGGTTTTTGGTTTTTAATGGAGCACTGTTATGGTTTTTGGTTTTAATGCAGTCATGGCAAGAGTCAGCACTACTCGTGCAAGGAGGTCAAGTAGGAGACTCAGCAGGGGTGCCCAGCTACGATGCACCTCGTTCGATGAGGACATAGCACATGATGCTGATAATAACAATGCACACAGAGATGATGAAAAGGCAAATGATGCAAAGCGTAGTGGTGTTATTCCATCATCAACCACAGTTGAAGAGGCAAATGATGCAGATCCTCAAGGTGTTATTCCACCATCAACCACAGTTGAAGAGGCAAATGATGCAGATCCTGGAGGTGTTATTCCACAATCAACCACAGTTCAAGGTGCAACTGCCAGTAAGAAGATTAGTGCCATCAGAGGATGGACACAAGAAGACATGAAGGCTACCATAGATGATATAGAGTTCAATGGTTTTTCTATCAGAGCAGCTGCTAAAAAACATGGGATTCCACCAACATCAATCCATTACTGGATAAATGGCCTGACCCATACCAAGCGAAAAGGACCTCTTACAGTGTTGAGTGCAGAAGAGGAAGAAGAAGTTGTGGTTTGGTGTGAAGAGATGGCTCAACTAGGCCATGGTCTGGAGTTGGTTCAACTCAAATCCACTGTTGCACAAATCTGTCAAGGGAGGTCAAACCCCTTCAAAGATGGATTTCCAGGAAAATCATGGTGGAGAGGATTTAAACAAAGGCATCCAGAACTTGTGTTACGCACAGCAGAGGGGCTTGACAGGGATAGGGCTTTCAATCTGCGCCCTATAGTTGTGACCAAGTTCTATCAGACACTCTCTGATGCATATGAGAAACACTCATACAGAGGAGACCATATATGGAACTGTGACGAGACTGGATTGCAGGCAGGGAGGGATTGTGGCATGCGGGTAATTGCCAAGAGAGGGAGCAGGAATGTGCCCAAAATTCTGCCAAAAAGTAGGGAGTGGATAACTATTCTTTGTTGTGTCAACGCAGTTGGAGCATCAATTCCAGGTTTTTATCTGTTCAAGGGAAAGAATCAACTCAAAAATTACATTAAAAACTGTGAACCTGGCGCATGCATGGCTGCACACCCCCATGCTTGGATGACAAAAGAACTGTTCTTGAGTTGGCTTTGCCACTTTGCTTCCTCTGTCCCTGGCGGTGTTTCACCTGAAAACAGACACCTTTTGATTTTTGATGGCCATGGCAGCCACGTTGCTATACAAACCATTGAGGAGGCAAATAGGCTAGGCATTGATCTGTTGACACTGCCTGCACATACCACCCACAGGCTGCAACCTCTAGATGTGAGTGTGTTTGGGCCTTTCAAGTGTTACTTCAGGTCTGAGAGAGCGTCCTGGATGGCAAAGAACCCAGGGGTAGAGGTGAAGAGGTTCGAATTAGCAGAACTTGCAAGCAAAGCTTTTGCTAGGGCACTCACAGCATCAAATATCAAGGCTGGTTTTAGGCGGATAGGAATATGGCCTTTCAATTCTGATGCTCTTCAACATGACACGGGATGTAGTCAGGCTTTTGATGTTCAAGGGAGAGAGGATGCAAATGCTGCAGTTAACATCATATCACTCTCTCAAGGTCATTGCCAACCACTGGATGACGACAATGAACACGTAAGTGAAAGTTAGTATGGCACCGAACCTGTTGGGGAGAATATAGAAGCTGTTGGAAGGACAGAAACAGATTTAGATGGCCAAGGGATTGTTCAGAACAACGTTGCCGATTTGAGTGTGAATGGAGGTGACGAGCCCGGATAACTTTCAAACTCGGTAAGCGAGCAAGAGTTGTTAAGCAAGATTTTCTCAACATGAACATCTTCATAAAATTCTTTTAAATAACAATTCATTCTTAATAAACAAAATTATATATAACATATAACATGAATCTCCTCATAAATAAGATAAAAAATAGTACTTTAATATGCAAGTAATCGTGTATAATAATAATTATATATATCCAAGTAATCATTTATGATAATCTAAAGAGGAATCAACCAATGAATTGCTATAAGGCTAATTTATATATTGTGTATATAATTAATCATTGATAATTATTCAAAGAGAAACCAATCATTAAAGTTATAATTGATAGGTTTAAGTTTTTGATATTTTTTAATTATATATAGATTTTTTCAAATGAAAAAACCTAATAAACATCATAAAATATATTTATGTTTATTATTTATTTACATATTGTATTTATATTTCAAATATATCAAATA
The DNA here is from genome assembly GCA_027924585.1 of Larix kaempferi. NCBI lineage: Eukaryota > Viridiplantae > Streptophyta > Pinopsida > Pinales > Pinaceae > Larix > Larix kaempferi. The sequence continues at coordinate 69,120,203 of BSBM01000047.1, read as the reverse complement.
ATTTTAGAAAATCAAGTAAATTTATTAAAAAATATATAAAGCTCTTCGGATGGTATGAAACTTTTGATCTGGACTTTAAAATTAATTGTATCTTAATTTTTACTTTTGAATTATATACAATTATTAATTAAATTATTTATAAATTATTTTTAAAAGATAGGTATAAGTAGCTTTGCTATTATTTTTACTTGTTATTATTTTTATGGTTGTATTTTTGCTTGTAGTTTCTTTTCTTTTTTTCAAAAAAATTAAATTTTTTTTTCTTAAAAAACTTATTTTAAACTTTAAAATTCTTATAATTAATGATGGGCACGGGAAATAAACAAAATAAAAGAGAAAAACTAAACATAATACTACCCAATACCATTTTTTTAACATAGCTTTTGAGATTCATATTTATATTGTGGAATATAATGATGAAATGAGTTTGAAATTAACCTCGAAACAAGATGAACTATACGGTAAAAAGTTCTTACTTTTGGGACTCGTTGCATTGCCATCATCATTTATGTTTTTTATTTATTATTAATCATGTCAAGGTGACAAGTTATCATCATTTATGTTTTTTACTTATTATTAATCACTTCAGGTGATAGGTTATTAGTTTTCGCTGTAGATAAAGATTATTGTTTTTGTCTTTTCTATTATTTTCATATAAGTACATATAATTTCTTAACATGTCTAAAGTGCAACTAAAGTTTTGGTTTTATTTATTTATTTTAATTTCTATATAAATTTATTTCAAATTTGATTGGTGCCATAACATATAAATTAATAAATTAAGATTAAAAAATTGACCAAAAAATTAAAAAAAAAATTCCTAACATGAATACATAGAAACTTCCCTCAATGTAAAGAGGTAAGCTTTTCTGTTTTTTTTTTTTTTTTTTTTTTCATTTCTTTTTTTTGCTTATTCACTACCAATAGGTTGCCTCCATAAAAGAGAAATTCTTCTAATGTAAATCAATTTCCCCCCTCTTCCACAAGCTAAAAGCTAGGAAAGGATTGAGATCCTTGCTCTCTTCATCATCCCATTCTCTTTATTCGGAAATGTACAAACCATGTTGAGTTTTGACGAGGCTCGGCTCCAAGGATCTGAACGCATCAAGAGGTCTCGAAATCATGGCTAGATGGATGTTGCTATAGAGGTAAGAGCCAAGGTTGTTATGATTGTCACATATCTAATTTTCAATTCCCCCTTAGTCCAGAGTCACCATGCAACAATGTATGCATAAGTTTAATTTCATTAGGGTTGTGTAGGTTGTGCGAAGAGGCATTCCACTTGGTCAATGATCTTGTGACGATAGTGAGCAGAGAGGCTCCAAGGATCTGAACATATCAAGGGGTATGGAACATCTATGATAACACGTTTTATACTTTATTTTTATTTTATTGAGGCATATCAAAGTCCGTATGTTATGAGTAGAAATGATTGTAGTTTTGTAGAGCCATTGACTTATCTCAATCGTGAAGAGATTAATATGATCACGTGCCAAAGCTTAAAAGCAATTTGGTTCTTCATAAGGTGCAATTTGAAGTCTTACTCAATTTGTATTTGTTATAATTTTGGGGGGTAATTCACATTAAATATTGTTCAACCAGTCGAAGCAACACAGATAAACAAATGCTCAAAGAAGTTTTTAAATTGCAACTTGTTAATCACTCCTATAAAAAAATGCTTTGGATAGCTCAAGGTTCGTTACTCGGAAACTACAATGCTAGCTTGAAAGGATCTCAGGCCCATGTCCCCTATTTTCTAGTGTTCCACACGGACGTGTCCCGCAGGGTCAGGGACACGTTTCCCGCATTTCTTGTGTCTCGACGTCCTGGGTACTCGTGACAAAACGTTTCCCCCCACCCATGCCCCTGAGAATATTTTTTTTAATGTTTTTTCCATTCTTTTCACTTTTTACAATCCCTACTTAGTACTACTTAGAAAATAAATCAATATATTTAGTATTTACATTGCACAATCATGAATATACATCAAATGAAATATTATTTTTGGTATTTTATTTTATTTTTATAATTTTAGGGACGTCCCCCATCCCCCTGAATTTCCCCAAAATTTGGGGGTGGTCTCCATGCGTCGCGAATGTGTGTTTCCCCGCTCCCGCGTCCCCCGTCCCAGAAACTTGGGGAAACATTGTTATTTTCATGTGTTCATGACTTTTATATGACATGACAACATGCTCTAGATAGCTATATGCTTTGACGAATTAAAAAAAGGTGCCAGTTTGATACAATCATCCCTTCCATCCAATAAATCAGTAAGGGGTTGTCACTTGTCACTATAGAGTTCATGTTCTATCTTCCTCGCAAAATGACAACTGGTAACTATTTCATTGCCCACCCTCTTAGAATTCGCATCTCAAATATTCTTTTCAATCCTTTCTTGCCGAGGGGATTAAGATCCCATGTTTTATAATTCCTGGAGTCCATCAGATTGAAGGTGAATGAGAATTGGAAAATCAAGCTTTCGCCGATATTAATAAAACTTATGAAGGTTGTTTCTGTATCGTTAGTGGATCTTGGGATCTACATAGAATTATTTTAAAACCTACTTTCTTATAATGGTGGACTGCTAAAAACGTTGTTCATGCTACTCACTAGTGATTGTATTGATCTATTTATTTATTCTATACCTTCTTTAAATCCTTGCTGAGCATCACTTAAATTCGCATGATGGAAGAACACATGAGCGTGGTTTAGCAATAAATCCTTTAATATGCAGTGGGGATATCGAATCAACCATTGAAGTTGGGAACAGTAGTTTATGAAAATGAACTGGTTATAAAAAACACAGTCACGGAACATTGGAAGGTACTGTTTAATTTCCATGGATTTTAAGTTTAGATTATTCATGGAAAGCTCTATTTGATTTAATACACATTTCAATCTTATCATGCAGATGCATTTCGCGGAGTTCTTCGACTGCTGGAATGGTATGCAATACTTTGAGTTCTTTAAATTATTATTGGGTCATTACGTATAATTGATTTTTGAGAGATTAATTTCATGTTCATGGATGTGGAGATTGACTTGTATACAATCAGATCACTTGCAAAAGAAATCAATGGAAACATTTATATTCGATGACAATAAAGTAGACACCCTATTGATAGTTATAGCTTTCATAGGTACAAAGCCATTCGATGCAGATGGTTGGGAAACATATTTTTATTTCTCATGGTACGAGACCGGTCAAATCCGAAAGGTTCAAATTGGATCTTTGGAAGCTTTACGTATCTCTAACCGTTAAAAAAAACTGAGATCTTTCATGATCATAGAAGTTCTGCATTGGGAAAATGTGCTATGGCAACATTTAGTGAAGTTAATGATGAGGAAACACCACTTCAAGTGAGGTCGAACTATCTTGTAACTTCTATTAACATTGGGAAAATTGGAATGTTTGTTGTTGTTTAGTAATTTTTAGTTCTTATTTTTTCATTTCAATTTTTTTCAAAGGTAGTACTTTATTGCTTACAGCCCTTGTTATTAATAATTGTTTGTGAACGAGTATTATTATTGAAATAGTTATAATTGACTAGTTTGAAAAATTTGAGGTTGATAAAAAACTTGAATTTGATTGCTCTCACTTAATAATTTCACTATGCTTTAACATATTTACTATGTTGTTGGTTTTTTTGTTTGAATCCCAACTATGTATTTTAAATTGCCTTGTTTTGTTTAAAGCCCAATTATATGTATGTTGCAAAACAATTAGTTAATGATAAACATGTTGAATTTGTTTGATCGATTTTAGAGTATTCGCAACATAGTTGTAACTATAAGCTTCTATATAAATAACATTTTTTGATATAGGTATTCAATAGTGGAGATTTCATTAGAATCATGAATTTAAAAGCTAGCCATTTTAGACATCCATTTGAAACATTCTTTGCTTTCATTTTATTTATAAGCTAACTGGAACTTTTTATAACCTATTTCTTGAATTAATCTATTTTTCGAGGGATGTAGAAGTCATGCAATAATATCGAACAATAGAAAGGATTCAACCCGAGTCACAACATCATTGGGATTGGTCATATTTAGCCTCAACATCTCATTGGTAGGCACCGAACCGTGGTAGAGTACTTTGGCCTCTCCCCAAACAATGATTAATAGACCTTTGAAACGATCCACAAATTCTCTTTTCTTCTTTCTAGGAAGGTGGATTTAGGAACACTACCTAACAATATTTATGAGGGGGAGAGGAACCTAAGCTAGACCAGGCTACTCCCCATCCTATTAGGCATATTCTTTTCCTTTCCACACAACAACATGAGGAAAGCGATATTGATGTGGGAATAGAATCCCTATCATATTGTTGAGAGATTCACTCCCCCCCATTAGTTATATCAAGTTAAGGCCATTGCACTCCTATGGTCAATATATGGAAGGGTCAAACAAAATATGGGTGGGCACTCCCTAGAATAAGAGCTTAAGGAATATGAAATAATTAATGATATGAAGTAGCAATGGTAGTCGTGGAAGTACACGGTGATCCATTAATAGTGAAAGTAACAACAACAAAAATAACCATAATAGTATTAGTGGATAAATACTACCCCACCTCTGGCTAATTATTGGGGGCGTGCTTTGTGATGCTCCACAGTCATTTGTTGACCTTCGTCATGAGAACCTGTCTATTGATTTGAAGCCGAATAGTGAATTGATGTGCCATAGTTGACTCACTAGAATGGATGATATTTTTTTTGTGTCTTCGATGAACAAACATGATATCATTCAATTACTACCTAATTCATTCACACATACAATACAAGCAACTCAAAAGCATGAAAATATTCCATCTTATAGATGGAATCCAAAACTATAGTCTCTTAATAAAGAGGATCTATTGCTTCTTTTTCTCAGTAAACTAAAGTTGTTCTATGTTTACAATTCCCTCATAAATGAAGGGGCGACCGACCCTTCTTCTGCCCAATATTCTTTTCATAATAGTTTTAGATTGCATGAAGGGTCGGTCAATCCTTCTTGTGTTTTCCATTCTGGATATAGGTGAATTGTTGGATATAGGTGTTCACAATTATCTACTAAACGAAGGGGTGTCCGATCCTTCTTGTCGAAAAACAGAAGTCAGGACAAACATTTTTTATATGTTATAACTTAGCTGATGTCCGGGTCCCTACTATTTACTGCGGAAGTCGGGAATTGTCGGCCTAGCCTTCATAGATTAAATATTTTTACATTTCTCTCGTAAATGAAGGGTCGTTCGACCCTTCTTGTGCTTAGTATTCTTCCAGTGTTCACCATTTTGGATATATATGAATTTATGGCCTAACCTTTGTAGGTTGAATATTTTTACAATTCCCTCATAAATGAAGGGGTGGCCGACCCTTCTTCTTCCCGATATTTTTTTCATAATAGTTCTAGACTGCAAAAGGGTCGGTCGATCCTTCTTGTGTTCGGTATTCTTCTAGTGTTCACCATTTTGGATATACATGAATTGATGGCCTAGCCTTCATAGGTTGAAATTTTTTACAATTCCCTCATAAATGAAGGGATAGTCGACCCTTCTTCTGCCCAGTATTCTTTTCATAATATTTCTAGACTGCAAGAAAGGTTGGTCGATCCTTCTTGTGTTCGCCATTCTGGATATAGGAAATTGCTAGATATAGGTGTTCACAATTATCTACTAAACGAAGGGGCGGCCGATCTTTCTTGGCAAAAAACAGAATTCGCGACAAATTTTTTTTATATGTTATAACTTAGCTGATGTTCGGATCCCTACCATTTATAGTGGAATTCGGAAGTCGGGAATTGTTGGCCTAGACTTCGTACATTAAATTTTTTACATTTCTCTCGTAAATGAAGAGTCGGTCGACCTTTCTTGTGCTCAATATTCTTCCAGTGTTCACCATTTTTTGATATGCATGAATTGAAGACCTAGCCTTCGTAGGTTGAATATTTTTACAATTCCCTCATAAATGAAGGATTGGTCGACCCTTCTTCTGCCCAGTATTATTTTGATAATATTTCTAGACTACAAGAAGGGTCGGTCGACCCTTCTTCTGCCCAGTATTATTTTGATAATATTTCTAGACTACAAGAAGGGTCGGTCGATCCTTCTTGTGTTTTCCATTCTAGATATAGGGAATTTTTGGATATAGGTGTTCACAATTATCTATTAAATGAAGGGGCGACCAATCCTTCTTGTCGGAAAATGGAAGTCCGGACAAACATGTTTTATATGTTATAACTTAGCTAATGTCCAGATCCCTACTATTTAAAGCGGAAGTCGAAATTCGGGAATTTTCGCCCCTAGACTTCGTAGATTAAATATTTTTACATTTCTATCGTAAATGAAGGGTTAATTGGCTCTTCGTATTGACTTATTTGATAATATATACTAGTGGAAAAATTATTCTTTGTTTAAAATAAATATTATTTTTAAAGTGCTCATGTTATTTTATATTTCATAGATCGCTTCTGAAATGGATTTTGGTTCTCAACAATGTGTCATGTTATTTTATATTTCAAAAATCGCTTCTGAAATGGCTTTTGGTTCTCAACAATGTGTGGACCTCCTTCTGAATGGATTGAAAGTTGCTGAAGGAATCTCTTTTCCAGAAAGAAAAATATTGCATAATATCAACATTCATGATGGATGTATCATTGTAAACGTTACCAAGACTTTAAATGCAATTCTTCAATTTCCCTGTCCATTAGAAGGTGCATATACATTGTCAGAGGCAGTTGGTGGTTATATTCAATGGCCTGCATATGAGATTGTCAACCACATTGGATCTTATCTTCACGAGAATGAGGTGAATGATACACCCGCTTCTACTTCGACGTGTGTAGAACATATCATAACAACTGAGAATAAATCTTCTTTTATTATGAGAAAAGTTAAGTTGTTACATAAGTGTTCAGAATGAAAGGATTGCATTTCCATAGGTTTTGTAACAAATGTGAGTGGGACTAATTTTGTTGGGGGAACGTTTTTGGGTGACTTCTCCTTTGGTATCCTAGTGGATGAAGTGGTTTTTTCTTGTATGGCATGTTTTCCTGGGTTATGCAGTAGAGGTTTTGTTGTATGGACAATTAAAAGAATCATAGATTTTAATACATAAACATTGCTTTCTGTTGAAAGCAATTTCAACAATAATCAATCTGAGACTACTTTGAAAGTATTAAGAGAAAATCACCATATCAAGTTTGTGGTAGAGAAAGTTAATTTGATACATCAATGTTCTTTAAAGCCACATTATGTTGCTCGGGGAATAGTGTCAACTTTTTTTTAAGGAGACATTGTACAATCCAAACCACTAGATGTTGGTGAGTTTGGTATTGTAGTTCATAAAGTCTTCTGCAATTGCGAGGATTGTGGTGTATTTGAAGGCTCTGTTGTAAGATGACCTACAAACAATTTGCTTGACCTCAATGATGTTCCTTTGGATGTTATACTAAAAAAGAACATAGCCGAAGGCATGGTCAACATTTGGAATATTTTTGAGGAATGTCCTTTACAAATGGTCCTTCCAGGTACTCCCCATTGTGAATATACAGATGTTAAAGGTAATGGAACAAGGCCATACAATTCCGTAAAGCGGCAAGCTAGAACAAAAAATTATGAAAGACATTCAAGCTCAATACCTTACAGGCCTAGAATTGATCAGGGTGCATTCCTTTCAAAAATTGTTACTGAACATTGTTGCTCAAATCTTTGTATATCAAAAAATTCACTTCAATCGATAGTTGAATCTGTGAATAAATTTCATAGTATGAATGGAAATCCAAGAAGACAGTATGTTATAAATTCTATGGGATCAAATGCTCATTTGGCCAAAGAAGGAGATGACAGAAAAAGAAACATGATTATAATGAGATTAGATGAGATTAGACACAATAGACGTCTGTCAAAATGCATGGTATAAATGCCATGGGATAAAAATGATCACTTTCTACAATTATAAAAGCATGTTCTTGAATGGTGATGTGAGAGTTGTGCATGGTAACAGTGGCTTGGAAAAGTATAGGGGGAACACTGTTGCACTGGTAGCTACTATTAATAAAATTGTAGAAGAGAATTCAGACAAATCTCCACATCTTACACGTTTAATCAGTGAAGATAGAACAAGGACAACCTTGAAATTATTTCCATCTAATATGTCCCATGGTTTGCTGCGAAAAATGGCAAATGAAGAAATCGAAAGTATTGTTTTGCCTCTAGTATCAAAATCCTCCTTTAGCAAGGTGATGAGAGAAGATTTATGAGATGTTAAAATTTATAAATCAAACTCCTTTGCAAGGTGTAATGAGTGCATTACAATACAAGATAGGCTTAAGGGGACCATTGATCCAGCTGAGGTGGAAAGGTTGCGAGGACATCATAAATCTCATAATAAATATATCACAAGTTATCGCCAAGTATATTATTCTCACAGATTAGCTTCACAAAAAAATCCAAATACTTTTTTGATTATTGTTCATGACAAAATGGATAAGTCAAAGACTTCCATTCCAAGGATGGGTAAGAAGGCAAAAGCTTTTAGTAATGTTATGAATCTTCCCATATCATTGACTGGAATGTTGACTCATGGGCACAAGACTGGGGGTTTTTCTCATTTCAGCCTCTCATTTTTAGAGATGGGATTGAATTTCATTGTGACATCCCTGGCTAAATGCTTGAAGAGTCTTGAAAAACCAGTGGTTGATAAATATGGTGATTTTCTCTACAAAGGTGGAACATCTAAGCACCAATTGCATGATTCTCTATTGCAATCAGAGTCATATGAAAAGTGTATGGTATACAAACATGATGTAATGCAACCTGATATATTGTGTGTTGATGGTACTAATCAATGCATGCCAAATAGAAAACTACCACCCATATTATTGTTGAAAATGGATAATTTTTCAGGCGATAAAAAAACTGCCTTGTCTTTGCATTTTTATCTCTTTTAACAACAAGGAGAGTGTTCGAGATAATATGAAGTCAGATTCCTCCCTTTTGGACACACCCATGAAGACGTAGATTGAACTTATGGAAGCTTATCAGTAAAGCTAATGCGCAAGGATATATTTTCACTCCTGGAAATTATGGATATGTATAGGACATGTGAAGATCAAAATTTCTATGTCCCTTATCTAATTGATGAACTTTACGATTTTAAGAGTTTTGTGAAACCCCACCTTTTGGATGGAAATGTCAAAATCATCGGCATAAAAAATGCTAGTTTTTTAAATTTAAGCTCATAGATAACATTCCAGTGGTGCAATGGAGAGCATCACTTCGGGATGAAGCTTGGTCGTCTCCTATTCATCTGTGGCGGTCATTTCCAGATGGTAGCATAGACTTACCAGTGGGGCAGCCTAGGCTATTAAATATGCAATTAAAAATACGTTCAGACATTGATGAAATAAAAAAAGGAATAGAAACATATATTTCATTCTGCAATCGAGGGTTTGAGAAGGGAGGTGAACAATTTTGGCGTCCCAAGTTAAATTATTGGGAGGTTGTATATAAAGATTTGGACAGTCCCTTCGAGAGTGTTGATTAGTAAGCAACTAACTTTTGGCCATCGACAAGCCATGGTATTCATAGTAGTGAACCTACAAGATCTGAACATGAAATTATGGATGCCTATTTGATGGAAAATGTTCCTGTTTTGCAGGATTGCTATGTTGGACCAGTATGCAACAAGCCTAGAGATGAATTCATTCCAAGAGTGGATGTTGTAAAGGGCCAAATGGTCATTGTGCAATCACCAGAGCGAGATTGTGCAATATGGTTGGGTAGGGAAATTGGTAATATTTATCACGATTCAGATGCTAGTACTCTTGGGTCTTACAAAGTAGAGGTGCAATAGTGGAATCCAATAGGAGCATCGAAGGATTTGAAGGTCTTGTACAAAAACTGCTTAAATAGAAAGAAACAATGGTTTGTTGGTGCAGAAGAAAATATGATGATTGATGTAAATAACATCATATGGGCATGGTCACCAAGGCTAGGATGGATAGGAGAAAAAATTAGAATAAACGAGAAGGGCCTTGCAACAGTTAAGGCACAACGAGAACATATGGGGCATAGTGTTGAGAGTGGGATGGATGTTCCTACGAATATCGTTTGATGTGATCGTATCCCAACAAATTTATATTTTGTTACAATCCTTCTAATCTGTCTATCAACCTGGTTGGGCGAGCAAACGTCGAGCATCTGGAACGTCCATGAGCCTCTAGGCATTTGAGGAAAATTACTACTGTGATGCAGAATACACCGTTTACTGGTTAGTACTGTGTAAGTAAGTTGTGCGGCCTATACATATTACACAGAGAATTCATGCCTCATTTGGAAACTATACAAATTATTTATGTAAAAAGATAGATATTCTTGATATTGTATCAAAAAAGAAAGAAGAATTGATAAACTTGCTATTCAAACAAGGACTGAATATTATAGACATTGCACTTTTCACCTTAAAAGGTTGCACATTTCCAAATGAAAATTGCACTTTTCAAATCAAAATTTGCATTTTTTTAATTGAAATTCACATTTTTCAAATCAAAATTTGCATTTTTTGATTTGAAATTCACACTTTTCAAATCAAAATTTGCATTTTTTATTTGAAATTCACACTTTTCAAATCAAAATTTGCATTTTTTGATTTGAAATTCACACTTTTTGAATTGAAATTCATAGTTTCATAATAAAAAACTGCAATTTTAGGGTTCATAAGTAGTCAAAAAACACACTATTCGAATAGAAAAACACATTTTTCAAAGCCAATATTGCCACTTTTATAACCTAATTTTAAACTTTGGAAAGGTTGATATTGACACTTTCAAAGTCTAAATTCACACTTTCTTAGTCCAAATTTTGCCTAATAAGTCCAAGTTTAATGAAATTGGCGTTAATGTAGCTCTGTCTTCAAATTCGAATTTATGGGTTAAACATAGTCTAGTAATGGACATGAATAGTAATGGAAAACTCTACGTAGTGTAGTAACATGCATGAGAGAATGAGAGAGTTATCAAAAGAGTGTTGAATCCAAGGGATATGAGGTAAGGGTGAAAAGACAACTAACATGGATTCTGACCATAGAATAAATAGGACTGCTAACAACTGACATAATTGTCACAAACCCCATGCTTCAATAACTACATGAAGTGACTTTTCCCACCAACCTCATGTACGCATTCAATGATTGGATTTAATAGTCAAAAGAAGGTAAGTGGCATATTTAAGGCCCATGGCAGATTTTGGATGAGTTCTAATGTCGACACATGGCAACATAAGATTTGGTTTTCCCATATGCCCCCTTCCTCTTCCCCTCTGGTGGAATCATAGCCCCTCTAGTGCTCTTTACACAGCCATCTTGGACCATTTTATTAATTTTCAACATAATATTTACATACATTTTGAATTGGCATGATAAACCAATCATATGGTCCTAATAAAAATATATACATCATACATGACTAACCATTCATTAATTGGGCCTTGGCCTTGAGCTCCACACTAGGAATCCATACTAGCATATTTACATCATTTAAATAATTTTGATTAAATAGATTCCAATTCAAAACTAGGGGTATCACATTGCTCGTGCTGAGCATTTCGATAAAGGGTACGAAGAACTCTGGGTTTTAATGGTTTACCCCTCATTTTGTTTGGTGTTGGATTGTATATGGGAGCTCCAAATGTCTTTCTCCCATCTGCATTGCTCTGGGAATTCTTCCATTCGAATGGTTCTGCCGGTTCAAAAGGATTTTTCTATGGCGGAAAGAGGCCCCAATATGAGGAAGTATTTGAATATGCATCACTCGGAGGAAGATCCAAGCCTGTAGTTTGTCATGAAAGAGATCAGTGGTATCAAAGAGGACTTAACGGACCTTAAGAAAATGGTGAGGTGTGTCTTTGAGGTGTCCAAAGCAAGTCTGGCATAGTCCAGACAGGCTGGTTTGGATTTGAATCGCTTCGAATCTCATATAAAGGACGCTGAGACCGGATACAAAGTTCAAACCGGGGAAGTCAAGGAGCTTAATAGGTGCATCGTTGATATGGAAAGGGTCATGACTGCCAAATTGGATGGGGTGCAAGGATGTATGGTGGAGCTGCGTCGGCTTTGTAGAGAGCAAAGCATGAACTCTACTGAGTGCAATGAAAATAGATTTTTCCAACTGAGGGAAATCATTGAAGAAATGCATGCATATGTTATTGGTCTATACCCATTCAACCGCGATCTACGAAGGGAGTATGCAGAGGCCAACCTGATGGACGACGCTTCCGTCTCACAGCCATAAATTGACGAAGATATTGCTCAGGAATGAAGTTTATTTTTCTTTTTGGCTTAAGTTGTAGATTTTTTTTTTGCATAGTTCTAGGAGGTCAGTTTATTAAAGTCTACTTTGTTAGAAGCAACAGATCTAGTTTTGATAAAGGGTGCAAAGTCTTTGAACTGATGGAGGAATTTGTAGCCATGTTTTGCTTTGAAACTCTAGTTTTGGACTTCTGTTATGTTTTTGCTGCCCTAGGGCGTTTGTAATCTCAACCTTTTATAATGTAAATATCTTTTCTTGTTTCTGTTAAAAAAATTTGTACATTTGAGTAACATGGAGAGGAAAAACACATATTTTTAGAGTATCCCTTAATCACACTCCAAGTTTGATTCTAATTTAATTTGATTTGATTTAATTTATATAGTAATGTCCACTAAAGACCAACATTAACCAATTAGAGCACATCCAACTAAGGATTACATAAATAAATACACATAAGAGTAACATGGAGAGGAAAAAACACATATTTTTAGAGTATCCCTTAATCACACTCCAAGTTTGATTCTAGTTTAATTTGATTTGATTTAATTTATATAGTAATGTCCACTAAAGACCAACATTAACCAATTAGAGAACATCCAACTAAGGATTACATAAACAAATAAACATAACCTAGAAAAGAATGAAAAGAAACACTAGAAAGCACCATCACAACAAGAAGGTGAATAATGAAGAAACTAATGAAGAAGGTGGTACATTCATTGAAAGCTAATGGTATGGAGTGTTAGAGATTTTACCCATGTTTCTTTGAAGGTGTTCTTCCTTCAACAAAAAAATGGTACACCACAATTTTCCCTCAACAAACAAGTGTATCATGCAACAACCTTGATATGTGTGGGTGGTTGAAGGCATAGTTAAGAGAAACATCAGTGTGACACTACAAATTTATCAATAGTCTATTTGTAGAAATGTTCTGCATTTTGTTCTACTATGGTGTTATGTTCACAACAACACTATGTTCATCATCTTATGCAACAATCTACAGAACTTCACTATGCACTCAATGGAGTAGTGAGGGTCAATAGTGGTTATAGAATGGTGGCACACTTATGGAGGAGTTAGAGGGTGAAAGCATGCACCAACCTTGTCTTTACCCATTTTTTGTATTGGTATTCTAGATTTAGCAGTTCATTTTTTAGAATAGACGCTTGTCTATTTTTTGTTTTCTTTTCTAGAATTAGCTTGGAGTCATCTTTAATGATTGTTCAATACAATGTTTTGCTAAAGCACATGAGCTTGGGTAACTTCTAGTTTAGATAAGGATGCACTATATTATGTTGGGTACATGCTTGCATGCATGAGCAAGCTTTTCTAATGGAGACACTTCTTTGGGTAGTTAGATCATGTAATGAGGTGCACTATTCTAGGAAAATTTAGGAATATGGTTTTATATGTGGCATGTGTGCCTTCTTAATCTATAAAAAAAGAGGAATAATTTTTTTTTTTTACCATGGGAACAACAACCTCCCAAGGGTATATCCAACATCCCGCAAGCCATATATACCAGTAACTTGTGACTCAGTGGGGCCCAAGACGTCCCGAAGCCCACCAGGGTAAGCCTCTATCCCAGGGGTCGCCTACCCTTCAAGCCTTTTCACAATGGGCCAATGAGGAATAGTTAATAAAAATTCCTACTATTGAGTAAAGCATCCATCCCCAATTCCTTTTAGCATTTCCATTTACCCATTTTAAATTTACGCTAATAAAATAACATTTATCTAAAAACAAGAGCCACAAGGTGGCTAAGTCCCTGCTATTTGCTGGAAGCAATTGCAAAGGCAGCATATGCAAGAAGCACATGGAGACAAAAGAGCATTCTAACTTAGTAACATGTGTTAGGATGTAAAGAAGTATAAGTCAAAAAATTTCTGAACAAAGATTAAATGTCCTTTAACAATGAAGGAAAAAATAACAGTTCACTACCTGTGATTTATATATTCTTTAAATCTAAGTAAAACCGTCTATGGAAAGGAGACATAAATATCATCAAACATAATAGTTGGAAAGAAGACACAAATATCATCAAACATAATAGTTGACGTTGGCGTAAGTTCTTGTTGTTGTTAATAGAGAAATCTTTTTGTGTTTAAGAACTAAATTAATAATCATCATGTAGATGTATTCCTTTCGTTTTATGTTAAGGCAACTGTCGATTATCAACCTTAATGGTTGTTTAAGAACTAAATAAATGAAATTAAATCTTTGCAGAATTAAGTGGATCCACAGAGTTGTAGGCCAATGAGGCTGAACATGTATAAATTATCCATGATTTACTAAAAAATGGGGAATACATCTTTAGAAAAATAAATACCCAAATTGTTCACAGTTCTTAAACATAGATGCTATTATAAACCCTGATGGGTAGAGTGTTTTCTCACAAACAAAAATAATACGAAATGAAAACCCTGGGAAGGTCATGGGTATTGCTCTTTGTTTAATACTATATCTATAGAGTTTCATGATAAATAAAATTAGCTTTCACCGAGACCTAAACGGATTGGGACTCTTGACAAGAGTTAAATTCTTAATTTGCAAATTCCATATCAAATCCCATGCCCAACTAGGGAAATAAAACGAAAATAAAAATTGTTGAAGTGGAAGTAAGTAACCTACAGACCAATCACGGGGTAATGTGAAATTATCAATTTTATCATTTTCAACAGTTTGGGCCTCATGGAATCAATACATCCAAAGTAAATATTTAAAGCTGGATTAATTCTTTAAAAATATTTTTAGAACCGATTCAACAAGTATCATACTACAATTAAGACAAAATCAACCTTCATAAGGTGAACCGGTCGAGTTCAAAAATAAGAAGGAATTTGCAGAAGGAAACACGTGGATGTTGCAGATCGCTAAGTGTTTGCGCCCATTGTGCAAAAAATTCCATTCAATTTACTATATGTTCAAGCTTACAACAATTGCTTAGCACAACAAAGACACTCAAAACGGGTCGAGCCCTAGGCTCGCAGCTTACACAAATAATTAACCTCACCATAGGTGTGGTGATAGGAATACAAAGTTGAGAGTATTGACACCCTCATTGCGCCGATATCTAACCATTCACCACATGAAGAAAACAGCTTGGAGTCTTGTTGCTTACCGGAATGCATAAACTCGTGGAATCTCTTAACATCAAAAGAAACTTGATACACCTCCGGTATAACCTACAACTAAAGGAGAGGTAAATTAGATATCAAGACCATTTATGAAGGAAGGAAGAAATAAAACAAAGAAAGAAACCATTGCTAGGAAGAAATAAAAAAAAGAAATAAACCATTGCTTTTACACAGAGCACTTATCGTATTTTACAGGAATAGTTTTACCAAACCCTATCCAGTAGATGGTTGTACCATGCCAAACTCGGTTCAAGGATTCCACCAATATTTTGCTTCTATCAACCAAATCGAGAACATCTGAAAATAAAAAATCGAAGGTAGAGGCAAGGCTTCAACGCAAGGAAACCAGAGGATGGACTCGGCTCTGCAACTCCCGAGCCTAATTGGGATGAACCGAATGACCCTTGAAACTCAAGTAACCGCTTTTGCAAAGAGTTATTAAACCCAGTATTGTGAGTTTAGGAGAACTGTCAGAATTAGGTTGACGTGGCCTTTGATAAGGACACCGTATTCAAGGAAACAAGATGTTGCTTTTAATGCTTTGACTATATCGAATTTGTTTAGAGTTACCTCGTATGTATTTTATAACAAGAGTTCATCAGATATGCAAGGCAGATGATGATGTAGTAGCATCTACTTATTTGCATGGCGAAGATGTAAAACATTAGAAATATTTCCTTTCCATTTTTCTAGATGTAATGTGCCATACAACAGAGTCTACTCAACAAGTGTCCTAAGAGAAGTCATTGATACAGGAAAAATGAACTTGAGATTGACAGATGTCATAAAATGGCAGATGAGTATAAAGTCAGTAAAATATTTCAACTAAGCTATAGTGTAGTTATAATGTATGTGAAAATTATATTTATTTTATAATTTTATGTAATCCGTGCAATGATAAAAATTATCAAATCTAGAGCTCTTACCCAATGAACTTTGAGAAAAAACATAAAAACCAAAATTCAAAAATAATATTATATGTAATGACTTTGTAAAACATAATGCCTTGTGATGTTTGATTTTCAAATTAATTGCAAAAGGCAGAACATAGTCTCTTCCGTGTTTTTCCAATTTCCCTACATACACTAGAATATGAAAAACCGGTATGCACCTTATATTCAACGAAGTATTAACCAACCATTAAGAATAATATTTCCTACATAAGCCAATTTTAATATTACTATATATAAATCTAAAACAAATAAGCCTAATAGGTAATTCCTCAAGGTAATAGCATCCCGACGAAGCTGGGGAATCATATCATGTGGGTTAACTTTAACCGTACTCATCCGGGCGTTAACCCGGGCTGTAAGTGTACTGATGAGCTAAAAGAAGATATAATCCTTCCAATTACATATATAGACTACTAAGAGTCCTCCATAAGCTCTGTGATAGTTATCTGTGTAAGGGTTCTGACCTAAGATTTTAGTCTAAGGTTTCAGGGCTTAGGTATCTGGCCTAAGGAATAGATAGTAAGGATTTTGCTTGGAGGGTGCCAGGTATAGAGATAGACTTACCACTCACCTTTATTTATTAAGCCAGCGTAGATAATAGCCGCTACCCACCTTATCCTCGACTGATCCTTGCCTAGATTGAAGGATACTTGATTGGCCTCTGAAGGCCTTGCCTTACCTTAAGGATCCCAGACTGACAATTTAATTATTAATAAAAATAAGGCCTTGCCTCCTTTCCCGTCCTTGCCTTCTTTACATTATCCAATTTTGTGCTCAAGCCAGCAACAAACTGCAACCTAAGTTTTTTATAATCTTCTTCTCTATCATTTTGGCTCTTGACTTCTGTACCTTGAGGGTGGAATTTACCATTTATGTTGTCAGATGTAGAATTTGTAAGATATTGTTCGCTAGTTCTTGCAACTCGTGCACCTTCTCATTTTATGATCTCCTGGATGAAAAAATGCAATAAAGTTGTCTTCCCATCTGTGCCTTTGACATCTACTAGTTTAAGAAGAGTATCAAGCTTAAAAGCTTGAGAATCACCACGGATGGTGCCAACATTCATGCAATTTCCTGTTTTCAAAACAGCTTCCAACAACTTCAAGAATAGACCACTGGATCTTAATTCTTCACATGCTTCCTGCACAACAGGAAATGCAATCATGCCTGCTTTATTTTATCCTTTCCTCATAATTTAGAACACTGTCTAGTTTATGCATAAAGAAATGTAAGGAATGCCATTATGTAAATAAGAAGCGTCAAACAAATTTACCTCCAATGTCTTAGAGGAATTTCTTATGTGAATAACCTCCTCTTTAAAAATGGCTCTGTACAACATGGCATCAACTCGTTTGAAGGAAAAAGGAATATTTAACAATTGCTTAAGAAATTGCTCTGTAGGACCAAGTTTGGAAATATCCCCATTATACTCTTTCAGTCTAATTTCTTCCTCTTTTGATGGTGACATCTTAGTTAGATTTTCCAAAATATCGGTACCTAAACTCTCACACGTCCTCGCCACAAGAACAGTTAAAAAATTAACTTATTCTCTAACATTACATATCACAAAATATACAAGTACATACCCAATGTCTACTGACCTTTCAGAATAAGCCCTTCTTGTCAAAATTAAAATTCACAATAAAAAGAATCAATAACAAAAAGCATCCAATTACAAAAAGAAAACTGGAAAATAATTAAACTATAAACATTCCAGACAACAATTTTACATTTCTGTAGAATAAATGGTGAGATGACGTTGACAAAGTATTGAACACAACTTGGAATTGTTGAATTATATTTTCACCACAACATATCGCACATAACAAGTTATCACTCTATTCATCACTTAAAACACAAATTGCCAATTATTTTCTTTGGTATATATACTTTCCATGTGATGATGTGTGATAGTCAATAACAGTTTTGCTACCGATGTATCAGGCATGAGAAGATACTTCTCTAAAGAATATTTAACACAAAGAAAGAAAATGTGAATAACAATATCACATGCATAAGGGGGCATATTTTTTGTCAAATGCTACAAATAGTTAAAAAGCCGATGATTCACTACTGATTGACATTTATTGTTCCTAAAAATGGAACCATATTCCATTTGTAAGTGAAACAAATCAAACCAAATCATAGTGGCTTTCATACAGAACACATCAACAGGCTATAAATTATTGTCCTTGAGCTCATAGCTTTATTTCAAATGATTTGTGTCTAAAATACGAGTTAGATTTAAAGGTTTGCTAAGGTGAGGGATGATATCATCCATGATTTTCTCTTATGAACCAATTGTGCCTTATAGAATAACATCATTTCTTAAAGAGTATAATTATATTGGCTCCTAGAAAAATGAATGTTCCTCATTCAGTCAATGCAAATTCCAGTTTCATGCTTCATGCAAATTTAAAACCACCCAATTATTCATACAAATTACTGGCAAACTATAATTCAATGTTTTTGTATATTGTGTAATAAATAAAATAAAAAACACAACAAACAATCTTTTGATGTTTGGTTCCTTAAAACAGTGTAATTTTTTCTAACCAGTAGTATCCACCTTCAGGATATATGGAAAATTGCTCATCATAATTAACACTGATTCACTATTGCAATGGGTACAACATCAATCCATGAACCAAGTCCAAAAGTAGCAATCCTCCTACTAACAAATTTGACATAAAGAAACATAGCCTATAATGCTTGCAACATAGTCCCCTTTGGTTTGTAGTGTATAGCTACCACTATGATTTCTATGGCCTTCCTGACTAACATCAATTATACTATGTGCATGTTATGAATGTCCAAGTGGATAAGAAAAAGTTCCAAAACATGTAAAACTGATCCAAAAAAACATTTGCAATTTATCTTAGCTCTTTGTTTCAAGACGAATATGAACTAAGCATGACACAATTGAGTAGCTTTTTAAGTCCTTCATAGATAAAAGCAGTAATAAATGTTGTATCCCTACCCTATAAATAAATAGACATGACAGCTATAGGGGTTGTTCCTGCATCACCCAACACGAAAAATTATTAACCTTTTAGTGAAGCAAATACCCTCTTCATATTTGTACAATTTCTTTACAAATACACAAAGAATAAGAATGCTCAGCATCAGATTAGTCATAAAATGATTATTCCCAAGTGGAAAAGAGAGTGATTAGTTTATAGCATTATACTTATGTCAAGAATTCACAGTAAGTGTATCTTTAGAAGGTAAAAATCACAAAAGAAATTGAAAGAATCAAACAAACCAAACAACAAGAAACAGAGATGAATTTGAGAAACTCCACAACTCAAAATAGATAAGATTAATTTCAATGAATTATTCTGTAATTTTACTTTCCTCTAATACTAATGGAGATGAAATCAACAATTGTTTGTTATGATAATCGTGCAACTGATTTGCAGTTTGAACACAAGCATGTGATTTAACGACAGAGTGGTCAAAAGGTGCCATACACATGGCATGTTTCATCCTCTTATACTGCTTGGAGGGGGGTATTGAAAACCAGGAAACCTACTGTTGGAATCAATTGCCTGGATCTTCTACTCTATTATTTGTGTAATAGAACCAGTGAGTTCCATAATAGTAATACATATTACTCGAGTAAATTCACTAATCAGTTCCTTTCTATGGAATTCATGCCACTTGACCAGGTTCAATATAAAATATGAGGATTATCCTAGCTTTGAAGTGAAAATCTCAAATAACTAAATGCATGTTTCAGAAACTGCTATTGGGTTTTCATGGTCATATTATTGATTACAGTGTTACATTGAAAAGCTATGCAAAACCAAGATACATAAGGGTATGCGCTTTATCCCTTAACATGGCATTCAGTGATATATATTGCCTGTTTTTGCAATATCACATATTCACTTTGAATCTCCAAATACCGACACCTAAACATGCCGTTGGTACATCTCAGGGTCATATGTCAATACAGATCGTTTTTTAAAGCTAACTTAGGCCCAATATATTCCTGGGTTATAGTAAAGGCTAAATACATAGCATTTCTTGAACATCATTATACTGTTTAAAATAATCCATCATGGACCAATGCTATGAGACATAAGTCTCCTAAGCATTGTTTGCCATTGGTGTTCTGTACTCTGAACTATTCTTACAAGTTATCGACGATGAGATGGCCCTTTCATCCACTTAGCTATAATAAAAGACATCATGACAGGTTCTTTCACCCAGTTGGCTATCATAAAGCAATACTGCTCTTGAAAGAATTGAGACAATTATGCCAGAATTCATCACAATAAGGGGGATATCAGTGTGAGAAACTCACCTTCCATAAGTGCATCACAGACTTCCTCTTTAGCCACATTCAGTGCCCGTAAAAGAATTGCAATGTCTTGATATTTTTTGGAATCAAGAATACGCTGGTTCTGACCAAGAGGGGGATGAACATGTTGTCTTGTTGCTTCACTTTTCACTTGAGTTGGGGTATTGTAAACAAAAAGAGTCTCTATCATTTCTTCATTTATCCTGCACATTCAAGTTCAAGTTTTCACAAATCATAGAAACTAAGCGATCTTGGCAGATATTTGTACTAGAATATTGGGAACTTAGTAACAAGAAGTCATAAAGAAAAAGTTGTTTTGCAAATGTAGAAGTTTACTACTTTAGAATCCAATGCAAAACCAACTAATATTTTATCCCAAACTACATCCAATATAGATCAAAATAATTCTTACTCGAAGGATCCCGATTTTAGTTGGTCCCAAACCATGATTAACTCAACATGATTAGTTGGTCCCATAATTCAAAATAACAAAAAGTCCATCACCAAATTGATATCTTCATGAACATTCATAACCCAAATTCACCATGGCTACAAGATTAGATTACTGAGAAAAGCCAATATTTTACCCGAAATAGTACTGACGCGTGAACTGAATACTAGTTATATTCCGATGAAATTCAAATAGCTCCACATGGCGCTTCTAGTGCAGGAAATCCATAAACTGATTGCCACACTGAGTGACGATTTAAATAGAAATATATAAACTAAAACATAGAAACAAACAACATCAGGGAATTCTATCAAGGGAATTTGGGACCGCCTCGCTTTGTCTTCCAGTTATTGCAACAGGGACATACCTGCTTGTTTCCGTAATAACCAGGGGGAACACATAGGCATTTCTTGCGGCACTTCTGGCAGTAGAACATACATGGCTTTCAATGCTGTGTCTGAGAACATCTCCTTGTACAAGCGTTTGGGCATTTTGCAAAAGTTAGAAATATTTCCTTTTCATTTTTCTAGATGTAATGTGTCATATAGTAGAGTGTACTCAACAAGTGTCATGAGAGAAGTCATTGATACATGCAAAATGAAGGAAAAATGAACTTGAGATTGACAGATGTCATAAAATGACAGATGAGTATAAAGTTAGTAAAATATTTCAACTAAGCTATAGTGTAGTTATAATGTATGTGAAAATTATATCTATTTTATAATTTTATGTAATCTGTGCACTGATAAAAATTGTCAAATCTAGAGCTCTTACCCAATGAACTTTGAGAAAAAACATAAAAACTAAAATTCAAAAATAATATTATATGTAGTGACTTTGTAAAACATAATGTCTCTTAATGTTTGATTTTCAAATTAATTGCAAAAGGCCGAACATATAGTCTCCTACCTACGTCAGGGACTAATAATAATAATTGGTTGAACAACAAAGTAATATTTATATACTTTACTGATAATGAATTGTTTTGTTTAGATATTGAATGGGAAATATGGTAAACATTCAAAGGTAATTTTTCCAAATATGGTCATGACCCAAATCACCTTCCAAAGAGCTAAAGAGCATTTAAGTAGCTTTCAAAAAGATATAGGCATTTTTAATAACTTTTGAATGCCACTCATCCTGATAGTCTTGTTGTTAAATTTACTATCGCAATTGACTTCGAGGGTTCGATTAGTGGCATGAAGAGAAGGTGGAGGAGAATAATGCGGTACTCTACAATACCCAACCATTTTAAATAAACTATCCCCAATTTCCAAGAATCTTTTCAGGTCCCATTAAATAGAAACCCCAAAACGAGTCCACAATTTCAGATCCCCAAAATAGAAACCCCAAAACTATTCCAGAATTTCATGTCCCCACTTTCCAATTTTTTCTCCATGTCCCATTAAATAGAAGCCCAAATCAGGTCCTGTCAAATAGAAACCCCAAATTCCAAGAATATTTATATCATTAAAGTTTGTTTTTAAAAGGGTTTAAGGTGAGGAACTTTGATGATTTTCCATAAAATTTTGGGATTTTTTTTTCTTACGAAACTTATTTTAAACTTAAAATTTTTTATAATTAATGATGGGAAGATGAAGTAAAGAAAATAAAAGGGAAAAACTAAACATAATACTACCCAATACAATTTTTTTAACATAGTTGTTGAGATTCATATTTATATTTATATTATAGTATTTATATTATGGAATAAAATGATGAAATGAGTTTGAAATTGACCTAAAAACAAGATGAACTATAGGGTAAAACGTTCTTCCTTTTTGGGATTGGTTGCATTGCCATCATCATTTATGTTTTTAATTTCTTTTACTCATTATTAATCACTTCAAGCTGATAGAGTTATTAGTTTTTGTTGTAGAAAAAGATTATTGTTTTTGTTTTTTTCTATTTTTTTTTAATGCAAGAACATTTAATTTTGCAACAAGTGCAACTAAAATTTTGGTTTTATTTATTTATTTTAATTTCTATATAAATTTCTTTCAAATTTGATTGGTGTCATACCATATAAATTAAGATTAAAAAAAAGTTTTCTAACATGAATGCATGGAAACTTCCCTTAATGTAAGGAGGTAAGGTTTTTATTTATTTATTTTATTTCTATTTTTTTGCTTATTCCCTGTCAATAGGTTGTCTCCATCTAAGATAAATTCTTCTAATGTAAATTGATTGTCCCCCTTTTCCACAAGCTAAAATCTAGGAAATGATTGAGATCCTTGCTCTCTTCGTCGTCCCATTCTCTTTATTTGGAAATGTACAAACCATGTTGAGTTTTGATGAGGCTCAGGTCAAGGATCTGAACGCATTAAGTGGTCTCGAAATCATGGCTAGATGAGAGTTGCTACAAAGGTAAAATCCAAGGTTGTTATGGTTGTTACATATCTAATTTTCAATTCCCCCTCAGTCCAGAATCACCATGCCACAATATATGCATAAATTTGATTTCATTAGGGTTGTGTAGGTTGTGTGAAGAGGCACTCCACCTGGTTAATGATCTTGTGACGAGAGTGAGCAGAGAGGATCCAAGGATATGAACATATCAAGGGGTATGGAACATCTATGATAACAAGTTTTATGCTTTATTTCTATTTTATTGAGGCATATCAAAGTCCGTCTGTTATGAGTAGAAATTATTGTAGTTTTGTAGAGCCATTGACTTATCTCAATCATGAAGAGATTAATCTGATCACTTGCCAAAGCTTAGAAGCAATTTGATTCTTGATAAGGTGCAATTTGAAGTCTTACTCAATTCATATTTGTTATATTTTTTGGGGTAATTAACATTAAATATTGTTCAACCAGTCAGAGCAACACGGATAAAAAAAGCTCAAAGAAGTTTTTAAATTGCAACTTTTTAATCACTCCTATAAACAAATGCTTTGGATAGATCAAGGTTTGTTACTTGGAAACTACAATGCGGTTAGAAAGGATCTTAGGCCCATGTCCCCTATTTCCGTGTGTTCATGACTTTTATATGACATGCCACCATGCTCTAGATAGCTATATGCTTTGACGAATTCAAAAAAAGGTACCAGTTTGATACAATCATCCCTTCCATCCAATAAATCAGTGAGGGGTTGTCACTTGTCAATAAATCATCCCTTCCATCCTCACAAAATGACAACTGGTAACTATCTCATTGCCCACCCTCTCAGAATTCGCATCTCAAATATTATTTTCAGTCCTTTCTTGCTGAGGGGATTGAGATCTCATCTTTTATAATTCATGGAGTCCATCAGATTGAAGGTGATTGCGAATTGGAAAATCAAGCTTTCACTGATATTAATAAAACTTATGAAGGTTGTTTCCGTATCGTTAGTGGATCTTGGGATCTACATAGAATTATTTTAAAACCTACTTTCTTAGAATGGTGGATTGCTAAAAACGTTGTTCAGCTACTCACTAGTGATTGCATTGATCTATTTATTTATTCTATACCTTCTTTAAATGTATTGAAAATTTTGTAAGGATTTCATCCTCAACTAATGTCATAAGTTAAGGTTTTGTTGAATGTATTTGTGTAGGTAGAGGCATCATTATACTGAGAAGAGCATTCACGACATTTCTAAGCTTCACCATCCTTCTTGATCATCACATAAAATTGCATGATGGAAGAACACATGAGCGTGGTTTAACAATACATCCTTTAATATGCAGAGGGGATATCGACTCAACCATTGAAGCTGGGAACATATTCTATGCAAATCTTTGCATCATGGCTTCAATAGTAGTTTATGAAAATGAACTGGTTATAAAAAACAAAGTCACAGAACATTGGAAGGTACTGTTTAATTTCCATGGATTTTAAGTTTAGATTATTCATGGAAAGCTCTATTTGATTTAAATACACATTTCAATCTTATCATGCAGATGCATTTCACGGAGTTCTTCGACCGCTAGAATGGTATGCAATACTTTAGGTTCTTTAGATTATTATTGAGTAATTACGTATAATTGATTATTGAGTGATTAATTTCATGTTCATTAATTGATGTGGAGATTGACTTGTATACAATCAGATCACTTGCAAAAGAAATCAACATAAGCATTTATATTCGGTGACAATAAAGTAGACACCCTATTGATAGTTATAGCCTTCAGAGGTACAAATCCATTCGATTCAAGATGACTGGGAAACATATTTTTATTTCTCATGGTACGAGACCGGTCAAATCAGAAAGATTCATATTGGATTTCAAAAAGATTTAGGTCTATCTAACCATTAAAAAAATTGAGACCTTTCATGATAATAGAAGTTATGCATTAGGTAAATGTGCTATGGAAACACTTAGTGAAGTCAATGATGAAGAACCACCACTTCAAGTGAGGTTGAACTATCTTGCAATTGCTACTAACATTGGGAAAATTGGCATGTTTTTTGTTGTTTAGTATTTTCTAGTTCTTATTATTTTGATTTCAATTTTTTCCAAATGTAGGGACTTTGTTGCTTGCAACCCTTGTTAATAATTGTTCTTGAACGAGTATTATTATTGAAATAGTTGTTATTGACTAGTTTGAAATTTTTTAAGGTTGATAAAAAACTTGAATTTGATTGTCCTCACTTATTAATTGAACTATGCTTGATATCACGTCCCCTCTCATCAATCTAGTGCGATGGAGAGAGCATGACGCTAAGGTTGGGCATCTAGCCCAATGGTCGTTAACAAAAATGCATTGAAAATAAAAGACATATGCAGATGTATAAATGCGAGAAACACATCGGAAGTAAATTTCTACTACACATCTAGCATGCATTCAACATATTCATAAGAATTGCCAAATAAATACATTTCAGAATTAACACAAGAGAGTACTTATCTTGAAACGAAGTAGTCTTGAGCAACTGGCTATGCAACTGCAACGTTCCACCCAACCATAGGCCAATTGTGCTCATAAATCTTTCAACACAAATGCCATCCCTGAGCTAGGCATGATTTCTATAAGGAAAAAGGGAACAACAGGCTCACACATAGACAAATACACACCAAAATTCAGCCAAGCCAATCCACCGTTGGGTTTATCAGGCTGCCAAGGCAATGGAAAGGAAGAATTGCTAAGCTAGTGAGCTCAACCACATAGCTATTGGTGACTCTAGAAGATCTAGCCAGCTTGGTACCCACAATACCTACACACCCAACACATGGAAGTATTCCCTGCATTGTTATACAGTCCCTAAGGGCATACCTTCCCTTCCAGTGTTCTTCAAGGTGTGTATAGAAAAGTATCCAAGGTCCTTTGATCTTTTTTTTTGTGAGGTTACTCTCTTCACTAGGTTTATCAAGCCAATTCTAATCCTCTTCCACTCCTAGCTTTTTACTCACAAATTCAACTCAAAACAAGGTTGCACATAACAGCAAAACACAAGTATTGGGCATGAAGAAAACGTTTTGACTGTGGGATTCCCAAGATGGGGTTTCCATTAGTTTCACAAATCGTGGGCAACCCAAAACGAAATGTTAGATGGGGAATCAATCCTGGGAGAGAAAATCGATTTCATAAAACATTTATGGGCATTCAAGTGGCAGAAATGACCTCTATAAACCCCCAAATCATGACTCTCTTCCTCCCAGCCACTGTGCAACACAAAAATGAGTTCCCAGCTATGGAAAATGAAGGAAAATGATGGAAAACGTGAAGGAAAATGCCCCAGCTAGCTCAGACTTTGCAAGGGAGCAAAGAACATGGGTGAAGAATGGCTTGGGAACAATTTCATGGGTGTTTTCTTGCCCAAGAAGCCAAAATACGATTTCCCAAATTGATGGCTTTCCCATACACAAAATTGGTCTACCATACCTCTCCATTCCCAATGCATTAACTACCTCAAGCAACTCTTGGAAGAATTAAATGATTGGATGCATAAGTCAAAATGGGTAGTTGAGGGTTTATGGGTTCTCTTCTTGACACTTGGATTGACACTATTGGCTCAAGGTTTGAACATTTTCCCTCCCTATTCCTTGTAAAAATCATGCCCCCATCTCTTATTGCATTGCATAACTAGTTGTGGGTATTTTATTAAAAATGCGTATTTACATGATGTCTTAATTTATATTGTGCCTAGATAGCATGAGAAACATAGGCATCGATTTTTAATTGCTGATACATAAAACACTAAATCGATGGTGGGGCCTTGGCCTTGAGCTCCTCACCACGATTTCATAACGATATTTGCATCATTTACAATTTTAATGCAATAGGGTCAAAATCGGGATATTAGATTCCCCTCCCCCTTAAATTAGCACGGTCCTCAGTGCTCTTCAAAATTGAACAAAAATGGGTATGCCACTTTCATGGAATCCTCCAGCTCCCATGTAGCCTTATTGGGATTGTAGTGCTTCCATTGCACCTTTACCTGTCCGATGGCTTGGTTCCGGAGCAATGTTATCTTCTTGTCTAGAATGCACAATGGATCGGTTTGGAACTCTCCCTTGTGTTCCACCTGGATCACATCCCAATTAATCACATGGTTAGGATCATGTACATGTTTCTTAAGCAAAGAGACATGAAAAACATTATGAGCTCTAGTGCTAGTAGGAAATGCAAGTCTATATGCAACTGGCCCTATTCTTTCAAACACTTCAAATGGCCCACAATATCTAGGTGATAGCTTGGCACAACTCCCAAGCTTCAAGGAACTTCCTTGGCGTCACTCTAAGATAAACATGATCCCGAAAACTAAACTCCCTATGCACTCTATGCTTATCTTCATAGATTTTCTATCTATCCTGGACTACCTTTAAATTATGCCTGATCTTTACAACCTTTGTTCCATTTCCTTAAGCAATTTCGGCCAAAGTACAATTCTCTTCACTGGGTTATCCCAAGTCACTGGTGTCCTACACTTTCTGTCATACAAAGCCTCATATGGACTCATTCCCAATGATGCTTGATTTCCATTATTATATGCAAAATCTACCAAGTGTAGATAATCCTCCCACTTGGATGGTTTGTCCATTACATACATGAGAAGCATGTCTTCAAACACTTGATTTACTATTTCTGTTTTCCCATCTGTTTGAGGATGGTAGGTGGTGCTAAAGTTCAGCTGCGTACCCAAATTTGCAAAAAGACCTTTCCAAAAATTTGAAGTGAACTTGGTATCCCTGTCAGAAATTATTGCCTTAGGCAATCCATGCAATTTGAAAATTTTCTTCCTAAAAATATTTGCAATGGCATCGGATTTATATGTGGACTTAACCGGTATAAAATGTGATTCCTTTGTTAACTTGTCCACCGCAACCATGATGGAATCATGTTGTCTCACAATCATTGGAAACCTTGTAATAAAATCCATGGAAATTACTTTCCATTTCCATTCTGGAATTGGCAATGGATGCAATAAAACTACTGAGTGTTGGTGTTCAACCTTCACCTGCTGACATTTCATGCACTTAAAAATGTATTCAGCGATGTCCTTCTTCATCCTTGGCCAGAAATATTGTTTTCTTGCTATAGCAATTGTTTTCTGATATCCTGGGTGACCAGAGTATGGAGCTTTATGGATTTCATCCATAACAAGCCTCCTCAAATCTGTCACATTTGGAATATAGACTCTATTCTTATAAGTAAGAAGTCCGTCTCCTTCCAAATGATATCCTTCATACTTCTTTCCAAGGTCGTGCTGCTGCAATTTGTTCTTTATCTATACATACACTTCATCCTCAACAATATGGTTAACAATCCGTTGCCTCAAATCGGTTGGCAAGTACTAAGCGCTGCCACATGCATTTCATGTACTTTCTTGCTCATTGCATCAACCACCTTATTTTCTTTCCCTTTTATGTGTTTGATTTCAAAATCAAATTCACACAAAAATTCCAACCATCTAGCTTGCCTAACATTTAAAGTTGGCTGCTCAAACAAGTATTTCAAACCACAACGGTCTGTCCTTAGTTCAAATTTCCTGCCCATTAAGTAATTCCTCCACATCTTTAAAGCATGAACTATGGTTGCAAGTTCTAAATCATGAGTAGCATAATTATTCTCATGCTCCTTCAACTTTCTTGACTCATAGCATACCACGTGGTTGTCTTGCATAAGAACTCCTCCAAGTTCTTGATTGCATGCATCAGTACACACCACAAAGTATTTTTCTGGGTCTGCAATTTTCAAAAGCGGCACACTCATAAGAAGATTCATCAACCGTTGGAAGCTTTCCTCACATCTTGGTGTCCATTCAAACTTTATCCCCTTCTTTTGCAAAGAAGTGATTGAATGTGCGACCCTGGAGAATCCTTCAATGAACCTCCTATAGTACCCAGCAAGTCCCATAAAGGATCTCACATTTGTTACATTCCTTGGAGTTGGCCAATTCATAATGGCTTCAATCTTTTCAAGGTCCATGGATATTCCTTTGGCTGAGATGATGTGACCCAAATAATGAATTGTATTTTTATAAAAGTCACATTTGCTCAACTTTGCATACAACTTATGCTCCCTTAGAAATTGCAATGTCATTCTCAAATGTTCTTTATGCTCTTCTTCATTCTTAGAATATATAAGAATGCCATCTAGGAAAACAAGAACAAAATTGTCCAAATATTTGCTAAAAACAATATTAATGAGGCACATGAATGTAGTTGGTGCATTTGTGAGACCAAATGGTACCACCACAAACTCATAGTGCCCATACCTTGTTCTAAAGGTTGTCTTATGAATATCTTCCTCTTTGATTCTTACCTGATGGTAACCAGACCTTAAGTCAATTTTTGAAAATACCTTTCCTCCTCTCATTTGGTCAAAGAGATCATCAATTCGAGGTAATGGGTATTTGTTCTTCACAGTGACTTTGTTCAACTGCCTGTAGTCAATACATAACCTGAGTGTTCCATCTTTATTTTTCATAAATAGAACAGGTACTCCCCACAGGGACAGACTTGGCCTGATATATTTCTTTTCCAACAACTCTTGTAATTGCATTTTCAATTCTAGCAATTCCGGTGTACTCATCCTGTAGGGTGTCTTGGACACTGGTGCAACTCCTAACACAATTTCAATTGTAAAATCAATGTATCTATTTGGAGGAAGTCCTAGAATCTCATCAGGAAAAACATCCCTGAATTCCTGCAATACATGATAGTCCTCCAACTTAGGAGTTTCATTTTTTGTTGCCTCCAAAACATGGGTTGCATACAATTTACAACCCTTCCTACAGAACTTCTTCAGGTGCGTGGCTGAAACCTGTCTAAGAGAAATCACCTTTGGAATGCCTTTTACAACCCTTGGGGTTTCCTTCTTTGTCCATGCATTCAAATGTCTTATTGTAGCAGTCAATTTTAACCTTGTGTGTTTCTAACCAATCCATTCCAATGAGAATATCATAGGAATCAAGTGGCAAAATATTTAGATTTGCATAAGTGAATAGCCCATCCATCTCTAATGAACATTTCTCTAAAATTTCACTAACTTTTCTTTTGGTTCCAGTGGTTAGTTGAACTAACCATGATTTACTATGCTTTAATTTCTTAAAAGCACAAATCTCAACAATTTTAGGAGTGATATAACTGTGAGTAGATCCAGCATCAATCAAAATAGAAACAGATTGCTTAGCAATCTTACCTTCAACTTCAACAACAGTTGATTGATGATATTCCTAGAGGTCCTATAGTGTTGCATAGATTCTAGGGATGGTCCTCGCCACTTGACCCACAGTTTCAGCTCCTTGTATGTTGTGAACTTGATTTACATTCCCATTCCAATATGGACAGTTCCTAAGCATGTTGTCCCCTCCACATCCCCAACATTGAAGTGGTTCTCTTGGCTCCTTTGGATCTCTTTGCTTGTCTCCCATCATCCTAGTTGGCTTATTCACAACCTGTGATGGCTTCCTTTGCCGATTTATGAGATGAGGAGGTTTGAAACCCTTCCTCCTTTAGTCAAACTTCTCATTTTTCTTGTCCCTCCATGCCTTACGGAAATCAAGTTTGCTTTTGTTTTGATCATAGCAATACTTGGAATTCCTTATTTCCTCCTCTAGAGTTCTAGGTTCATCAAATTCAATCCTATCTTTATATGACTAAGGTAGCCCACTTAGAAAATGTTGAATTTTCACCTTATCATCTCGAATATACTTGACATACCTCAGCAACTCCAAGAATTTGTTTGCATATTCTTCCATGGTCAACTGTCCCAATTTCATCTCATGGAACTCTTTGATCTTACCATGTACCTATTAGAGAGGTACTTCTGCTTGAAGTATTTCTTGAACGTCTTCCACACAATCTTTCTTTCATTGATCTTCTTCACTTTCCTGATGTGCTCCCACCATATAGATGTTCTTCCATTCAAGTTGAATATGACCAACCTTGCCTTCATATTTCCATAGTATTCTTGGACTTGGAAATACTTTCTCATCCCAAGAAGCCAAGCTTCAGCTTCTTGACCAGACTTTACCTCTCCATCAAATGTAGGAGGTTTTTCTTTCTTAAATTCCCCATGTGAATTGTTCTTGTAATGCCTCTTCCTCTTACTCCCACGAGATGAAGAGTTTGAAATTTCAATGGATTCTTCAGAGTCGGATGATCCACTAGAAGATATTTCTGGAGTATATGTTATGTCTCTAGAAACTCTTCTTGAGCTATTGGATCTCTTGCGGAAATTTCTCCTTGAAATACTCCCACTCCTTTTTGGATTTGATGTTTGATGCCTAGAGTTTATTTTCCTTTTGATATCTGTCAAGCTTTGCAGCATGGCGGCATTCAACTGATTTTGTTCTTCCTGAGCTTTAATCATCCTTTCACTATCTTCTCTACAAATTTTCAACTCCACCCTTAGGCTCCTCATGGTGGCTGCAATATATGGGGGAGTCTCTTGATTTCTTTTCCCATTGGATTTTGTTTCAAAATTATCAACATGTATGTTCTCCCCCATGACATCTGTCTCGAGCTCATAGGGATCCTGTGCATCATCCATGATGTTGATCTTCTTGGCCCAACCAAGACCAAATTTTCCAAACTGCACTATGTGGAATGTTGCCTTTGATGTGACTATGATTCTGCAAAATGTGTTCATAAACACAATTGTTAGCTGCATTATATTCTCACAAATTCATAAAAGATTTGCATGCATTTGGGAAAATCCTATATTGACAACTTTGTCAAATCATGGAATTTTCTCACAATCAATGACTGTCTCAGGCCCGATGATGGGGATCAAGGGGGATTTCCCCCTTGTGGCAATGCCCTCGTTTTTTTTTGTAAATATTTCGATTTCGCGCAATCTTTCACATAAGTTCAAGGCAATTTTTCAATTTTGGGCACCTGAAAACCCCCCCTGGAAACTGCTCAAATATCCTATTTCGATGGAATTTCGAATTCTCCTCCGACCTGTTTTGAAGCAACTTGCGATTTTATGTTGATCAACAAACTCACCCTTTTTCGCCGACTATTTTGACGCGACTTGGTCTTTGTCGCCGATTGACTCAACTCACGATTTTGTGCCGACCGTTTTGGGGAGTTTTCCTTTTCTTGTTGATCGACGGACTCACCATTTTCCGTCGACCATTTCGGCGGACTTCAGAATTCTCTCTGATCAATGAACTCACCTTTTTCCATCGATCATTTCGATGCACTTCAAAATTCTGTCCGATCGGCGAACTCATCTTTTTCTGCCGACCGTTCGGCTCACTTCGGGATTCTCTCTGATTGACGAAATCGCCTTTTTTCCGTCGATCATTTTCGGTGGACTTAGCATTTTTGCGCCGAAACTCCTTTTCGGAAAATTTCCCAATTTTTTTCACCGAAATACATCGACGACCTTCCACTTTCTTCACTGACACATACTTAGCGGAAAAACTCAAAACAGTTAGAAAAAATTGAAATTTTCATTCTTTCTCTAATGATTAATGCTCAACAGGAGGTGATCTTACCTCTGCAAACTATTCAACGTATCCCATTTAGGCCCGATGTTGTAACCTATGGCACTGATACCACACTGTCATGTCCCCTCTCATCGATCTAGTGTGACGAAGAGAATATGACGCTAAGGCTGGGCATCTAGCCCAATGGTCGTTAACAAAAATCCATTGAAGGTAAAAGGCATATGCAGATGTATAAATGCGAGAAACACAACGGAAGTAAATTTCTACTACACATATAGTATGCATTCAACATATTCATAAGAATCTCCAAATAAATACATTTCAGTATTAACACAAGAGAGTACTTATCTTGAAACAAAGTAGTCCTGAGCAATTGGCTATGCAACTGCAACGTTCCACCCAACCATAGGCCAATTGTGCTCATAAATATTTCAACACAACTGCCTACCCCTAGCTGAGCATGATTTCTACAAGGAAAAAGGGAACAATGGGCTCACACATATCCAAATACACACCAAAATTCATCCAAGCCAATCCACCGTTGGGTTTATCAGGCTGCCAAGGCAATGGAAAGGAAGAATTGCTAAGCTAGTGAGCTCAACCACAGAGCTATTGGTGCCTCTAAGATATCTAACCAGCTTGGTACCCACAATACCTACACACCCAGCACAAGGATGTATTCCCCGCATTTTTATATATTCCCTAAGGCCACACCTTCCCTTCTAGTGTTCTTCAAGGTGTGTATAGAAAAGTAGCCAAGGTCCTTTGATATTTTTTTGTGAGGTTACTCTCTTCACTAGGTTTATCAAGCCAATTCTAATCCTCTTCCACTCCTAGCTTCTTACTCACAAATTCAAATCAAAACAAGTGTGCACATAACAGCAAAACACAGGTGTTGGGCATGAAGAAAACATTTTGACCACGGGATGCCCAAGATGGGGTTTCCATTAGTTTCAAAAATCGTGGGCAACCAAAAACGAAATGTTAGATGGGGAATCAACCCCGGGAGAGAAAATCGATTTCAGAAAACGTTTATGGGCATTCAAGGGGTAGAAACGACCTCTATAAACCCCCAAATCGTGACTCTCTTCCTCCCAGCCATTGTGCAACACAAAAACGAGTTCCCAGCTATGGAAAATGAAGGAAAATGATGGAAAACGTGAAGGAAAACGTCCCAACTAGCTCAGACTACGTGAGGGAGAAAATAACATGGGTGAAGAATGGATTGGGCACAATTTCGTGGGTGTTTTCTTTCCCAATAAGCCAAAATAAGATTTCCCAAATTGATGGCTTTCCCATACACGAAATTGGGCAGCCATACCTCTCCATTCCCAATGCATTAACAAACTCAACCAACTCTTGGAAGAATTAAATGATTGGATGCATAAGTCCAAATGTGTAGTTGAGGGTTTATGGGTTCTCTTCTTGACACTTGGATGGACACTATTGGCTGAAGGGTTTGAACATTTTCCCTCCCTACTCCTTGTAAAAATCATGCCCCCATATCTTGTTGCATTGCATAACTAGTTGTGGGTATTTTATTAAAAATGCGTACTTACATGATGTCTTAATTTATAGTGTGTCTGGCTAGCACGAGAACCATAGGAATCGATTTTTAATTTCCGATACATAAAATGCTAAATCGATGGTGGGGCCTTGGCCTTGAGCTCCTCACCACGATTTCATAACGATATTTATATCATTTACAAATTTAATGCAATAGGGTCAAAATCGGGATATTACACTTGAACATAATTACTATGTTGTTGGTGTTTTTTGTTCAAATCCCACCTATGTATTTTGAATTGCTTTGTTTTGTTTAAATCCCAATTATAAGTATGTTTCAAAATAATTAATTAATGATAAACATGATGAATTTGTTTGATCGATTTTAGAGTAATCGCAACATAGTTGTAACTATAAGCTTCCGTATAAATAACATTTCTTGATATAGGTATTCAATAGTGGAAATTTCGTTAGAATCATGAATTTAAAAGCTAGCCATTTTAGACATCCTTTTGAAACATTGTTTGCCTTCATTTTATTTATAATCTAACTTATCAAGCTAATTGGAATCAATCTGTTTTTCGAGGGGTATAGAAGTCATGCAATAATATCGAACAATTGAAAGGATTCAACCTGAGTCACAACATCATCGGGGTTGGTCATATTTAGCCTCAACATATCACTAATAGGCACCGAACCATGGTAGAGTACTTTGGCCTCTCCCCCAACAATGATTAATAGACCTTTGAAACGATCCACAAATTCTCTTTTCTTCTTGCTAGGAAGGTGGATTGAGGAACACTACATAACAATATTTATGAGGGGGAGAGGAACCTAAGCTAGACCAAGCTACTCCCCATCCTATTGGGCATATTCTTTTCCTTTCCACACAACAACATGAGGAAAGAGATATTGATGTGGGAATAGATTCCCTATCATATTGTTGAGAGATTCACTCCCACTCATTAGTTATATCAAGTTAAGGCCATTGCACTCATATGGTCAAGATATGGAAGGGTAAAAAAAAATATGGGTGGGCTCTCCCTAGAATAAGAGCTTAAGGAATATGAAATAATTAATGATATGAAGTGGCATTGGTATTCGTGGAAGTACACATTGATCCATTAATAATGAAAGCAACAAAAAAAACCATAATAGTATTAGTGGATAAATACTACCTCACCTCTGGCTAATTATTGGGGGCTTGCTTTGTGATGCTCCACAGTTATTTGTTGACCTTTGTCATGAGAACCTGTCTATTGATTTGAATCCGAATAGTGAATTGATGTGCCATAGTTGACTCACTAGAATGGATGATATATTTCTTGTGTCTTCGATGAACAAACATGATATCATTCAATTACTACCTAATTCATTCACACATACAATACAAGTAACTCAAAAGAATGAAAATATTCCATCTTATAGATGGAATCCAAAACTATTGTCTCTTCATTAAGATGATCTATCGCTTCTTTTTCTTAGTAAACTAAAAGAGTTCTCCCGGTGATCACCCCACTCTTCTCGTGAGCCACCTTTGATTGAAATGATTGACCAAATTGGAATAGGAAAATAGATGCATGTTATATCCCAATTATCATGGGTTCCAATTGCATGGGAGAATTAGCACCAATGAAGATCTGAAATATGTATGTGCAATATCCAATAATAAAGGTAAGTCGTTTACATTATTTCTTTTGTATTGTTTTTTACTACCCTCATTTAGTATTGTTTTCAACTACCTCTTTTTCGCGTTCATGTAATCACTAGGTTAGGGATATTGATTTTACATAGACTAATTTGGTGGATATACAACCAATCTAGTGAATTTGGGAGATAGCCTTTTCCTTGGATTTTTGAGTGGTACTCGTTGTGAACAAGACTCAAGAAAGAGAACTAAGATTCAACTATAAAATTGGTTGGAACAATGGTTTCAAACAAAAGGTATATTGTGAACCTTACAAAGGTAGTAGAACAACCTCAGCTCATGTGGAAAGTACATAGAATCTATTGGAATCCACCATTGGCCTAAAGGAAAAGGTATATTGCAAACCCTGCAAAGGTAGTAGAATGACCTAACCTCATGGAATCCAAAACTATCGTCTCTGCACCAAGAGGATATGTTGCTTCTTTTGCTTGGTAAACTTAAAAGGGTTCACCCGATGATCTCTCGACTCATCATGTGAGAAACCTTTGATTGAAAGGATTGACTAGAATGGAATAAGAGAATAGATGCATTTTATGTCCCAATTATCATGGGTTCTATTTTATGTGTGAGAATGAGAATCGATGATGGTCCCAAATGTGTATATGTGATATCTACTAGTAGAGGTATAACCCTTGTATTTTTTTTGTAATGCTTTCAACTGTCCCTCCTTCTAGTATAGTTTTCAACCACCGCTCCTCCATGTTCACATAATCACTAGGATGGGGGATATTGATTTTACAATAGACCAAGTGGATGAATATACAACCAATGTACTGAATTTAAGAGATAGCCTTTTCCTTGAATTTTTGAGTGGGGCTTCTAGTGAATAAGACTTGAGAAAGAGAACCTAGATTCAACTATAACAATGCCTAGACCAATGGCTTAGAACAAAAGGTATATTGCAAACCTTGGAAAGGAAGTAGATCAACCTGATCTCATGTGGCAAGTACATGGAAGGAAGTTTAGAATGATAATGTGGCAAGAATAGAAAATGTGGTTTACATGTTGTGAATAATATCATGGCACGTGCACTCTAAGTGGTGGTATGTAGAATTTAAGAAATTGAATGAAAAATAAATCAATCAAACTAATGTTAAGACGGGTTTTATCATCTTGAGAGGTCTAATTGTTTATGAACTATACAATGCTTACGAATGAAGTAAATGTTTACATGAAACTTTGGATTTCTTGTAAATAAATCCCACTATCCCCCAATATGAGGCTAAATAAGACCTCAAAGCTTTTGATTAGTGAAGAAAGTGGCTCTAGGCATCTAATTCCCAAATAAAAGTATTCTATTGAATATCAACCTAAAAATTAGGGTACCTGAAAAATAAAGTATGGAATTGCATGCAAGTTAATAAAAACACATGACATGTCGATCATTAGAACGCATGTAGCCTCAAAAGTAGGGGCTAATAAGGTACCTACATCATGGAAAGACAAGGCATGGAGACTAATAAAGAAGGGAATGATAAGGTTTAGGAGGGCTAATTAACACCTAGTATTGAAGGCATTCTTTCATGTGTCCTCTTCTTTCACTCGTACCCAGTGGTTTCCTAATTTGAGATCTAACTTGGTGAAGTACATGGCATTCTGCAACGGATTTAGCAAATCATTAATTTTTATTTCTAGCATTGTAAAACATGTTGTGTGCGATGTCAACAATTTTTATTTCTAGCATTGTAAAACATTGCTCATATTCACCCACAACTTCTTCACCATACTCGTCCTCTATGGCTAGGGTTTGAATACTTTTTCTTTATTTTGCTACTAGATCATGTGATTTCCCACAAAACCCAAAAGAAAATTACTCTAATACCAATATGATCCATAAATTGTCGTGTATATTCCACTGGAATAGTTGATCAGAACGCATCTTACGACTTAGTTCTTTTTATTAGTTTTTTTCCATTGAATACTAAATAATATGGAACTTGAAAGAAAAATAACTAGAGCAAATAAATACACAATCCACACAATCAAAACAAGATTTTCCTTGAGAAAACCTACTATGTGGAATAACTCAGCCAAAAATGGTACACTTTATGGACTTTCCTATGACTGAAACAAAAATGTCTACTACAGGGCCTCCTACTTTCTCTGTTCTACTCTAATAGCCACTCTCGTGTTGCTTCTCAACTATGTGACAATACAATAACATCATAAGCATGGAACCCTTTCTTCTCCTAATGGCCCAATATTTAACATAAGGGTGAATCCATGAATATGGGTTACACATTTTGGCCAAAGGTGATTGTAAAAATTCAATTTTTTACTCATTTATTAAATCGAAGCCCTCAAAACTCATATATCCTTGTGAATTCCAACAAACAATAAAAAATAAAAATTATAGGGAATTATGTTGTCTTTCCACTAGTATTTAGAAAAAATAAAAATATTATTTAATATGTCAAAATTGCATTTAATGATACGTTTGTTCTTGTAAATTTTAGGAAAATTTGACAAGTGGTTTGTGTGCACATAAGATAATAAATGTATATTTTTTGAGAAAAAATGAACATAATCTACACAAAATGCACAGGGGTGCACATATTTAAAAAAAAATATGTTGGAAAAATATATTTTTTATTAATTTTCGAAAATAAGTGTTGAAATTTTTAATCACATTTTGTACACGTGTGTGCACGTAAACTTTTTTTTACTGGCTACAAAAATTGAAAAACAAAAAAATACCCTTTTGAAGAGAATGCGTTGATCTAGGGTGTATATATCTTTTGAAATTTTTTTGTTGTGTACTTTTTATGTTATTGATTTTTCTTTACGTTGATTCGAAGTTTTGGACATTGTTTTGTAAGTGTAAGTTTGAAAAGGAAAAAAAAATATCATATGAACTCAGAAACCCGTAAATTATATGTAAATGGATAGACGATTCATTGACAAAACTATTGGTATGATGTCCACCACCTAAGGTGCATCCTAGGATAGAGTTTAGGCATGGTAAAGAGGGAAGTAAAATAAAAATTGTAGAAATGAGAGATAAAAGCATTGGGGATTCACCTTGTTGGCCAATATCTTATCACGTTCATTCATAAAGAGATGTTTTTAAATAGTGGAAAATAAGGTCAATATATTGTAGGTATTGGGGGCTGAGGATTAGGTTATGAGGGGTTTATACATATTGAGGGGTATAGAAAGGGGTGTATAGTAAAAATAAGGAATATATCATAAAAATAGAGTTTTTTTAATTGGAAATATGTAATGGGAGGGGGGCTCAACAAAATGATTTTGGTAGGAATTTATGAATATCTAGTGAAATTAGGAATATTCTTTAATATCCCATGAATGAAGACGCTATACTATGGTTTCATTGAGTGAAGACCCCATGGATAAAAGCCTATTTTTAACTCCCTCATTTGAGCTATTAGCTCGATCAAGGTGTTACAAACCGTTGATTGAGGTTTTTGGGCGAATTTTTAAATACTTCAATTAAGGGTTTAAGTGTGGTTAAACCGAAAGCTCGATCGAGATCTTATGAAATAAAAATTTGAAATAAAAGCCCGCGAGTTATTTTGAGTTAAGGAGAATGATCAAGCTTAAAAGCTCGATCTAGCTTATAGAAGCTCGATCGAGCTTTTTAAAAAGATCAATCTATCCTATAAAAGCTCGAGCGATATTTTAAAAAAATTCGATCTAGATTTTTAGAAAATCTAGATCTAGCTTTTTAGAAAGATAGATGGAGCTTTTAAAAGCTAGATCAAGGGTTAAGAAAACCCTCGATCGAGCTTATGAAAATAGGTCGATTGAGCATTTTTTCAAGCCCTTGATTGAGCTCATTTTTTACCATTCTCATGCCCTCCACATGCTAAAATGTGTTACCCATCTTCATGGGAACATACATAACTCAATAGTCGTCTAGGGTTAATTTTAGGATTTTTGCATGCCTTAATTCCTTATTAGGTTGGGGGTTTTGGACCTTTTAGAAAGCTCTTGAAAGTACACATGTGATTAGCTCTACATGTGTGAGAAATGAGAGCTGATGTGGAATCCACTCGGTAACATGGTGTTCAATTGGATAGGTCAACTTGCGGGAGGCATAACTTCCTCATACAGACTTTGTTTGAGGTGATTCTTAGACCATTGGAAAGGTCTCATAGTGTAGTATACCATGAAGGGGCATCACACAAAGGATGCAATTTTCACCCAAAAAAAATCATTTAGACCCTCAAATAGGCCCCACAAGGTTCTGGACCCCAAATCTACAAAGTGAGACCTGCCACTAAAATGAGCCTTGCAAGTTAATTAATCCAATGTTTCCACCTAGAAAGCACCAAAATAGATGAAAAATTATATATTGATCAATTTTGGATCAAACTTGGCCAAATCAACAATGTGAAGAGGAAATTATAAACCTTGAATGAATGATAGATGGCTATCAGTGAGCATAGAGACTGAGCAAGTTAGGAATCCATCACTTCCTATCTTGTTAGAAATATATATATGTAGAGTTTTTTTTTCCATTCACAAAGTGTTTTAAAGGTATGCTATAATGAAGAGGATATGGTTTGATGCCCTTATTGTTCACAACTATATCAATATAGTTTTTCCAACACATGTCACATAGCTCCATTCATAGGCTTGTTTGACTACTAAAACACTTGAAATGTGGGGTGCATCTACACCCATGAAACTATACTTCCTAATGTTATTCATTGAGGTAGCTTTAAACTTTTAAATATTTTTGTATAAAATGCTTCAATGATACAATGTCTTGCTATTTTGATATTATTGTCTCGAAGAGGTGCATTCTACAACCCAATAGGGGGATGTGTAACTCCTTCCGTGCTCATCCTGGAGTTGACACGTGTCCTTTACAAAAAATCATAAAATATTATAAAAAATAAAGCAATGTCGGTTCAAATTAGATTTAAAATATCCAGAATGACATATATATAAAACTACATAAAGTAGATAAATGAAAAAAGGTTTGCACCTCGAAAAGATTTGTTCCTTCTCAACGCTTAATAAATCCCTTTTAAAATAAATCTATACTAATTTAAAAAAATTATAACAAAAAATCTAAATAATAAAACATAATGTATTACATTAAATATGAATAACTACATGTTCTCATTCCTTATTTTTTCCACGCATTTATGAATAACTACATGTTCTCATTCCTTATTTTTTCCATGCATTTCGTCCATTGTCCATCACAACAACTTGATCTATTGAATGTTTTTTGTAATATGAAAAACAAAAAATAATTTAACAAAGATTTTTCAACTTGCCATGTGGTAAAAGTGTGATTTTATTGGAATGTTTTCCATGTTGTTCGACGATCGATACATCTTATATATTAAAAATTCCTTTGTTTGTGTAAAGTATCTTTCGATGAAAAGGTTCTAAATAGTTTCAATATATAGGGAATCAGGGAATTAAAAGGGGTTTATGTTAATATATAGGGAATTAGGGAATTAAAAAGGGTTTATGTCTGAATAAGAATTCATAGCTTATCACTAGAGATCTCCTCTTTGCAACCTAGACCAATGTATTGCACCTGAAGTTACGAAGCCATTTGAAATTTAATGTTTAAATATGATTTAGATGTATTGAATAGAATTTCGAATCCGATCACTGTCCTTATTCTTTGTATTTATTATTTGTATATGACTATTTTTCGATAAGAAAAACTGGAAAATGAATTATTTTTTATTTGCATATATTTTAAGAGGTGTTCGAGGCCATTTTAATATATTTTTGTTATTTTTTTTGTTTTGTGATAAGGGAATTGACAACTGGGGACTGGGCTGGTACTCGTGTGACACGGGGTTCAAGGATCCAATCTCACTACCACTATACCCTTATGTGCACCCACACAACCCGCAAGCATGGGGCACGGGTAAGCCGGGATGATTTGAACTTGTGACCTCCATTTACAACATGTCCTTCATATCAAATGAATCACCGATTGAGTTCCACCCTTGCAAGCAATATATCTTTGTTACATAAACTTCAT
Organism: Larix kaempferi; assembly: GCA_027924585.1. Classification (NCBI taxonomy): domain Eukaryota; kingdom Viridiplantae; phylum Streptophyta; class Pinopsida; order Pinales; family Pinaceae; genus Larix; species Larix kaempferi. Next base: position 69,078,035 of record BSBM01000047.1, on the reverse strand, counting down.
TCTTAAAACTATTTAAAATGACATATTCTAAATTTAAAAGTCTTTGACATGACTACATACATTTTAGAAGTCTTTGAAATGACTCCATGCATTGCCATCATGGTTTTAGTCACAATGTTAAAAGTGCTTCAAACATCACTGTAATAGAAAGGGAAATCATACTTTTGTTTATAACATTAATCATAGTGACTAAAAAATTGCATTAACGGATATTAATTGTTTTAGTTTTATTAACAATATTTTTGATAGAGGAGAAACTCGCTTTTATGAAGAGGATAGGATAAGGTGTATTGCCTTAAAATTTGGGATTATATATTATAAAATACTTTTGGATTTGCTTTATTCTTCTTCATAATTCTTTGCTTTATAAGAAGTGACAATAGTCTCGAAGATTAATTTCTTCTTATTCCAAAGCCAAAGATCTGTTGATTTATGACTATTTTCATGTCCATAACAAGCTTTCCACTTACCATTAATCATTTTCTTGATGGTATAGTTCCGATTAAGCTTGTGATGAAGATCAATTTCAAAATATTTGTATGAAGTCATTTCCTCCAAGTTGTTTACATACAATTAACATATGTGATTTTTTTTGGATTTGATTACCATAACCTTTGTTTTGTTAGTGTTAAAAGTCATACTAAAAATCTTTGAGAATTTTTAGTTGTTTGTTGAGATCATATAGACTCTTTGTCATAAGAACAATATCATCTGCATAAAGAAGAAGAGTGATGATTATACTTGCATGAATCATGCCAATTATATCTTTTTTAATTAAATCTAATTTAAAAAAATAATTATTTACTTAAAATAAAATATTGTATGTTTTAAATATGTTGATTTAATTTTTGGATCATAAAGTATATACAATTTTATAAATTTAATGCATTGTAAATATAAAACACGTCATAGATGAAAAAGAATTGAATTGAATTTTATAAATTATATGCATTATAAATAGAAGCATGTAATAGATTTGATGAAAAAAGATGTATTCAAAATAAATGAGTTAAAAAATATTAATGAGTCGTTTAAATATTATATATTTATATAAGATTTTATTTTCAAAACAAAATTTTTGTTACAATATTAATTTGTCCAATTTTCTATCTCATCAAAATTATAGTAATTTAAGAATACTTATTTTCAAGCTTTTTGAACATAAAAGTAAAATTCTAAAACAAATCAAATAATTTCTTATTTTTTTCTTTAAATATATACCAAAATTAATCTAAATAAAATTTAACCATCATCATCAGCAAATAATTAATTTTTTATTATTAAATTCTATCCAATCACCTATAAAAAAAACACATAATAACTTTTTATTCTTACCTGATGAAGTTCAACAACGCTTCCTGACTAATTCACTTTATAGTGATTAAATTTGTTTTGGATGACCAGGTTGTTAATTTATCATAAACCTACGGTTTTCTAAAATAAATTTTTTACTTTTGGTTCTTTCTCGTTAATCTGCCGGTCGTTGATGTAATTAAAATACCATGGATTGCGAGTTCAAATCGTCTTGCCAAAGAAGGGGAACAAAAGGTGAAAGCGGTTTTTTCCGCAACGAAGGTGTTTTATTATACTTAAAAAGAAATTTTCGTTTACTTTGTATTATTTTGTTACTCACAAATATTCGACAAACTCGACAAACACTTTAAAGTCTCATATTTACTTTTTACTTTGTATTAAAAGTAAAAAAGTAAAGTCTCTAGTTTAAGTCTCATATTTACTTTTTACTTTGTATTATTCTTTTTTGTTTATTATTTTGTGTTAAAGACAAAGGGTATTTAGGGCCGACAATATTGACAAACACTCGACTTACAAGATTTCTCTCATACAAATGTTATTTATGGCCTACAATATTGACAAACACTCGACTAACAAGATCTCCCTCATATTGAGTTGTAGAGCTCCTCTCGACACAATGACGTTAACAAACAAAATACCAAATCATTATTCATGTTCGAGGAATTCTCTTTTAAGTTGTCAAACCTTGTATATGTATTGTAGCTTGTGCTTGATGAGATCCAAGGTATATGTGTTACCCTACATGCTCAAATTCTTATTTTTTAATGTTTGATATATGTGTTGATCTACATGTTCAACTTCTTATTCTTGAATAGTTTTTAAAAATGTAGTGTTTATCATTTTAAATTATTTGACTCAGTAGGTATAAAGGTTTTTTTTTTGGCAAAAAAAATAAATTTTAAATGTTAAAACTTTTAGTTAAGATAGGGATGATCTTTGAAATGATTTTTAAATTTATCTTAACATTTTTAAAGTTGTCCATATTTGTTCAAAGAACATTTTTAAATTATATTTAAGATCGATCTTTCGCTAAGCAAATAAAAGGAGTCGTCCATATGTCTATCGAGATGAGTTTACACGAGCTTCTTTGGTATCCATTCTTCTCAATGTTGAAAAATGCATGCTATGAGTTAAGGTTGTTTATAAGAAGGTTCCATTCAAGTATGCACCTTGTTGAGCTTGATTATATAAGACTTTCATTCAAGTATAATGATTGCGAGGTTGATCATAAGAAGATTCTATTCAAACATGTATATGGTCGAGATTGATTATAAAAAAGATTTCAATCAACTATACTAATTGCCACGTGTTCTGATATTGGACTTGATTGTGAGATGGTTCTAGTTGAGGTTTCTTGTAAAATAATTTCATCCAAGTATACTTATAATCATGTGTTTTGACACTGAAGTTAATTATGAGAGGGTTCTAGTTAGGGGTGCTTATTCTTGAGGTTAAATATGAGACACTTCTATTTAAGGGTTCCTATTGACACATGCCAAACATCTTCATAAGCTTTTACCCAAAGTAAGAAGGGTAGGAAACATGAGAAGTAGAGTGTTGTGTAGAGTCCTTAGAAAAGACAAACACTTTGATATCTTCATTAGCTTCGACCCAAAATAAAAAGGGTAGGCAACGCAACAAGTTGAGTGTGGTGTAGAGTCCTCAGAGGAGAAAGTTAAGCAATGCAATGGTGTAGCCAACTATGGTAGAGTCAATACAACCTTGAGAAACTCATCAATATAAATAAATAAAGATAAATAAGAGTATAATAGGAGAACTCCTGGGTTGGCAGGCGCAGGAGGGGTCATCTTTGACCCCGGAGGAAACAAAATGAAAAGTTATGCATGGGGGCTTGGAGCAAAGACCAATAATGACGCTGAATGGCTTGCCTTACTCAAAGGCCTGGAAGTAGCCATCACTATCGGAATAAAAGAACTGACAGCCGTTGGAGACTCCCTCCTCATAATCCGGGAAGCTCGTAACATTGTCAAGAAACGCATCATTCCTTCCCACAAATACCACCATATCTTCAATTTCATCAGCAGAGATTTTCAACATCTTAATTTCCTCCATGTGTTGCGCTCTAATAATCATCATGCCGACACAATGGCAAATAAAGGAGTGATGCATTGCTCAGGGCTGCTATCCTATGATGGAAAAGAACCCTTTAATTGCTGGATTCCCTATCCCCTTAATACCCTGGGGCTCTCACCTCTCTTCCTTAATCATGCCTCATATCATTCTCGCCACCTTAGGCTTCGACCACCCCAACCGTTGCATGAAAACACATGGCAATCAGTACGAGGGTAGATGGAAGCATTTAATCCCTTCACATGGCCTCCCTCCATCTACCCACACTACCTCACACGCTCTGAATTATCTCCTCTCCTGACGCTTCCAGACTCGCTCGTGGTTAAACCCCGCCCTGAGGATGAACTCCCATTCCACCTCCCGCTGTGTGTCTCCTCTGGTCATGAGCTCTGCCTCACCTTTGCCTCGACCATCCTACAAGCTCTGCGAAAAGCCTCTGCCTTCAAACCCCGGCTTCTCCCTCCCTGAAGAAGAGCTCCTCCAGCCTCTGCGCTCGCTCCTTGTGGACCTCACGTCCCTAAATCTATGTGACGAAGAGCTTGAGGCCCTCGACAACCATTCTACCACCCTAAATCCCGAGGCAGGAACAATGGAAGCACAGGTGAACATGACTCGTATCGAAGTAGCAGATATAAAGAAGAATATGACAAGAGTCTTCACCCTTCTGCACACTCTCAGCACCGAGGTCAGGCACGATAATGATTTGATTAATGGTCGAATCTCCTCCATGTCAGAAGTAGTGGATTATATAGCCAACAACATCTCCAATCTGGACTCCAAGGTGGATGACAACTACAGAAACATTACAGACGTTGAAGGAAAGATTGATAGGCTCAGAGAAGACCTGGCTCGCTGCGTCCAAGGGTTCCCAGACACTACGGGTTCCAGTTCCAACCCAGATGATTCCATGGAAAGTCCAGAACCTCCTCGTTCTCGACAGAAGTAATGCAACACGCAGGCTCAACTTTTGCGAGTTATATTTCATTTTCTGCAATAGCTTAGAAATCCTTCTGGCTATTAGTTATAGAAATTTTTGGTTTTGTCAGACTTTAATGGATCCTGCATCCAATTTTTGCAATGCTCTGCTTCAGCAAGTTTTTATTAGGACAATTTGTAAGGGTTTACAGTTGTAATACTAGACTTTATAGAACTAGGGGAAGCAGTAGAGAAACATAAAAGAATATCTTGAATGCTGGTTCCTTACAGAGGAAAACCAGACACTCTCTCTATGTATTTTTGCAGACTCTTTTATTAATATAATCTCCATAACCGTTCTTGTTAAAAAAAAGAGTATAATAGGAGAACTCAAATATGAGTTTTTATACAGTTGTTGAAATAATTCCACTTGACATTCATAAAGCATAAGTATGTTAGTAGGATAGTGCTCCATATTTAACATTGTACTTGATATATTTTACATTCTTTCAGGTCTAGGGTATTGGTTAGATTCCAACTCTTATGATTCCTAGGATGCAAACCTATATAGCAAACTCGATGGCAAGCTAAATTGGAGTTCATAATTATTTTTTTGGCACCCAACAATTTTTTGCTATTTAGCACATGAGCTTGAACAACTTCCAAATTTAGATAATGATGCACTATATTATGTTGGGTGCATGCTTGCATGCATGAGCAAGCTTTTCTAATGGACACACTTCTTTGGATAGTTAGCTCATGTAGTGAGGTGCACTATTATAGGAAAATTTAGAAATAGGGTTTTATTTGTGGCATGTGTGCCTTCTTAGTCTATAAAAAGAAGAATAGTTAATAAAAACTCCTTCTACTTTGAGTAAGGCATCCATCCCCAATTCCCTTCAGCATTTCCATTTACATATTTTAAATTTATGCTAATAAAATGGTATATATTTAAAAATAATAATAATGTGTTGAATAACAAAGTAATATTTATAATTTTTATATACTTTAAAAATAATTGTTTGTTTAGATGTTCAATGGGAAATATGGTAAACATTCAAAGGTAATTCTTCCAAATATAGTAGTGATCCAAATCACGTTGCAAAGAGTTGGAGAGCATTTAAGTAGCTTTCAAAAAGATATAGGCATTTTTGATGAACACAAAAATGCATCATGTCTTTAATAAAACCTAAAACCGTGACTTTCGAATGCCACCCATCCCTGATAGTCTTGTGGTTGTTAAATTTACTATCGTAGTTGACGTCAAGGGTTCGATTAGTGGCATGAAGTGAAGGCAGAGGAGAAGAAAGCGGTACTTTACAGTACCCAACCATTTTAAATAAACTATCCCGAATTTCCAAGAATATTTTCAGGTCCCGTTAAATAAAAACCCTAAAACTTGTCCCAATTTCCAATAATTTTTTCAAGTATTTCCAGGTACCGTTTAATAGAAACCCCAAAACTATTCCAGAATTTAATGTCCCCAGTTTCCAATTTTTTCTCCATGTCCCGTTAAATGGAAGCCCAAATCAGGTCCCGTCAAATAGAAACCCCAAATTCCAAGAATATTCCAAGAATATTCATATCATTAAAGTTTGTTTTTAAAAGGGTTTAAGGCGAGGAACTTTAATGATTTTTATTATATTTATTTGTTTGTAAAAGGGTTTTAGGTGAGGAAGTTTGATGATTTTTATTATATTTATGCTAATACTTTTGTTAGTAGCTTTTTTTCTAAAAAAAATTAGGATTTTTTTTTCTTAAGAAACTTGTTTTAAACTTTAAAATTATTATAATTAATGATGGGAAGAGAAGTAAAGAAAATAAAAGGGAAAAACTAAACATAATATTACCCAAAACATTTTTTTTAGCATAGCTTTTGAGATTCATATTTATATTGTGAAATAAAATGATGAAATGAGTTCGAAATTGACCTTGAAACAAGATGAACTATAGGGTAAAAAGTTCTTCCTTTTTTAGATTGGTTGCATTTACATCATCATTTATGTTTTTAATGTCTTTTACTCATTATTAATCACTCCAAGCTCATAGAGTTATTACTTCTTGTTGTATGTTTTTAATGTTTTTTACTTATTATGAATCACTCCAAGTTGACAAAGTTATTAGATTTTGTTGCAGGTAAAGATTATTGTTTTTGCTTTTTTCTATTATTTTCATGCAAATATATTTAATTTCCCAATACCTCTAAAATGCAATTAAAGTTTTGGTTTTATTTATTTATTTTAATTTCTATATGAATTTCTTTCAAATTTGATTGGTGCCATACCATATAGATTAAGATTAAAAAATTGATCAAAAGATTAAAAAAAAAGTTTCTTAACATGAATGCATGGAAACTTCCCTTAATGTAAGGAGGTAAGTTTTTATTTTCTAATTTCATTTCTTTTTTTTTTGCTTATTCCCTACCAATAAGTTGCCTCCATTTAAGAGAAATTCTTCTAATTTAAATTGATTTCCCCCCTTTTCCACAAGCTAAAAGCTAGGAAAGGATTGAGATCCTTGCTCTCTTCATCGTCCCATTTTCTTTATTCGGAAATGTACAAACCATGTTGAGTTTTGACGAGGCTCGGTGGATCTGAACGCATCAAGGGGTCTCGAAATCATGTCTAGATGGGCGTTGCTACAGAGATAAGAGCCAAGGTTGTTATGGTTGTTACATATCTAATTTTCAATTCCCCCTCAGTCCAGAGTCACCATGCAACAATATATACATGAGTTTGATTTCATTAGGGTTATGTAGGTTGTGCAAAGAGGCACTCCACCTGGTTAATGATCTTGTGACGAGAGTGAGCAGAGAGGCTCCAAGGATTTGAACATATTCAGGGGTATGGAACATCTATGATAACACGTTTTATACTTTATTTTTATTTTATTGAGGCATATCAAAGTCCGTCTGTTATGAGTAGAAATGATTGTAGTTTTGTAGAGCCATTGACTTATCTCAATTGTGAAGAGATTAATATGATCACTTGCCAAAGCTTAGAAGCAATTTGGTTCTTGATAAGGTGCAATTTGAAGTCTTACTCAATTCGTATTTCTTATATTTTTTGGGGGGTAATTAACATTAAATATTGTTCAACCAGTTGGAGCAACACAGATAAACAAATTATGCTCAAAGAAGTTTTTAAATTTCAACTTGTTAATCACTTCTCTAAACAATTGCTTTGGATTGCAAGGAACTTTGTTGCTTGCGGCCCTTGTTAATAATTGTTCTTGAACGAGTATTATTATTATTGAAATAGTTGTAATTAACTAGTTTGAAAACTTTTGAGGTTGATAAAAAACTTGAATTTGATTGTTGTCACTTATTAATTTAAGTATGCTTGAGCATATTTACTATGTTGTTGGTTTTTTGTGTTCGAATCCCAACTATGTATTTTAAATTGCCTTGTTTTGTTTAAAGCCCAATTATATGTAGCAAAATAATTAGTTAATGATAAACATGTTGAATTTGTTTGATCGATTTTAGAGTAATCGCAACATAGTTGTAACTATAAGCTTTTGTATAAATGACATTTCTTGATATAGGTATTCAATAGTGGACATTTCATTAGAATCATGAATTTAAAAGCTAGCCATTTTAGACATCCATTTGAAACATTGTTTTCCTTCATTTTATTTATAAGCTAACTTATTAAGCTAACTGGAATTTTTTATAACCTATGTCTTGAATCAATCTGTTTTTCGAGGGGTGTAGAAGTCATGCAATTATATTGAACAATAGAAAGGATTCAACTTGAGTCACCACTTCATTGGGCTTGGTCATATTGAGCCTCAACATATCACTTGTAAGCACCGAACAATGGTAGAGTACTTTGGCCTCTCCCCCAACAATGATTGATAGACCTTTGAAACGATCCACAAATTCTCTTTCATCTTGCTAGGAAGGTGGATTGAGGAACACTACCTAATAGTATTTATGAGGGAGAGAGGAACCTAAGCTAGACCAAGCTACTCCCCATCATATTGGGCATATTCTTTTCCTTTCCACACAACAACATGAGGAAAGCGATATTGATGTGGGAATAGATTCCCTATCATATTGTTGAGAGATTCACTCCCACCCATTAGTTATATCAAGTTAAGGCCATTGCACTCCTATGGTCAAGATATGGAAGGGTCAAACAAAATATGTGTGGCGCTCCCTAGAATAAGAGCTTCAAGAATATGAAATAATTAATGATATGAAGTAGCAGTGGTAGTCATGGAAGTACACATTGATCCATTAATAATGAAATCTACAACAACAAAAACAACCATAATAGTATTAGTGGATAAATACAACCTCACCTCTAGCTAATTATTGGGGACTTGCTTTGTGATGCTCCACAGTTATTTGTTGACCTTTGTCATGAGAACCTGTTTATTGATTTGAAGCCAAATAGTGAATTGATGTGCCATAATTGACTCACTAGAATGGATGCTATCTTTTTTTGTGTCTTTGATGAACAAACATAATATCATTCAATTACTACCTAATTCATTCACACATATAATACAAGTAACTCAAAAGCATGAAAATATTCCATCTTATAGATGGAATCCTAAACTATTGTCTCTTCATCAAGAGGATCTATTGCTTTTTTTTTTAGTAAACTAAAAGAGTTCTCTTGGTGATCACCCCACTCATCTCGTGAGCCACCTTTGATTAAAAGGATTGACCAAATTGGAATAGGAAAATAGATGCATGTTATATCTCAATTATCATGGGTTCCAATTGCATGAGAGAATTAGCACCAATGAAGGTCTGAAATATGTATGTGCAATATCCACTAGTAGAGGTTGGTCGTTTACATTATTTTTTTTGTATTGTTTTTTACTACCCTCATTTAGTATTGTTTTCAACTACCTCTTTTTCACGTTCATGTAATCACTAGGCTAGGGATATTGATTTTACATAGACTAAGTGGGTGGATATACAACCAATGTAGTGAATTTGGGAGATAGCCTTTTCCTTGGATTTTTGAGTGGTACTTGTTGTGAACAAGGCTCAAGAAAGAGAACCAAGATTTAACTATAACATTGGATGGGACAATGGTTTCGAACAAAAGGTATATTGTGAACCTTACAAAGGTAGTAGAACAACCTCAATTCATGTGGAAAGTACATAGAATCTATTGGAATCCACCATTGGCCTAAAGGAAAAGGTATATTACAAACCCTGCAAAGGTAGTAGAATGACCTAACCTCATGGAATCCAAAACTATTATGTCTGCACCAAGAGGATCTGTTGCTTCTTTTGCTTGGTAAACTTAAAAGGGTTCATGTGGTGATCTCTCGACTCATCATGTGAGAAACCTTTGATTGAAAGGATTGACCAGATTGGAATAAGATTATAGATGCATTTTATGTCCCAATTATCATGGGTTCTAGTTTATGTGTGAGAATGAGCATCGATGATGGTCCCAAATGTGTATATGTGATATCTACTAGTAGAGGTATAACCCTTGTATTTTTTTTGTAATGCTTTCAACTGCCCCTCCTTCTAGTATTGTTTTCAACTACCACTCCTCCATTTCACATAATCACTAGGATGGGGGATATTGATTTTACAATAGACCAAGTGGATGAATATACAACCAATGTAGTGAATTTAAGAGATAGCCTTTTCCTTGAATTTTTGAGTGGAGCTTGTAGTGAACAAGACTCGAGAAATAGAACCAAGATTCAACTATAACAATGCCTAGACCAATGGCTTAGAACAAAAGGTATATTGCAAACCTTGGAAAGGAAGTAGATCAACCTGACCTCATGTGGAAAGTACATAGAAGGACGTGTAGAATGATATTGTGGCAAGAATAGAAAATGTGGTTTACAGGTTGTGAATAATATCATGGCACGTGCACTGTAAGTGGTGATAGGTATAATTTAAGAAATCGAGTGAAAAATAAATAAATCAAACTAATGTTAAGATGGGTTTTATCATGTTGAGAGGTCTAATTGTTTATGAACTATACAATGCTTACGAATGGAGTAAATGCTTACATGAAACTTTGGAGTTCTTGTAAATAAATCCCACTATACCCCAATATGAGGCTAAATAAGACCTCAAATTTTTTTATTAGTGAAGAGAGTGGCTCTCGGCATCTAATTCCCAAATAAAAGTGTTCTATTGAATATCAACCTAAAAATTAGAGTACCTGAAAAATAAAAGTATGGAATTGCATGCAAGTTAATAGAAACACATGACATGTCGATCATTAGAGCCCATGTAGCCTCAAAAGTAGGGGCTAATAAGGTCCCTACATCATGGAAAGACAAGGCATGGAGACTAATAAAGAAGGGAATGATAAGGTCTAGGAGGAATAATGAATACCTAATATCAAAGGCATTCTTTCATGTGTCCTCTTCTTTCACTTGTACTTGGTGGTTTCCTAATTTGAGATCTAACTTGGTGAAGTACTTGGCATTCTGCAACGGATCTAGCAAATCATAAATCCTAGGCAGAGGGTATCAATTCTTGAGGGTGATCTTATCCAGAGATCTATACTCAATACATATCCTCCAAGTCCCATCCTTCTTGGGTACTATGACAATAGGTGACCCAGAAGGTTAGGTGCTTGGTTGGATTATTGCTTTCTCCAACAGTTGTTGCAACTACTTCTTTAATTCTTTTGCCTTCAGAATAGACTATCTGTACAATCCAATGTTCGACAATGACAAATTTCGTAGTAGTTGTATCTCATGTTCCATTTCCCTCTTAGGAGGTAGATTTAGAGGCTCATGTAACACTTCTATGTATGTCTGCAAAAGGTTCTCCAACTGGTGTTTCTGCTCTTTGGTACATCCCTCTAGAGGTGCCTTTAATTTTACTGATTCACCTTCTTAAGGAATATGTCTTAAGAAAAGCAACATAAACTTTATACTTGAATCGATAAGCTTCTTCACTTGGTTGGCACTTACCAGAGATATATTCTATTTATCTTTGTGCATGTTGATGATGAAATATTTTCCATCCTTGATCAAGTGGTATTGGTTTTCTCTCCTCACGAAGATCACATCCCTCTTATACATGTAGGGGATTCCAAACATCACACCAAAAACATCAAGGGGTACTGCATCTACCTCTATTTCATCAATGTAATATACACTTATGGAAAATTTAATTTTTCATTGTTTTGTGACCCTAAGTTATGTATCCTTATTTACCCATCCCAATGAATAGAGGCTAGGGTGATCATGTACTTCCAATCCAAACTTAATCACCATATATTTTTCTATGAGATTGGCTTGTGAACCAGAATTGAATAGAGCATATACCTTGGTCTTCTTGATTTGGATATTGATATGGAATAATTTTGTCATCTCCTTCTCTTCCTTGTGATGCATGATACTCATATTCACCTCCTTTTGCACTGAAGTATAAACAACCTTCTCATCCACATATGAGTTTCTTTCTACCTCTTTGTTTGAATATTTGGCTAGAAGGTTCTTCTTCTTAGCATCCTTCTTGTGGTTCTTAGGGTTCATCGACTCTGGATATAGATTCCAACACTTTTCTTCATTGTGACCATAGATGTTACAATGGTTTTTCAGATCCTTGTGTTGATGTGCCATGGGTGTAGTCTTCTTATATTTTCATTTCCAGTTCGTCTTCCCCTCTTTGGAAGTATCTTGGCTCTATTTATATTTGGACCTACTTGGCTATCCTTTCTTGTGGCCTATATTTTCTAGGTATTTTGCTTGCACATAGGCCTCGTCAATCGTCCTAGGCTTGGAGAGCATCACTTGCTTTCGTAAATGACTTTGTAGAACCCCCCAAATACTTGAGGAGTACATATCAATTCTTGGGTGAAATGCCAAGCACAATAACCATCTTCCTAAATTTGGTGGTGTACTCTTGCACCTTCTACCCTTTCCTTTGCTTGAAGTAATTCCAACAGATTCACTAATCCTATACATACTCGATAAGGTAGAATTGGGACTTAATGAGAGTTTTGAAATCCTCCCACCTAGTTACTGGTGGATCACCCTCCAACCTAAGTGCCTCCATGTGGATTTCCCACTAGGTTGATGCATGGCCCTCTAATTTCAGTCGAGCAAATGAAATTTTCCGCTCCTCATCTATGTTGTGGATAGTAAAATAAACCTTTAATTGTTGCAATCGGTGATTCAACTTTAAAGTATCGATCTCACCTTGGTACGACTTGATATCGACTTTTCCTTCCATATTAAATAAATGATGGAAAGGAATATTGGTATTGGAACTTAGCTACTCTTTTTGGGGCTCATTCCTCAGCTCCTTTTCTGAGTCACCTTTATCTCTCAATTTTCCCTTTGATCCAATCTCTAAGTTAGAGCCTCAAACATCATCGAAAGGTCCATAATTTCTCTCTAGAGCTGCCATGAGGATTGACATGTTGTGTGCGATGTTGGTGATTTGTATTTCTAGCATTGTAAAACATTGCTCATATTTACCCACAACTTCTTCACCATACTCGTCCGCCATGGCTAGGGTTTGAAGGCTTTTTCTTTATTTTGCTACTAGATCATGTGATTTCCCACAAAACCCCAATTAAAATTACTCTAATACCAATATGATCCGTGAATTGTCGTGGATATTACACTGGAATAGTTGATCATAACGGATCTTAAGACTTTGTTCGTTTTATTAGCTTATTTCCATTGAATACTAAATAATATGGAACTTGAAAGAAAAATAACTAGAGAAAAGAAATACACAATCCACAAAATCAAAACAGTATTTTCCTTGAGAAAACCTACCATGGGGAATAACTCAACCAAACATGGTACACTTTATGGAGTTTCCTATGACTGCAACAAAAATGTCTAGTACAGGGCCTCCTACTTTCTCTATTATGCTCTAATAACCACTCCTGTGTTGCTTCTCAACTATGGGACAATACAATAACATCATAAGCATGGAACCCCTTCTTCTCCTAATGGCCCAATATTTAACATAAGGGTGAATCCATGAATATGGGTTACACTTTTTGGCCAAAGGTGATGGTAAAAATTCGATTTTTTACCCATTTATTAAATCGAAGCCCTCAAAACTCATATATCCTTGTGAATTCTGACAAGCAACAAAATTTTTTTTTTATAGGGAATTATGTTGTCTTTCCACTTGTATTTTAAAAAAATAAAAATATTATTTAATATGTCAAAATTGCATTTAATGATAGGTTTGTTCTTGTAAATTTCAGGAAAAGTTGACAAGTGGTTTGTGTGCGCATAAGATAATAAATGTATAATTTTTGAAAAAAAATGAACATAATCTACACAAAATGCACAAGGGTGAGAAAATAATACGTTGGACTTTTGAAGGAGAAATGGAGGAACGTCGTTTGACTCTGGTTAGGGTTTTGTGGGGGTTTGCCCTTAGTTTTTTGCAGGATGGGACTGTAAACACGGGAGGATACTGTGAATAATTTGTAGGACCGACTTGGAGTCAAGTTGGTTCATTTTGAACCAACCTAGTACCAGCCAAGTATAAAAATAAGTGGGAATTTCGAGTTCACTTGTTCTACATTTTATTTGACTTTTTATTCTGTGTTGTTTTTAAGTCCTGTCTTCTTTGGTTTGGGTCATTTGCTGGCTCCTACTCACTCTTAGGGTTTATTGTTTATTTGGGCCTTTGTTTATTTGGGGAGTTTTCCAGCTGGGGCTTGATGTGACTGTTCTGCAGACAATTAAACCTCCACAACTCGTCTTCCGCATTCCCCAGATTAGATCTTAGCTGTCGACTTGTATTAATCTTACGGCCCAAAATTAAGCCGACGGAATTAATAAATATGTTGATTTTGTTTATGTTTCCTTTTATTATTTTCCATCTCCAAAAATTGCTGTTGATGTATATGTAACTTCGGAATGTATTTCACATATATGTATATTGTATTCCTATAGAGATGTTATTATTCCTCTATACAGAAGTGGTTGTATTCCTATAGAGATGTTATTATTCCTCTATACGGAAGTGTCGTCATTTATATTGTAAGTGTCGTAACTTATACTTGATGGGTTATTAGACCACCTTGTTGGGATCGGCCCTGTATAAGTCATGTGGGTCAAAGGGTTATTAGACCACCCTGTTGGGGGCCGGCCATGTGGTTCAAAGGGTTATTAGACCACCTTAGTGGGGGTCGGCCCAGTCAACATTATGTTAAGTGGTTAAGTTGAGGCCGACCTAGTTGAGTAAAGGTCAAGTCAAGTTAGTGTATAAATAGAGAGTGTGTCTCTCTCATTTTACACATTCTATTCTCTCACTCACACTTGGGAGAGTGGTGCACTTGTGGAGGAGGAGGCTCTACTGCTAGGAGAAGACTATCTCTTGTATTCTGGTTGTATCATTGCATTATCTATCTCTGAGTAAGTTATTGGGGTTTTTCACCTTTATGGTTTTCCCCAAGTAAACTCTGTGTCTCTTGTGTGCTTGCATTATTGTGTCCATGATTGAGATGCTGTAGATTCGCTGTACATGTTGTTCTCTTAGTTAATATACTAGATCATATTGAAGTAAATTCTGAAAATTTAACATGGTATCAGAGCTAGCCTGAAAGAAGGCATGATATGGCATGTATGACACTTGTTGCACTTACGATGCTAGGGATTGATATAGCAAAAACCAGTCATCGTAGAACTTTCGCTATAAATCCATTTTGGTGAAGTTTTCGGGTCTGAAACTTTTACAAGTCGAATATCAGATCCCCATGTACCTTGTGTCCAAAGGACAACCTCTAATTCGTTGTACGTTGTGATTTATGATCTGTACAATATAGGGTTTCTGCCTCTTCCAAATCTGAGTCAAAATCAGGTGACCTTGGGAAAAATGTCATAACTTGGGCTAGGAAGCTCCAAATGAAATTTCGTAAAAAGTGATAGGTAGTACATAGATTGTACTATCTTAGGAAAATGTTTCAGAGGCTGAAGTTGAACCAGTGACACGTGGCATGCCGTACAAGTTCACTCTCCTGTTTTATCCCATAAACAGGTCACGTTATGACACTTGGCATAACTCTCTCTCAGAGAATCCAATTGAGGTCAGACCTGTCGAGATGGAAAGATAGCAGGTCGGGATATCTCAAGAAAATCTTTTAGACCCTGTGGATCGAAAAGTTCGGAGTTACACCAGAAAAAATCAGGTACATATTTATGTCAAAACATAATTATTTTTTAGCACCTTCATTCATGGCTTCTGGAATTTAGGGCTTCGGAGAAAGTTGGAATTTTTGTAATCGGAGACCACGACTGGATGCTACTCATCAAAATAAAAATTTAGAGAACAAGATCAGAGTTTTTGGTTGGGCAGAAGGCCGAGCTTGATCAAACCCCAGTTCGGGACTTTGATCGGAAAGATGGAAAATTAGGGCTTCTGCAAAAATTGGAATTTTGGAAATCTGTGACCACGGCTGGAAGCTCCTCAGAAAAATTGAAGCTTAGAGCTTTGAATCAAATCTTTTGGTTGGGTGAAGCTCCGGGAAACTCAAACCCTAATTCAGGGTCCTCCTAGTGAATCCGAAAATCTAAAAGGCAATTTCGAGTGGTGAAACTTTGCAGTTTTCAAATTCTGAATATACCAACTTGATCAGCTCATCAAGGCGCATATTTCTATCCTTTCAGAAGTTTGAAATTCAAAGCTTGAATTTTTAGGGTTTCTTTGACAAACCCTAATCTAGCTCCAGGTCTAGTTCTTGCAAATCAAGTGGATTGGGTTAATCCTAGAAGAAGATGGATTGGTCACCTGCATAAGTGAAGAAGTTCTTGTCTCAGAGAGAGATGAGGCTAAGGCCTTTCATAAGAAGATTACAAGCAATCTTGACAGGTATGGCTTACAGGTATGTTTCATGGTTAAGTTTATCATATGTTTGTGTTCATATCATTACAGTACAATATTGATTAATTACTAGACTTGTCATATCACCTTAATAGAAGATATTCATTGATTAAGGTTTTGACACTTATGAATGTACTAATGCATTGTGATGTTGTATGAGGTTGTTGTTCGCTAACATAAAAGGTACACCAAGAAAGACAAATCATGTTCTACTTCAAGAACATATGATCTAGGTGACATGAAGACAAAGATTCATCCATTGTCATGGATCACTTAGAAAATCTACTTACGAGGTATGTATAACTTGGTTCTACAATGGATAACCTATGAGACATGCAGGTTACTAGCACAAGTCATTGAAGAGAACCAGAAGACATTATGCGGGTATGTCAGACATAACTAGCTAGCATGCTAATCCAGGTATGTTTTTCCTATATCAAGCTAGAATCCTACCTTGTGTTAGGATCTTATATAGTTGTGTTGTTGATAATGATTATTCATGAAGTCATAGGTTTGAATAGTCATGGTTGTGTGCATATTATGCTTCTTACCATAATTGATGATATGACTAACCAGAAGAATCATGAAGGTATAGGTTTGAGTAATTGCGGGTTTAGGCATATTATGTTTCTTACTTTAATTTATGATATGACTAACCATAAGAGTCCTATATAAACCTTGAAATGCTTATTATTTCTGTTTGAAATGATCATGACTATACATGCTTAAGATTATTGTGTTTTGATAGTATTAAGAATATACTAATGAATGTATGATTATGTATGAGACCTCAATGATAACACAATGATGATAGTAATAAGCATGCATTGATTAAGGATGGATATAAGTTCAAGGACAGGAAATCCAGGAGGCAAAGATCAAGAGGGAGGACACTCTAGTTGTTCCTGCAAGGAAGCAAAGATCAAGAAGCATCACACTTCAGTAGTTTCTGCAAGAATGCAGATATTCAGAGGGAGTTGACCACTTCTCACAATCCACATAAGAATGAAGTTGCAGAAAAGAAGCAAAGACTGAGAGGGAGTCAACCCAACAAACAAACAAAGATAAGTATTTGAATTTTCATTACTTGCATATTTTATTGTTTAAATAATACTGTTCAATAATGTATATACTAATGTTCCTAGAATTAGGTTGTATATTATGCATATTAGAATAGTTGCATTGATGAACAGTATACTACTAATATACATGGGTAAGTGGCCTATGGCACTGTACAACATTCCATTGCTACTTATCTAGAATGAAACCTCCTTGCTGACATGTTAGGAGTTGTGCACACTCTTAACAATGTTCTGGTAGAGATTGGAACGCATCTAGAAAGTTACAGAATATGGATAAATGTTGTATTGAAGCATTGGCTAAGATAATTGCATGACTGTATGACATATTTCTTTATGTGTAAGAATTTGTTCTGAAAACTATGAGATGTTTTCTAATCATGCAATTTAACTTGTTGTGTAGGAAAGATCGTATACCATCACCTACAAAAGAAGGACTACAACATTTGTTCAGCAACAAAGTTATCTATTGAAAATATTGAAGATATTGAAGTTCCCGGGATCTGGGAAGAATGCCACGATCGAGGAGTACCAGACAATCATGAAGATGTTTGGGATGCAGTCCCAAGACCTGAAGGGGAGTCTGTAGTGACTTCCAAGAGGATCTACAAGATCAAGCATGCTACATGTGGTAGCATAGAGACTTTTGCTCCTATAGCCAGATACACTTCCATTAGATCAGTACTTGCTCTGGCTGCAGTGATGAAGTGGAAGATACACTAGATGGATTTCAAGACAGCTTTCTTGAATGGTGTATTTGAAGAAGAAGTATATGTGGAGAAGCCACTTGGTTCTGAGACACATGACAAGGAGTCATATATGTGCAGAACTTGGTATGGTAGGATAGACAGCCTTCTATCCAGTTTGGGATTTACCAAGAGTAAAGTGGATTCCAACCTTTACTACAAGGTTGAGGAAGGGAATCCTGTGATTCTACTCCTATATGTGGATGACCTGTTTGTAACAGGAGATGATAGATTGATTCCTAACACGCAGCGAAAGCTTGCTGCCAAGTTCGAGATGAAGAACTTGGGGATGATGCACTATTTGTTTTTGGCATGGAGGTGTGGCAGAGTGCAGATGGAATCTTCCTTGGACAAGGGAAGTATGCAGTAGAGATCCTGAAGAGGTTCGGGATGATGGACTGCAAGGCTATGGCCACATCTATGGCATCGAACCTGAAGCTTCTATGTGATGCTTCATCTGATTCGGTTGATGTCACGATGTATCGTCAGATGATTGGGTCCTCTATGTACCTGACGAACACGAGACCAGATATTTGCTTTGCGGTGAACACATTGAGCCAGTTCCTGACGGATTCGAGAGATGTTCACCTGGTTGTTGTAAAGCATATTCTGAGGTACCTGAAGGGTACAGTTGATTATGGGCTCAAGTATGATGCGAATCAAAAGTTTAACCTGCAGGGTTATGTTGATTCAGATTGGGAAGGCAGTGCTGCAGATAGGAAGAGCACTTCTGGGTGTTGCTTCAGTATAGGATTAGGTGTGATCTCTTGGTTTAGCGGGAAGCAGTCCTGCGTAGCACTGAGTACAGCCGAAGCAGAGCATGTTGTGACAGATGAGCAGGTTGCAAACGTATTGACCAAGCCGTTGGCCAGAGTGGAGTTTGAGTACTTCAGAGAGAATCTTGGTGCACTTTAGATCGAGGTTTCTTCCAAAGGGAGTGATGAGTTTGGAAGATGCAGATGCACATGAGATTTTTTGACATGGTTGATGTGTTCTCCCATGGTCGTGATGTAATTGCTGAGCCATTTTTCACATGGTGGTAGATGTGTTCTCCCATGGTGAAAAAGTAAGGGCTGGATCCTTCCCCGAATGGTGGTAGATGTGTTCTCCCATGTCGGTGGTGTAAGTGCTGGATGATGTGCATTTGGGTTGTGCTTCATGGGCGATAAAATGATCTGAAGAGTACAATGCTATGATGATCAGGAGGATCATGGATGATCAGCATCAAGACAATGCTCCAGTCACTGCTCTGTATGTATGCATCATGTTGGATGCTGGATATGATCAGTTGGATCATTTATATGTATGTATGTACGCATCATGTTGGATGCTGGATATGATCAGGTGGATCATGTACATGTATATGCATCATGTTGGATGCTTGGACTATGTATCTGTGTATGTATCAGGTGGATACATTTTATGATCAGGTAGTTCATGTATGTTGATATATATCAAGTATGATCAGGTGGATCAGGTATTTGTAGATGTATCAGGTGGATACATTGTATGATCAGGTAGATCATGGATGATGATATGTATCAGGCAGATACTGTGTATGCATCAGGTGGATACATTGTATGATCATGATGATCGTGGATGACGAGCTTATCTAGATGACATGCATCAGGATGATGCAATGATGATGATCATGTGTACATCAGGATGATGTATGGTGAGTATCAGGATGATACTTTGTGGCTATGGATCAGGTTGTACAGATGAGCATGTCTGGGAGATCCTATAGGTCGAAGTTGTGTACCCGTAACAGCCTGGGATGCTCTTTCGAGACATTGATCTGGGAGGACATGTAATTTTTGCCCTGGGAGATCTTCAGGTCGGAGTTGTGTACCCGTAACATCCTGAGATGCTCTTGCGAGGTTTTGTCCTATGGCATGTAATTTGCTCCTAGGAGATATGGACAGGATGAAAAAGGCCTCAGATACGTCAGCCAAGTTTTGCCATGACCACATGTAATTTGCTCCTGGGAGATCTGGACAGGATGAAAAAGGCCTCATATGCTTCAGCCAGGTTTTGTGGTGGACCACATGTAATGTGCTCCTGGGAGATCCGACAAGTAGAGCTGTGTGCTCGTAACAGCCTGGGATGCTTCAGCTAGGTTTTGTGGTGATATCACATGTAATGTGCTCTTGGGAGATCTGACAGGTAGAGCTGTGTGCTCGTAACAGCCTGGGATGCTTCAGCCAGGTTTTGTGATGGGTCACATGTAATGTGCTCCTGGGAGATTTGACAGGTAGAGCTGTGTGCTCGTAATAGCCTGGGATGCTGCAGCCAGGTTTTGTGACGCACGTAATAAGTCCTGAGGATTCCATAGTATGGCCAGTGATGATGAAGACCTGCAGGTGGTGGGCCTACATCCAGTATGAAAAAGGACTGGCTCTGTAGAACTTCCTATGACGAGTATATTCAGAGATTGATTGAGATAGCAGCAACAGTGACAATGATGATGACTTGATGACGATTATCCAGTGACGATGATCCAGAGAAGATGACTTGTGCTAGAAGACCTGTGTCGAGAAATGCCTTCCTAGTTAAGAGGGAGTGTTGATGTATATGTAACTTCGGAATGTATTTCACATATATGTATATTGTATTCCTATAGAGATGTTATTATTCCTCTATACGGAAGTGGTTGTATTCCTATAGAGATGTTATTATTCCTCTATACGGAAGTGTCGCCATTTATATTGTAAGTGTCGTAACTTATACTTGATGGGTTATTAGACCACCTTGTTGGGGTCGGCCCTGTATAAGTCATGTGGGTCAAAGGGTTATTAGACCACCCTATTGGGGGTCGGCCATGTGGGTCAAAGGGTTATTAGACCACTCTAGTGGGGGTCGGCCCAGTCAGCATTATGTTAAGTGGTTAAGTTGAGGCCGACCTAGTTGAGTAAAGGTCAAGTCAAGTTTGTGTATAAATAGAGAGTGTGTCTCTCTCATTTTACACATTCTATTCTCTCACTCACACTTGGGAGAGTGGTGCACTTGTGGAGGAGGAGGCTCTGCTGCTAGGAGAAGACTATCTCTTGTATTCTGGTTGTATCATTGCTCTATCTATCTCTGAGGAAGTTATTGGGGTTTTTCACCTTTATGGTTTTCCCCAAGTAAACTCTGTGTCTCTTGTGTGCTTGCATTATTGTGTCCATGATTGATATGCTGTAGATTTGATGTACATGTTGTTCTCTTAGTTAAGATCCTAGATCAGATTGCAGTAAATTCTGAAAATTTAACAATTACCTGTTGTGTGGATTTTACTGCCAAATCCGTTTCAAAAATTGCCAAATACAGGTTCCAAAACCATACTTTTTCTTTTGATATTGCCACTTTTGAAATTGGTTTTTGCGGTGTTCCGATATGATAATTATGACGGTCATTTGAAGTAGTAAAAAATATACAAATTATCAAATGAATCGGTGTCTGCATAATATGATGGTCATTTGAAGTTGAATTTCATTAACCGACACCCCATTTTGAATGAGGCTCGAGATAAATGAATGAAGAGTCAACCGACCCTTCTTCTACCCACTATTATTTTCATGATAGTTCTAGACTGCAAGAAGGGTGGTACAATCATTTCCGTGTTCATCATTTTGGATACAGGTGAGGAGTCGGATATTGGTGTTCACAATTATCTACTAAAAGAAGGGGCGGCCGATCCTTCTTGTCGATAGTTGGAAGTCCCAAGAAATATTGTTCAAATGTTATAACTTAAGCAATGTCCCGATCCCTACCATGTACTACGGAAGTCGGTTGTGGGGAATTGTCGTGCCAACCTTTGTAGATTTAATATTTTTTCATTTCTCTTTTAAATGAAGGATCGACCGACCCTTCTTGTGGTTAGTATTTTTGTAGTCTTCACTATTCAGGATATAGATGAATTGACAGCCTATACTTCACTATTCAGGATATAGATGAATTGACCGACCCTTCTTGTGGTTAGTATTTTTGTAGTCTTCACTATTCAGGATATAGATGAATTGACAACCTATACTTCATAGGTTGAATATTTGGACAATTCCCTCATAAATGAAGGGGCGGTCGATCCTTCTTCTGCCCAATATTATCTTCATACTAGTTCTAGACTGCAAGAATGGTCATCCGATCCTTCTTGTGTTCACCAGTCTGGATAAAGGTGAATTACTGGATATTCAGATTTGATTCCTGCAACCCGCATTTGTGGATTGTAGGAAGAGGATTGTAAATGTTTGCGTTCTGCATTTGCGCAACCCGCAATGCAGATTGTGGGAACAATTCGAATAATGGATTTGCGATTATCCTATCAACATAGTTTGTCATTGCAGAGTCTTGATCAAATTCCTTGGTGGTATAGTGAAGAGGATCAATGGAGTTTTACGCATTCCAGGTTTTGCGTGTAACCTAGTATTATTAAGAAAACTTATTCATGTTCGTGTCAGGTTCCTTTTATCTAACAAAGGATGTAAAATGGTCTAGTAATCTATGGTGTTTGCTAAGGGTGATTGTGTGGGAACTCTATTCAATGTTGATGCATGTATTGTTCAATGTAATAGTTATTCAATTTCTACAGTGAACAAACAATCACTAGGATCTACAACCTCACAATTAGAACATGTACATACCTCTAATGGTCATGAATTTTAGGTACCTAAACAATCCCTTGCTTCAGAAATGAAGTTACCTACAAAGGTGAAAAGTTCAATGTTTAAAATATTCACTCATTGTTTGAATATCCAGTCAATTGGCTAAGTTATAACATATAAAAATGGTTTGTCCCGACTTCTATTTTCCGACAAGAAGGATCGGTCGCCCCTTCTTTTCGTAGTTAGTTGTGAAAACATTTATCCAGCAATTCAGATATATCCATAATGGAGAACACAAGAAGGGTCGACCAACCCTTCTTGCAGTGTCGAATAATTATGAAAATAATATTGGGAATATGAAGTATTTTCCAACCTTTCAATTACGAGGCAATTTTCAAAATAGAACACCTTGGATGTTTTAACATATAAAATTTGTTTCTCCCGACTTCTGTTTTTTGACAAGAAGGATCGGTCGCCCCTTCTTTTCGTAGTAAATTGTGAAAACCTTTATCCAAAAATTCATCTATATCCATAATAGAAAACACAAGAAGGATTGACTGACCCTTCTTGCGGTGTCAAACTATTATGAAAAGAATATTAGGAATAAGAAGGGTCGGCTAACCTTTCATTTACGAGGGAATTGTAACAATAGAAGACCTTGGAGAAAGAGCGGCCGCTCTTTCTCTGAGAATATTTCCACTTTCCAACCAAGCCTTTGAAGCAAAATGTCTATAAATTTTGTTGTTTAAATGTTGATATCTAGTATCCCAGGGTGACACATGGAACGATCATATTGTGACACGTGGCATATTTGATTTGGCGAATTGAGAATTAGAAATATAGTTTAATTATAGTATTGACTCGTATAGAATATTTTCTCCTCTGAGCACCACTGAATCCATGCTACGTTTTATTCTCTATTAAACACTATGTTTTAAATATGCTCGGGCAAACTGCAAGAGGAAGTGAATAATTATAGTAGCATTTGTGGTCTCACAGTATCACTGCCTCTCTAGCTACCGGTACACCCTATTATCTTGGTCATTCACGTTGAATCATCTAGATACTTGTAATCGTTGAGACCTATGGAATGGAAATATTGACACCTAAATCCTCCAAAAACAAAGGTATCGAAGGAAAAGACCGCGTTTTGAATATTCTGTGCCTATGTTTCATGTTCTAATCGGCCATCAAACCCAAATGGTTTCATGCACCCAGCTTATGAGATAATGAAAAATATAAACACCTGGCAATTAAAAAACTAGATTTATGGTTTGAATAATATAAATACCCGGCAATTGAAATGTTTTGTTACAAATTTAGATAGAAATATAAATACCTGGCAATTGAAATGTTCTGTTACAGATTTATTATTAAGACATAAAAATCAATAGAAGTTATTCCATGCAATTGAATTTATTTCGATCTTTCAACTATTACAGAACTTGGTCTCTTAATACATTTCACGACTAGTACGAGCTTGAGCTCACAAACATAGACTCTTCTACTACAGGATTTATATTAAAAAATTTCTTACTAAGAAATAAAAATCAGTAGAAGTTATTCCGGGTTAAAACAGTGCAACTTCGCTGCATTACACAGAGATGAAATTTACTTCGATCTTTCACATTTTACAGAGCTTGGGCTCTTAATACATTTCAGAACTATGAGATTGAGCTCACAAACAATGACTCTACTACAATAGACTCTACTACAGAGAATTTACACAGACTTTATTTTTGCTTCAACTAGAAGCTATACTTTATCTTTGCTTCAACTAGAAGCTATGAGTGACATTAGCGACAAATCCTGGTCTTGGGGATTCGACGGTGCTCGAAATGCCCATATATCATGGTGTGGTGAGGATTTGTGAGGGAACTGTTGCCGAAATGCTCATATATCAGGAAGAGAGCGACCATAAGACTCAAGTATTTCTGATAAAACAATAAAGGAAATGGAACAGAGGTGGTAAAGAAGAGTTCCATGACTTCCCAAAGATTTCATTTTGCTGTGATACTGGGTATACTTTAGTCATTATATAGTGAATTGGTGAATTGACTTGGATTTTACGGATGGGGAAGGATAATTATGACAGTATGGCGGGATGTTGGTCATAAATATCATCTGTACCGACTATAGATTTTGCTGGAGTAATTGTACATGTATCACCCTAATTGATGCCTTGAAAAAGGAATGTATGTTGACATGGCGATGGTTTATATGATTAAATTCTGAAATGGCGGTTATCTTGACGGTGCTAATGGTGAGTGATGGCTTGTATCACGTGTGTGAAGAAAATAATCACATCATGCTTTAGTCGAAATTATGACTTGTCACAAACACCAAGATCACCGCCATCATTTACCATTAGCGCCATCGGGACACACATTTTTTATATGTTCTAACTAAGCTTGTGCAATATTATTTTATATTCTGTTAATTGTAATGTTGTGATTTCTCTGTTATTTAATTCTATAATATGTATGTTTGAAAAGAGAACACATAAAATCCCGAGAACTGTTTGGAAAGAAAGAACACATCAAATTTGAATATTTTAATGCCCCTCAAAGGGATTTAGACTTTGAAAGCGTGGATTTAGCCTTTGTAAGTGTGAATATCAACCTTTCTAAAGTGCAAAAACAGGTTCTGAAAGTGGCAATATTGGCTTTGAAATGTGGATTTTTCTATTCGAGTAGTGTGCTTTTTTAATACTTAAGAACGTTAACATTGCAGTTTTATATTATAAAACTATGAATTTCAATTGAAAATGTGTGAATATGAACACTTAGCCAAATTTTTGTTCTTAATATGCAAAACAAAACAACCTTTTTCTCATTTTGGCAGGTTTGTATTTCACCCGTGTGAACTCCAGAGGCAAATCTGATCCTATAAATAGATAGCCAGTTCATCACTTATCCATGTGAGTTCAACACTTAGCCATATTTTTTTTCTTTATATATAAAATACTTTTGTTCTTAATATGTAAAATTCTTTTGTTCTTAATATGTAGAATACAATGAGTTATATTCAGAAAGATATATTCATCATTTGACTATATTTCTCTATAAAATCCTTCTCTATAATTATATTGAAACATATAGATGGATTTATTCAGAAGGCTGTGCACCCATTCATTACAAAAAGAAGAGCCTGTGAGCATGATTAACTTTCCCAGTATGGATCTGTAAATTTAACAAGATGATGCAAAAAAAATTTCAAAATTGATGTAAAAACTAATCCAAGCAGGGATATCTTCTACAAAAAATTCCGCTGCTGAATAGAGGTTTCCTCGACAATTCTCATGTCCACAAAGGGGGATTCCTAGAAGTGGCTGCACTGTGACATCTTGGCAGCGGCTGCACTGTGACATCCTAGCCATCTTCAAAATTTCATCTTTTATAAAATCCTCTATCCCCATAAGTTCAATTTGATTCCGTTCCAAATCATCAATTATGGAGTCGTAACATGTTAATTGTTTTATTTTAAATAGAAACATTCTTTCTTTTTGTTCGTTTAAATCGAAGCATTATTTATTTTTTCTTTTTTTAAATAGAATGAAATATCATAAAAGGGAGAACACAAGAAGGATCGACCGACCCTTCTTTCAATGTCAAACTATTTTGAAAATAATACTGAGAATAAGAAGGGTCGCTCGACCCTTTTGTAGTGTTGAACTATTATAAAAATAATATTAGGAATAAGATGGGTCGGTCGACCCTTCAATTACAAGGGAATTGTCAAAATAGAACACCTTGTAAGTTATAACATATAATAATGGTTTCTGAGTAATTTTATTTTTGATCCTAATTTTTTGATAAGAATGATCAGTCGCCCCTTCTTTTCGTAGTTATTTGTGAAAACCTTTATCCAGAAATTCAGCTATATGCA
Source organism: Larix kaempferi (assembly GCA_027924585.1). NCBI lineage: Eukaryota > Viridiplantae > Streptophyta > Pinopsida > Pinales > Pinaceae > Larix > Larix kaempferi. The sequence goes on along the minus strand of BSBM01000047.1, from coordinate 69,051,610 downwards.
TAATGGAGAACACAAGAAGAATCGATTGACCCTTCTTACAGTGTCAAACTATTATGAAAAGAATATTGGCAATAACAAGGGTCGGCTGAACTTTCATCTACGAGGGAATGGTGAAAATAGAACGCCTTAGAGAAAGAGCGGCCGAGCAACCGCTCTTTCTCTGAGAATATTTCTACTTGCTAGCAAAGTCTTTGAAGCAAAAATTCTATAAATTTGGAGACACATAGAACGCTTATATTGTGACACGTGGCATATTTGATTTTTAAAATTAGTTTAAATATTTTTTAAACGAATATTAAGGACATTAATGGTACCAGGCATGTTGGCCGTAGGATTTTCAATGAATCGATTGGAGTAATAAGTGTATGATTACTCCAACAAAATCTGTGCTCGCTATGGATGATATCTGTGACCACAATGATCCTGCCATATTGTGATAATTACCATTGACCCCAACTAGAGACTTTGTTGGTGACAAGACATAAACATTAGGTGGACTGAAAGCATGATGAGATTATTCACACGAGTGATACAATCCATCATTTGCGGTGAATATTATTAATCCCGCTGTAGGCCATTTAATGCGCTGGCAGCATACATGTTGGCCGCTGGATTTTCAAGGAATCGATTGGAGTGATACGTGTACGATTACTCCAGCAAAATCTGTAGTCGCTACAGATGATATATTTGACCACCATGATCTCGCCATACTGTGATAATTACCATTCCCCATCCGTCCCAGACTCCCATCCTTTTCAATCCATCAACATAGTGGCCACTCACTATATATAGGCTAATCCATCAACACATTGGCCACTCATAGCAAACTGAAATGGAATTTTTCAGTTTGTTCGCCTTATGTTCCCTGGGTATGCATGGATTTGTCATTATGTTCCTGCAACCAGGAGGGGACATAGGGAGATTAAGAAACGTTCTCATATAGGTAGATGAAGAAACGTTCTCATATAATGGATCTAATGCACCATTTTCCTGCAGATAAATTTGGGGAGATAATAGGTAGCTTGAAATCATTGAAGAAACTTGATATCCATATTGTGAAGCCTCTTCCTCTTCTCAACTTATTGGAGCGACTTCCTAACCTTGAAAGACTACATATCCACAAAAGTTTTTTCTTGGTAAGAAAGAAATTTTGTAGTCATTATTATACACACATCTAATTTAAGTGTTTTATTATCATTTGCAAAATATATGTCAGTGGTTGAATGCCTTTGCTTCCACTAACTACGTTTTAGGATATTTAGACACTTAGGAGTTAGTTAAGATCAACTTGTGTAATATATCCGTTAGGAAAAGTGTGTTTCTTTAGTATGCATTTGTAAATACTTAATCCGATGGTCACGATATGTTTCCAACATAGAGTCATCCAACGGCTCAACTTCTCTTAGATCATACCTATCCTTGATCCGTGGCTTAACACCCGATTGGTCCATGATCTCTATTTAAAGAGCATGGAGGGTCATTGGAAAGTTGATCGATTATGAGAAGCTCATTTGTAACTTTATTTCTTTGCATAATAAATTGCCCCGTACAAGCTATTTGGCTGGGGCCGTGGAGTGTTTCCCTCACGAGGGTTTAAACTACGTCAAAACATCAGTGTATCGATCTGTGATCTATTTGTGTGAAGTGGTTGCTCTAGGTGTTCGGTCTTTTGGGAGTACCCTGTGTACCCGAACATGGTATCAGAGCTTTTATGAAGAGCCGCTTCCGGTTATGATCTAGATCTTGAACTGTTGTTGCCAAAACTCGAAAGGGTTTCTGGTTCTAGTATTTCTGTGCATTTATGGGCTGTGGGAGGTGTTCCATTGCGTCCAGAGTGCCGTTTCCATTGGGAAATAGTTTTATTTTAATTGAAAACGGTTCCCGGTTGCTTCAGAAACGCGTATTTCATCAGATACGAAAGAAAAAAGGCAAGCACAGAAACCGAGTAAGAAGAGTAAAAAAAAGAAGAAGCCCCCTTCCTCATTCCCATATTTTACATACCTTTTAATCTAGCTCACTTGGTTCAAAGTTGCTTTATTCCTTAATAGGTCTTGAGTTCAAGTCTTAGGAAGTTACTTTTAAAAGGCAAAGTGTATGCAATTTCTATTTTCAAGTTACTTTATTGTAAAAGTGCATCTCATTTAAATAATAAAAAATACAAATACAAAGTGAGTCACTTAAGTTCCTTTTTATTGTTGCATTATTTAAAGTAACATCATTGTAAAAGTGAAATCACTTATTTTATAAAAGTGATTCACTTAAAGAAACTTTCTTGTACAGTGATTGTTAAAAGTTCATCTTGGAAAGAGAGGGGTCCTTTTTTTTAGCTGGTCATTCTCTATGTGCCATGTCACTATTGAGGACATCTTCAGCATTTTCTTTGTTCAAGCATAACTTCATCATCCGAAGTCATTTTTTAGTGCCGTTTTTTTTTTAAACCGCCTATTTTTTTGAGCTCTTTGCATCTAGACTATTGGTTTTTGTTTTTATAGCCATTAATTTATAAATATGGCCACCCCTTTTGATATTCTACTTAACAGTTCCAACTATTTCTCATGGAAATCTCGTATGGAGGATGTTCTATGAAGTAGGGGACTTTTCATAATTACCTTAGGGAAAGAAACAGAACCCACTGATGATGATAAGAAAATAAAATGGGCAAATAGATGTGACAAAGCTCGTGGATTGATTGGGATGTCAATCTCTACTGATTTGTGATTCCACATATCTGGAATTGATGAACCTGATGTTGTTTGGGATAAGTTGGAATCTGTGTTTGGTAAACACAATGAAACTTGAGGTTACCAACTCAAAAATGAGTTGATTTCTTTAAATCCAAGTGATTTTTCATGCATTCAAGATTATTTATCCAAGTACAAAACTCTTAAACTCTTATGTGCAGAATGTAATATTAAGAGGGAAGACGAACAATGCATTTATCATATTCTTTCCAAACTTGGACCTGCATATTCTGTTTTTGTATCTACATTTTACTCCATGAAAGAATCCTTGAATGCAGCTAGCTATCAAGAGCCTAGTCTTGAATCCTTTTGTGATTCCTTGATTAGAGAGCAATATAAACTCATCCATCTTGGAATAATCAACAATGCAGATACATCTGAGAAATCCTTATTGTCCCAACAGAAAGAAAAGTCCAAGCCTCCCAAGAAACCAAATTTTCACAATAATAAGTCAAACAAGGGTCTCAAACCCTCTCAATCAGCTCCTTCTTTAAAAAATGACAAAGGATCCAAGCCAAAAGGCAAGAAGACTGAGCGTCATTGCAACTATTGTGGGAAAGATAATCATGATGAATCTAAGTGTTTCAAGAAGATGGCAGCCTTGGAAGCAGCAATGAAAAAGCACCACATCAGCCTAGATTCGCCTTCAGAATCTACCTCTCATGGACATGCACTTTGTGCTTCTGGTTATTCTTATAATGCATCTTCTTCTTCTACTTCAAATGAATGGCTCATTGATTCTGGAGCATCTTATCATATGGCTAAGGATCAAGCCATCTTTTCTACTATGCATGAATGTAACACCAAACAAATATTTGTTGGTGATGATAGATCTTTAAGTGTTGTAGGAGCTGGAACAGTTCCAGTAGATAATGGTCATTTCAGTGAGGTACTATGTGTTCCAAGAATTTCCTGCAATTTGTTATCAGTCTATCAAATCACTCATTCTGGTGAAGGTAAAACTGTGACGTTTACACCTCAGCAAGTTGTAATCAAGGATTTTAAAGATCCTCAACAGGTCCTAGCTACCGGAATTGTTGATGATATTACCAGGTTGTACAAGTTTAACAACTTTGGGTCATCACCTTTTCCTTTAGTTTTTGTTTCTCATAGTGATAACTTGAGCAAACTTTGGCATGAGCAATTTGGTCACTTAAATTATCGCTCATTGTAACAACTATGTAAAGACAATATGGTGACAGGTCTTCCGATAGTATTTTGCAGGGATGGTGTTTGTTCCGGTTGTGTACTTGAAAAACATCAACGGGATAGTTTTGACAAACGTGCCTCTTGGCACGCCTCAATTCCCTTGGAGCCTGTGCATAGTGACTTGTGTGGTCCTCTTCCATCTGCTTCCTTTTCTGGTTTCAAATATTTCTTAACTTTCATTGATGATTACACCAGATGCACTTGGGTTTATTTCCTAAAACCTAAGAGTGAAGTATTTAACATATTCTTGGCCTACGAGGCCCTTGTTGAAAAAAAATTGGTCATCAAATTATTAAGTTAAGATCTGACAATGGAGGAGAATATGTTAACAAAAAGTTCACTACTTTCCGCATTGAACAAGGCATCCAACAACAGCACACTCTTCCATATACACCACAACAAAATGGTGTAGCTGAGCGGAAGAATCGCACTTTAAAAGAAATGGCTAATTGTATGATCCAATCTAAGGGACTAAGTCTTCAATTTTGGGTTGAAGCCATTAATTGTGCAAATTACATAGTTAATCACACCCCCACTAAAGCATTACAAGGTATTACATCAGAAGAAGCATGGAGTAAAATTAAACCAGATGTAAGTCACTTCCGTGTGTTTGGTAGTGAAGCATGGGTTCACATTCCGGATGAAAAACGGAAAGCATTGCAGCCTAAAAGTGAAAAGTGCATATTTGTTGGATATTCTAAAGATGTAAAAGGTTATAGACTTCTTCAACCACATTCTCATAATATAATCATTAGAAGAGATGTTAAATTTGATGAAAATATCTTGGCCTGCGAGCCTAACTCGGCGATTGTGCCATCTTTGGCCTGCGAGCCTAACTCGACGATTGTGCCATCTTTGGCCTGCGAGCCTGATTCGACATTTGTGCCTTATTCTTCTTTTTCCAACTTCCTTGACAGGTTTCCAACTCCAGTTTCTAATGATGATAGTGAGGATGAAAATCCACCTCCACCTGCTCATGTTCCTCTAGTTGCACTAGCACAAGTGCTTCCTCGATGGGTCCATTCAACATGTGAAGCAGCTGGTGATCTTGCCAGTAATCCTAGAGATCAACGTTGAACACATTCTCAGTTTTAACGAGCCTCTTCTCTTTTGGCTCAAGTTTCCGAGAATCATGATCCAAAAACCTTTGCAGAAGCTTTAGAAAATCTAGATTGGGATACAGCTATGGATGAAGAATATTGTTCCTTAATGGCGAATGATACTTGGGATCTTGTACCTCTTCCAAAAGAAAGAAAACTTGTCAGATGTAAATGGGTCTACAGAACTAAGTATGCATCAGATGGAAGTGTTGAAAGACTTAAGGCAAGGTTAGTTGTCAAAGGTTTTTACCAAGTTGAAGGGATTGACTACAATGAAACCTTTGCTCCTGTAGAAAAAATGAACTCCATTTGCCTTGTTCTTTCCCTTGCAGCCTTACATAACTGGGAAGTCCATCAAATGGATGTCAAGTCTGCCTTCTTACATGGTGATTTACAGGAGGAAATTTACATGGAACAACCTCCTGGATATGTTCAGAATAACTCTAGCCTTGTCCGTCACCTTAAGAAATCCTTATATGGCCTTAAGAAAGCTCCTATAGCTTGGTATGCCAAAATGGATAGCTTTCTGTAGCTAGGGTTTTCATCCTAGCTTGTGCAAATGAGAATCTACTACGGAGAAGGGACTCCTTAGTAGCAGTTCAGTAAAAACAATAACAGCAAGACAGTAAATGAAAACAGTAAATTTAAACTAGCATGTGCATGAGACAATAAAAGAGATTAAAAATGGTTTATGTATTGATTATACCTCCAATGTGAGGTTGGCAAAGCTCTTGCAGTAGTCTAGGAGGGCTGCTTCCAAGCTCCAATGTTGTTCCTTCTCCTTCTCCAAAGGGTTTTGGATATGGGCCAAAGGGGCACTCAAATGTGAAAATAGCTCAAAAGGGTGAGCTAGGGTTTCAGGAGTGATTTTGGTAGAGTAAGGATAGGGGTAGCTGTGGATGTGAAATGGGGAGCCTCCATCACCTATTTATATGTTTGTTAGTGGTGGAGTGCTGACCCATGGTTTTGGGCACCATATGGTTTAGGTCAACTGTATAGGGTTTTTGCTTCCTTTTTTTCCTCTTTTTCCTCTTTTTTGTATTTTTTATTCCTTTTTTAGAAGGTTTTTGCTAATTTTGGAGGAATTTAACTTATTTTGGGGAAAAAATGGGGTTTTTGGCCTTTTGGAGGATTTTTAATGGTTTTTTGGGGTTTTGGAGGCAAATATGGTAGGAAATATGGACCAATGAGTCATGTCATGGGGTAGATGAGGTAGTGAGCACTTTTTGTGTGTTAACAGATTGCCCCCTGATGTGTGAGGGCAGGAGCTCATTATATGGCCGATAGACATCATAGGTCTTTTATGGTTTTCCTGGGATGTTGAGAGGGGAAGAAATGAACTAGAGCCCGGAACAACGGTCCCGAACAAACTGCAAAAATTGAAAGTACATGACCTCAATAGTGAATAAGGAATAATCTCAACATATGGACAAGGTGGGCATTCCCATGCTTGTATCAAGATATAAAATAATAACAAGGGGGTCCAAAAAAATGGGGACCTGAAATATACATGGCCTCAAATAATGAATGAGGAAAAATCTCAATATATGGACAAGGCGGGCATACCCATGCTCGTATCAAGATATATATATATATAAAATAACAATGAGGCCCGAAAATGGGGACCTGAAGGATACATGGAGAACCACTGTGTACCTCATAAGGTCCAAAGGGGACACAGAATCTGGGACATACTACTGGGCTGACCATGTCTGAGCTGAAGAACTGATACACTGGAATAACAATAATGCCACTGAGTGTGGTACCAGAAGAACTGATGAACTTCTAGATCACAATGACGGGGAGTCATACCCTCAATGGTACACTGAACTGGAACTATACTGGGTACTCAAGGAAGCATATAACTGGATGGCTTCCGAATACAATCGCCAACGCAACCCGAACATCCATGGGAACAAATAATTGAGCATTCCGAAGTGACTCACCAATGTGCTAGAGTTGGGGGAAATTTGGGGTCTTCAACCAATAACTGAAGGGATATATACCCTGCGTGATTCTCAACGATGCGATCAAGGTGTTGAAGTCAAGCATGTGAGAAACAACCACTTGAAGAGGCACTGATGAATCCTCTCAAAATGGTCCATAGGCACTCACCACAGATGGTGATGGGTCCAAGGCGCAGGGACCTCTAGGTCTATCCTTTGGAATATATGGGCTGTCGTCGATAGAGGGAGACCTGCAACTAGCCAGGCAATGATGTTTCTTTGATAGGAGCATGTTGATGTATATGTAACTTCGGAATGCATTTCATATATATTTATTGTACCCTTATAAGAGATGTGTTATTCCTCTATAAGGAAGTGTCGTTATGTGTATTGACAAGTGTCGCAAGTGTGTGTACTTGCCGATGGGTTATTAGACCACCATGTGTGGGGTCGGTCCTGAAATATATATTATATGGTTGATGTACCTAGCTAGACAAGTCGGCCCCATAAGGTCACTGGGAAAACAGACAAGTATAAATAGAGATCGGGAGATCTCTATTTGGATCACTCAGAAACTCATACTTCCTTCACATAGAAAGTGGCACACTAGTGAGGAGGAGGATCATTTGCTACTAGGAGACTATCTCTGTGTATTTTGGTTGTACTTTGGTTGAGCCATTGCTCTCTCTATCTTTGAGGAAGTTGTAGGGTTTTTCACCTTAGGGTTTTCCCCACAGAAACTCTGTGTCTCTTGTCTCTCATGCTTTTGCTTCTTGTGATGATTGAGACGCTTGATATGATTGATATGCATTGATATAATGTACATGTTATTCTCTCAGTAAAGATCCTAGATTATTGTGAATTAATGCTCAAAATTTAACATGGTATCATAGCTAACTTGAGAAGAAGACATTGTTTAGTGACGGAAACCAAGGGTTTCTTGTTTATTGGGTTTCTCTCCACATATTTTGGAAACGCAGTATAGTATATTGACTCTACTCATCAAGGAGAATCTATCTGTTCAATCAGAATTCAATTCTGAGCATTTTCATATTTGGCCCTAAAAATTAGGGTTTCCACAAAAATAGGAATTTCTAGAATCTCAAGACATAGCTGGAAGCTCCTTGCAAAATCAAAGTTTAGAGCTTTGGATCAAGATTTTTGGCTGGGTAGATCTCTGGGAAACTCCAATCCTAATTCAAGGTCCTCCTCAGTGAACCCGAGAAGACAAAAAGGCATTTCTGAAGGGTGTAGCTTTGCAGATCTCAAATTCTGAATACACTAGGATGATCATCTCATCAAAGCACATCTTTCTATCCTTTCAGAAAGTTGAAATTCACATTTTGAATTTTTAGGGTTTTTCCGACAAACCCTAATCCAGGACCAAATCCAGTTTTCAACAAAACAAGTGGTAAGACCTAAATCTCTTCTATTTTCATTTGAAGTACTCTTTAAGATGTCTCACCACACCAAGCTTGAGGATAAGCTTGAAGGGGATGATAACTTCCTAGCGTGGAAGTATAGGATTGGGTTAATCCTAGAAGAAAATGAATTGGACTCCTACATCAGCTCTAAGGTCCCTATCCCAAAGGATGAAGAGGCTAAGGTATTGCATAAGAAGAACTTGGTCAAGGAAAAAAGAATCGTTGCTGACTCTATCAAAGACCATCTCATACCACATGTGTCATCTCTAAAGAAACCCAAGGAGATGTTTGAGTCCCTGACCAAGTTATTTGAAGGGAAGAACATAAATTGGAAGATGACTCTGTGGAATCAATTGAAAGGGGTTAAGATGTTGAATGGAAAGACCATTCAATCTTACTTCTCCAAGGTCTCTCAGATCAAGGAACAACTTGAAGCTGTGGATGAAGTAGTGGACAATGGTGAAGTTGTTATGACATATCTGAATGGCCTACCTAGGTCATGGGACTCCTTTATTCAAAGAATCTGTGCAAGAAAGAAATTGATCTCTTTCAGTAGGATGTGGGAGGAATGCTCTCAAGAAGAAGCTAGGCTTGTGGCCCGAGAAGAAAAGATGGAAAATGAAGATCAAGCACTCACAGCACATGTCAGGAAAGTAAAGTCCAATAAGGAATCATCTCATAACAGGAAATTCTCTCACCACCATTCTCATAAAGATAAGAAAGATCTCAGATGCTTCAATTGCAATGAGAAGGGACACTTTGCTTCAGACTGTCTCAAGAAGAAGAAAGACAACAACAACAACAACAACAACAACAACAAAAGAAGATATCATGCTCATGCTGCTGAGGATGATGAACCTCCAAAGAAGAAGGCTAGAGTAGAAAGTGATGATGATGACTCATCAATCAAAGAAGAGTATGTTCTAATCTTTGCTCTCACAGGTACTATCTCTCATGGTTGTAATGATTGGTTAATTGACAGTGGGGCTTCCAAACACATGACTGGGTTTAAATAATCTTTTGTAAATCTATCTGAACATGAATCACCCCATAAAGTGAAACTTGGGGATGACTATCAATACCCTATCAAAGGAAGTGGTGAAGCCTCCTACAACCTAGATTCTGGAAAGTCATTGAAGATGAAAGATGTTTTGTATGTACCTGGGCTCAAGAAGAACCTACTCTTCATATCCGCATTGGATGCAAAAGGTATGAGGGTTGCATTTGTAGATGGTCAAGTTCTAATGTGGCCAAAGGGAAAGACCATAGATGATGCAGTAGTGATTGGTGAGCAAGAGGGAGGATTGTACAAATTAAAGGGACAACCTGAACATGCTATGAAGACAAAGATTCATCCATAGTCATGGATCACATAGAGGTATGTATAATTTGTTTTTGCAAAGGTTAACTAATGAGTTATGCAGGTCATTGAAGAGAACAAGAACACATTGCTAGACATAACTAGCAAATATGATGACCAGGTATGTTTTTGTTATATATATCGTATGATTAATAATGATTACTTTTGAAGTTACAAGGTTGAGTAATCTAGGGCTTATGCATATTATGTTTCTTATCTTAATTGATGATATGACTAACCAGAAGAGTCATAGGTTTGAGTAATCACGGGTTTACGTATATTATGTTTATAATCAACCATAAGAATGCGTATTATTTCTATTTGAAATGATCCTGACTATACATGCTTGAGATTATTGTGTTTTGATAATATTAAGATTATACTAATGAATGTTTGATTATGTATGAGACCTCGAGGATAACACAATGATGATACTAATAAGCATGCATAGGGATCGAGAATGAATATAAGTTCAAGAACAGGTAATCCAGGAAGCAAAGATCAAGAGGGAGCACACTCCAGTGGTTTTTGCAAGGATGCAGATATTCAGAGGGAGTTGACCATCTCTCTACATTCCACAACAGAAAGGTGTAGAAGAAGCTATTTCAGATTAGGACTCCAGTAGCTCTTGCAAGGAAGTAAAGAATCAGAGGGAGTCCACCCAACAAACAAACAAAGATAAGTATTTTAAATTGTTATTTCTTGCATATTTGTTTGGTTAAATAATATTGTTCAATGATTTATATGATTATGTTCCTAGATGTGTATTATGCATATTAGAATGATTGCATTAATGAACAACTTACTACTAATATGCATTTGATGGGTAAGTAGGCCTATGGCACTGTACAACATTCCAATGCTACTTATCTAGAATGAAACCTCTTTGCTGACATGTTGGGAGCCATGCAAACTCTTAACAATGTTCTGGTAGAGACTGGAAGGCATCTAGAAAGTTATGGAACATGGATAAATGTTGTATTGAAGCATTGGCTAAGATAATTGCATGACTGTATGACATATTTCTTTATGTGTAAAGAATTTGTCCTGAAAATTATGAGATGTTTCTAATCATGCAATTTAACTTGTTTTGTAGGAAAGACCGTATACCTTCACCTACAAAAGAAGAACTACAACATTTGTTCAAGCAACAAAGTTATCTATTGAAAATATTGAAGATATTGAAGTTTCCAGGATCTGGGAAGAATGCCATGATCGAGGAGTATCATCCGATCATGAAGATGTTTGGGATGTAGTCCCAAAGGGTAGTCTGTAGTGACTTCCAAGAGGATCTACAAGATCAAGCATGCTGCAGGTGGTAGCATAGAGACTTTTTCTCTTGTTCACTTCCATTAGATCCGTACTTGCTCTGGCTGCAGTGATGAAAGGGAAGATATACCAGATGGATTTCAAGACAGCCTTCTTGAATGGTGTAGTTGAAGAGGAAATGTATGTGGAGTAGCCACTTGGTTCTGAGACACATGACAGGGAGTCATATATGTGCAGAACTTGGTATGGTAGGATAGACAGCTTTCTATCTAGTTTGGGATTTACCAAGAGTAAAGAGCATTCCAACCTTTACTACAAGGTTGAGCAAGGAAATCCAGTGATACTACTTTTGTATATGGATGACCTGTTTATTACAGCTGAAGATATATTGATTGCCGACACGTAGCAGAAGCTTGCTTTCAAGTTCAATATGAAGGACTTGGGGATGATGCACTATTTCCTAGGTATGGAGGTGTGGCAGAGTACAGATGGAATCTTCCTTGGACAAGGGAAGTACACTGTAGATATCCTGAAGAGGTTCGTGATGATGGATTGCAAGGCCATGGCCACACCTATGGCATCGAATCTGAAGCTTCTATGTGATGCTTCATCTGAGCTAGTTGATGTCTCTATGTATCGTCAGATGATTGGGTCCTTGATGTACCTGACGAACACGAGACCAGATATTTGCTTTGCGGTGAACACATTGAGCCAGTTCCTGATGGATCTGAGGAGTGTTCACCTGGTTGCTGTAAAGAATATTCTGAGGTACCTGAAGGGTACAGTTGATTATGGGCTCAAGTATGAAGTGAATCAAAAGTTTAACCTGCAAGGTTATGTTGATTCAGATTGGGAAGGCAGTGCTGCAGATAGGAACAACACATCTGGGTGCTGCTTCAGTATGGGATCAGGTGTGATCTCTTGGTTTAGCAGGAAGCAGTCCTATGTAGCACTGAGTATAGCTGAGGCAGAGTATGTTGCATCCTGTTCAGCTAGTTGTGAGGCAGTATGGCTTCGGAATCTACTGTCTGAGTTATTTGATCTCCCGTTGGATGCTACTGGTATCTTCTGTGATAACCAGAGTTGTGTGAAGCTATATGAGAACCCAGTGTTTCACGACAGGTCGAAACACATAGAGATCAAATATCATTATATCAGGGATATGGTGCAGAGAGGAGAAGTGAAGCTCCTGTATGTTGCGATGGATGAGCAGATTGCAGATGTACTGACGAAGCCACTAGCCAGGGTGAAGTTCGAGTACTTCAGGGAGAGGCTTGGTGTTCTTCAGATTGACGACACTTCGAGGAAGAAGTGATGGACACATTTGCTGAAGCCATTCCAAGCATGTTGGAAGGAGGATCCTTCACATGGCTGTGGATGTAAGCGCTGGATGATGAGCATTAGGACGATGATCCAGTTACTGCTCTGTATATGCATCAGGATGATGCTAGATATGATCAGTTGGATCATCTATATGTATATGCATGTACGCATCATGTTGGATGCTGGATATGATCAGTTGGATCATTTATATGTATGTACGCATCATGTTGGATGCTGGATATGATCGGTTGGATCATTTGTATGTATTTTGTATATGCATCATGTTGGATGCTTGGACCATGTATCTGTATATGTATCAGGTGGATACATTGTATGATCAGGTAGATCATGTATGTTGATATGTATCAAGGATTATCAAGTGGATCATGTATTTGTATTTGTATCAGGTGGATACACTGTATGATCAGGTGGATCATGTATGATGATATGTATCAGATAGATACTTGGTATGCATCAGGTAGATGCATGATATGATCAGGATGATCATGGATGACGAGCTTTGGGATGTTGCTCCAGATGACTTGCAGCAGAATGTTGCAGTGATGATGATCAGGATGATCATGTGTACATCAGGATGATGTATGGTGAGTATCAGGTTGATACTCTGTGGCCATGGAACAGGTTGTGCAGATAAGCATGTAATTTGTGCCCTGGGAGATTTGCAAATAGTCTTTCGAGGTTTGTTCTATGGCATGTAATTTGTACCCTGGGACATCTGGCAAATGCTCTTTCGAGGTTTTGCTTGGGAGGACATATAATTTGTGCCCTAGGAGATTTGCAGATAGTCTTTCAAGGTTTTTCCTATGGCATGAAATTTGTACCCTGGGATATTTGGCAAATGCTCTTTCGAGGTTTTATCCTATGGCATGTAATCTGTGCCCTGAGAGATCCGATAGGTTGAGCCTTGTGCTCGTAATCAATCCTGGGATGCTCTTTCGAGGTTTTTCCATGAACACATGTAATTTTTTCCATGGGAGATCCGATAGGTTGAGCCTTGTGCTCATAATTGGTCCTGGGATGCTCTTTTGAGGTTTTGTGGTGACCACATGTAATTTGTGCCCTGGGAGATCCAATAGGTTGAGCCTTGTGCTCGTAATCAGTCCTAGGATTCTCTTTCGAGGTTTTGTGGTGGGGTCACATGTAATAAGTCCTGGAGATATGGACAGGATGAAAAAGGCCTCAGATGCTCTTTAGGGTTCTTGCTAGTCAAGAGACTCTTTTAAGGTTTGTGACGCACGTAGTAAGTCCTGAGATTTCCACAGTATGGCCAGTGATGACGAAGACCTGCAGGTGGTGGGCCTACATCTAGTATGAAAAAGGACTGGCTCTATAGAACTTCCTATGACGAGTAGATTCAGAGATTGGTTGAGATAGTAGCAGTAATGACGATGATGATGATGATGCATCGATGACGATGATCCTGAGAAGAAGACTTGTCTAGCAGATCTATGTCGAGAAATACCTTCCTAGTTAAAAGGGAGTGTTGATGTATATGTAACTTCAAAATGTATTTTATCTATGTATTTCGTATATATTTATTGTACCCTTATAAAAGATGTGTTATTCCTCTATAAGGAAGTGTTGTCATGTGTATTGACAAGTGTCGCAAGTGTGTGTACTTGCCGATGGGTTATTAGACCACCATGTGTGGGGTCGGCCCTGAAATATATATTATATGGTTGATGTACCTTAGCTAGACAAGTCGGCCCCATAAGGTCACTAGGCAAACAAACAAGTATAAATAGAGATTGGGAGATCTCTATTTGGATCACTAGGAAACTCATACTTCCTTCACTCAGAAAGTGGCGCACTAGTGAGGAGGAGGATCATCTGCTACTAGGAGACTATCTCTGTGTATTTTGGTTGTACTTTGGTTGAGCCATTGCTCTCTCTATCTCTGAGGAAGTTGTGGGGTTTTTCACTTTAGGGTTTTCCACACGGAAACTCTGTGTCTCTTGTCTCTCATGATTTTGTTTCTTGTGATGATTGACATGCTTGTTATGATTGATATGCATTAATATACTGTACATGTTATTCTCTCAGTAAAGATCCTAGAGTATTGTGAATTAATGCTCAAAATTTAACAGAGCACGAGGTGGCGAACCGAAGTGTGAGAGTACTGATGGTAGGACTGACATACTATGGGGGTGGGGGATAACTGGGCAAGTAGAGTGGGTGGACTCAAACTTCCTTTGTTGAGAGTATGATGGTGGGGATGATCAGGCAACATATGAAACTGACTGGTGGGAAAGGGATCATAGCTGTAATGGATCAAGGATAGTGACTGGGATGAGTGATACTCAAGTTGGTGTAAGATGGCAGGAGACTGCAAAATACTCTGAACAAAGGCGACCTTATTGGGGGTGCTGCCGAGGTGATCGATCATAGTGCCGAGAGGCACGGGGGGGATTTCTTCATGGGTTAAGGAACTAGAAGAAGTGTGTTCAAAACAGTACTGTCATGTGGATTTATATGAGCCCAGGACAGTTCATGCTCGTGATTGCTTTCAATTTTAAGGAGTCTGAAAGCGATAAGAAGACTCTGAAAATAATGGAATGGTACCATTGTGTGGATTTGTACGAGCCCAGGATGGTGAGTGCTCGTGGTTGCTTTCAATTTTAGAGAGTCTGAAAGCGATAAGAAGACTCCAGGGGGTGTTTTTTCGTGTGTTAGTCTCCAAGGCCCGAAGAAGAATAAAAGGATGCAATGAAGAACTCTTCTAGCCGGTGTGACTAGAGTATTCATTTTTCGTAATTAGTCTACCAGGTCCAGAAAAGGGTTAAACTTATACCAGATAGACACCCTTTCAAGTACTTTAACGAGCATGAAAGGAAGCAAGATTGCTCGACGATATTTTCATTCTTTTAGGAGTCAGAAAAGAGCTTAACAGAAACTCCCTAAGAGCCTTTTTCGTAAAGGACTTGTCCAGCCCGAAAAATGGATAAAATTATACCGAACAAAAGGAATGGCCAGGCAAGGAGGAAGTGCTTAATCAAGGAACATCGATGAGAACCAAGAACGAGGGTGGGGGGGAACACTGGTGGGACTCCTTGCGGGATGATGAATGGTAGCAAAATAACGAAATAATTGTAGTATGAATTGAGTGAATGGCTCATGTAAAAATGTGGAACAATTCGATGGCGGTTGATGTGGTGTGCAAACTGAGGCAATGAGGTGTCGGGACATAATGTTGAAATTGTACATAGTGAGAGCGAGAAATGATCTCAAGCATCATCACGAGCTCGAAAAACTGAATCCGACAATATAAAAAGTGTCAAAAACAGAGAACGATCGAGGTGGCATGTAAATCGAGGCGACAGGGGGTGTTTTGGGAAAAACTACCCAAACAATCTGGGGGTGAGAGCGAGAAATGATCTCAAGCATCATCACGGGCACGGAAAAATGAATCTGATAGTATAAGGAATGCTAAAAACTGACAACGGTTGATGTGGCATGCAAATTGGGATGGCGACGTGGGGCATGGGAAAAATGCCCCAAAGTTGTTGGTGAGAGCGATAAATGATCTCAAGCATCATCACGGGCATGGAAATATGAATCCGGCGGTGTAAATGGTGCGAAAAATGGAGGTCATATGGACTCCGAAATGGCAAAGAAAAAACGAGGTTAAAAATGACTATAAATAAAGTTGAGTCCACCAAGCCAAGGATGCAGTGGTGGGGAGAAATGATGACCCGCGGGGGCAGAATACTATGTGTATCGAATCAAATCATATATACAAGTGACATGTGACCTCAAAAATGGTTGAGATCACGCATGAGAAAAAGTGAGCAGGGTTAATGACCCGCCCCCATGCTATGTGCATGGGGTTTATGATTGTGGATCACATATGTGTTGGTTTGAACAATGGGATCATTGAAACGCTGAGATAGATGTGATGGGGAAGGTTCAAAATGGTCGATCATGCCCCCTATCCAAGGGACGAGGTAATCTCTGATGCCCCCTAACTCAGAGGTCTCAATGTGATGCTCGATGATAGCGGGGTCAAGACCAGGAATTTTGATGTACGACTAGGCAAAGACATCGCAGAACTCTTGGAAAAGTTTTTTGTACTCTCCGATATCGTACTCAGTGCAGGAGGCTCCTAACGTAATGCGTTCAGGAGGACCAGCTGGGGAAAAGATATCAATGTGGATTGTGGGTGAGATATTGTCCATGTTACCTTCCTCGAAGGTGTCGGGAGCGGGAATGGGATCCTTAAACCAGTCGACTTTGGCGGAGAGGAAATCTTTGGACTCAACCGAGAATTGGGTGGCTGTGATGGGGGAGAACTCTTCCGGGAGGAAATAGGAACGATGATGCATATCTTCCCAGGGGTAATCAGGTGCAGTAAGAGCCTCAAGAATTTCCTCATCGTTGTGGAAACTTTGGGTTGTCAAATCAGGTGACGAGGGAGTGCTAGTAGAAGAGATCTTATAAATGGTATTAATCTCTCCGGTTGGCGGGGATGCTGGGGGGTGGATCTCTTCATGGTGGGGGGAGCCGTCTCGAGGTCCAAGTTATTCATCTCGTAGAGAGCTGCTATGTAATCTGGGAGATCTGGACAGTGATGTGAGTAATGGTCGTAAATACCGCATATTGCACAAGGGTGGTTGGTACGCAGTGATTTATTATGAGGCTTAGGAGTAGGGTTGAGTTGGACAACCGGGATGTTGGGGTCATCGTCAAGCATTTGCATGTGCTCTTGTAATGCGGGTAATTGTGGACATTGATGGGTAGGATGGCCCAATTCATCACACAATGAGCATTTGGGAGGAGCACGAAACACAGGGGGGGTTTTTAACCGTTTTGGGCGGGGGTAAAGCAGTGTATGGTTGTGGGCCTCTGCCCCCAGTGTGCTTGATAAGAGGGGATGGATTATTGGACGAGGAAGGAGTAGTGACACCGGGAGGTGGTTGACTAGTAGTGGTGATGGGTTGCACCAATTGTAGGACAACATTTGGTGTCGGAGGGGAAACGGGAGGCGTAATGTACCATACAAGTAAGCCTAAAGTTAAATCGGGGAGGCTAAGAGTAGCCATAACCGAGGCACTTACTACTCCCGAAGGGAGGAATAGGAAGGGGATTGTATGGATGGGTGTAACACCAACATGACTAGGTACCAATGGTGGTTGAGGTAGTAAGGGCGGTTGATGATTGGGTGTTGGTGGATTGTGGGAAAGAGTACATAAGTCAGATATTTCGGTCGCTGGTGATGGGGGTGGAATGGATTGGAATGTTGAGGTCATCGGCATATCTGAGTAAACTCTGGGTCCCACTGAGGAAACCAACGAGGTAGCTATGCCGGAAGCAGGTTGTTCAACCATGGGGAGAACATTTTCGGGTGCAGCGAGGGAATTGGGATCGTAATAGGTGAGTTGATCGACCTTGACCATGCGTCCGTCATGGGGGAACATCATGGTACGAAAAATGGATGAGGCAACCGCCCGCATGGCATACATGTAACTGCGGCCAAGTAAGAGGTTATAATCAAGCTGGGCGTTGATGAACTCTATGTCAATAAGCATTGTTTTACCAGCCAACTGGACGAGGACATTAGCTAAGAGACCTTGGAGTTGAGCCGAACGACCGTCGTAGGCTCGCAATGCAGTGGTGGACTGTTGGAGTGTAGGGGGTCCCAACTTTTGCCAAACGAATGTGGACATAACTCATGTAGAGGTGCCTTCATCGATGATGCACCGATGGATGACAAGATTCCAAATGGATACAGAAACTTGGAACGCTAAAGTGGAAGGCAGGCGTGGTTTGGATTGGTCCAAATCAAAGGCCATCATTCGTGAATCATTTGGGTCAATAGCACCAATGGCTGAAAGCAAAGTCTTGTGCTATGTTGAATAGTTTTTTAAGACCTCTAACGCAGACATGGCTGCGGGGGACTGGGCTAAGTCATCTACAATGTTGTAATTAGACGCAGCACGAGCATTGGGATTATTGTTGATGCGGCGAAGTGGGAAGCGAGGGGATTTAGAGGCACCATCTAGTGGAGCCGAAGGTATTCGTAATGACTGATCGGTGAGAAGAGCATTGGTGTTTTTGTCGGTAGGAGGGGATTCAAGGGTGGAGCCATATTGGTTCGGATGGATTTGAAGGTTGACATTGGTGGATGACATCATTAACAAGGGATGGGTACCTAAGTCTATCATGGGTTGATTAGGAGCGGCATATGTGATTTGCTGTTGTGGTGGCGCGTTTCCTTGATGGGGAGCCAACGACTGAGTGTTCACTACGCCTTGGGTGGTAAAGGGTTTTGTAACACCAAGGGTGGATTCTGAGGTGGTAGGGGGTTGGGCGGTTCCTAAGGAGCCGCGTGCCCTTGGCGGTGGGCATCATCAGTCCAGAGTTGCTAAGCTCACTCTAAATGTGGGAAAGCGTGTGTGTAGTGGCCATAGACCCCGCAAATAGAACAAGGATGGTTTGTTTGCAAATTAGCGTTTTTGGCTTGCTTGGGCGGCTGGTCAGGGCTTTGGTTGGCAGGTGCCGCGTTATTATTGTTCAGGGGATTGGGAGGTTGGCCGCCTTGGTCTGGAGGGGGGTTATTCCTGCGGTTACGTACTTTTTCATGATTTTATTGGCCCTGCTGGCTTTGGTTATTCTGGTTGGGCTGCGGATTTTGTTGCGCATACACTTGCCCTTGGGTGGCAGGTGGGTTCTGGGGTTGTGCAGGTGCGGGAGCAGGCTGCGGTGGATAATAAGTGGGTGGAGGTGGTGCAGGTGCTGAACCTTGTGGGGGTTGCTGATATGCCTGTGCAACGGGTTGTAGGTTTTCCGCAGGGGCTGCCTGGGGCGGATAATAAGGAAGGGGGCCTTGAGAGGATACAGGATCTTGCGCGGCCTACGGGTGATAATATGGCTGAGGTGCGACCGAGGGCGCGTAAGTAGGGGATGCCTGACCAAAGCAATTAGGTGGACATGAGGGTCCATGGGAATGGTGATGATGTGCCATGGGAGCATACGAATTGGTTGCTCCGGACTGGGATGTAGCCCACGAAAGGTCCGGGCCAGGGCTAGGACGTGCTATGGAAAAGGGCTGGTTATGTGAGGCTATATGGCCAATGATGCCATCTACGGCATGGGATGCCCCCGGTGCATCATGTCAGGAAGAATCACCGCGGGGAGCGTCAGGTATGATGGAATATAGATAACCAGACTGGGTGTAAATAAGGTCAAATTGTTGGGCTTTGAGGATGGCCTCTTCTTCGGACTAGGGTTGCTCGGATGCCTCATCCTTGGCAATGATAGGAAGGAGAGATTTTAGAAACCAATCTAAGAAGATACGATCATCTAACTTTATTTTGCAGAGGCTGCGTCGTCGATGCCACTCATGAATGTGGTCAGTGATGTGGGTGGCCGTGTTCTGTCTGCAAGACAGTAGGATATCAACTCCCACTTCATAGTGGACAGGTAACTGAAAGAACTACAGGAAGGTCGAGGCGAGGGAGGTAAAGGTGGCATGGGTCCCATGGGGCTGCTCGATGTACCACTTAGCTGTAGAGCTAGTGAGGGTGCGCTGTAACAGACGGATTCGGACAGAGTCATCCACTATGGAGTTGGAGGAACAACATAGATGGAAGGACATAATATGGTTCTGGGGGTCTTCACCTGCCTTGCCTTCAAACTTAGGGATGTATGACGGAAGCTTGGTGGGCATGTGAGGCCACGCAGGGTCGTGTCTGATGGGATCATTAGTCAGTCTGGCCAAGTCAGGAAGGTTGAGACTAGCCATGAATGGAAAACTAGTAGAAGGATGTGACATACTGGTGGTTGTGACCACGTTGGGGCCAATGCCCCCAAGTGGAGGGACTGGGTTCAGGTTGGGGATGTTTCCCCCATGTGGAAGAATGAAGGTGGTATGGGACGGTCCTGTACCGCCAAGAATAGTGTGAGTCACTGGTGGAGTTGGGATAGATATGCTAGCCACTGGAATGGGCACAATGATCAGAATGGTGGGTGTGGGCCCCATCAAGGGCATACCCAAAGCAGGTGTGGTAGCTAGGGTGGTGGTGGATGCTCCGCCAATGGTCCCTACAAAGAAAGAGTTGGATGTCATGCCATCCATGGGGATGGTTGGTGCAGTATAAGTGGAGTTCTCAGACTCTGCCTCAGAATCAGAGGTAAAATAAGGGGCGTCAGTGTCGGGGGACGGAGCTTTGCGTCTATGACGAGTGGAGTCGAGTGATGAAGCTCTATGTCTATGACGGGTGATGTCAAGTGAACTGTGCTGCGGGGGCTGGCCCCGAAGGCACAAAGAATGTCTCAGGGACTCAATGGTGACAGATGGTGTTAAGTCTCTGGGGGTTGTGTCGAGTGGAAAACAGCTCAAAAACCCTAATGCAGCCGAGTGTACAGAAGGAGAGCGCAAAAAATATGGCACTCAGGACAACAACTAGCTCAAAACACTCACTGTAACAGTTGTGCTACAATAAGTGGATCGTCAACAAAAATGGTCAGAATACCAACAAGCAGTAGGTTTCCTAAAAAATAAAAATAGTGGACTCGCTAGACCAAAGGGAGGTAAGGGAGCATGTAAACACCTAGCTAAATAGTATTCTAACTCAACCAGACATATCCTCTGCAAGGTGATGAAATCCTAGTCAGATAATATGGATAGTAGAGCCAAGTGGCTAAAGATATCCCCCTACCAGGAGGGACACCGGGTAGTCAATCCTAGAAGAAAAGCAACTAAGATACCACGTTCACGACACGTTTGGTTGGGTGAATATGCAGTTTGGTTCTATTGTCATTGTACTCCCATATGGGTAGTACATTGAGAACTATGAAAGGTATCCTTCGGTTACTGAATAGGTTGTGGTATTCCACTCAGGCTTCTAGAACCAGTCTGGCTACTTCAACCCTCCTAGGGGAGAGGCCTTCCCGATAAATTGGTTTTAAACCGTGTCAAAAAATACTAGGGGATTTTGGTTCCCTAATGGACAACAACTATGTCTCAAGTGTAAGCTACCGAGGGGTGTTATTTGGATGCCTATCCCCCCGACCCTACCTAATTACAATATTCTTATGTGTTCCCCAACTGGGGTTAGAATGTTGGTTGTGTTAAGCAGTATTTTAGGGCTCACCTGAATTAGGTGACAGGGTGTGTGCGTGTGAGATAATGAACCCAAACAAAAGTGCCACGGGGTGGGCAACTTTCTAACTAATAATAACAATGCAAAAATTAAACTTTGAAATGCAAAATTTTCTCTTTTCAATTAAAATGCTGAAATTTAAAATTTTTTGTAAATGGAACAGAAATAATACTACAGGAAAAGGCTGTAAGTAAGTATGGTTGTAGATAGGACAGGTGACTGTGCAGGTGCAGAAAATATTGCAGCAAAGTTCTGGTTTCAAAACAGGGAAAAAATGCAGAAAATAGATCGCGGGCCTGCGGTGAAATTGCGCGGTCGAATCGCGAGAAACAGGTCGACAATTGTGGGCGGACCGCAGGAAAATGGCTGAAAGCTGCAGGCAGATCGCGGGAAAAAGGCTGAAAGCCGCAGGCGGGTTGTAGGAAAAAGGATGAAAGCCACAGGCAGATCGCAGGAAAAAGGCTTGAAAGCAACAGGCGGGTCGCAGGAAAATGGCTGAAAGCCGCAGGCGGATCGCAGGAAAAAGGCTGAAAGCCCCAGGTGGGTCGCAGGAAAAAGGATGAAAGTCGTAGGCAGGTCACAGGAAAATGGCTGAAAGCCACAGGCGGGTCGCAGGAAAATGGATGAAAGCCGCGGGAGGGTCGCAGGAAAAAGGCTGAAAGCCATAGGTGAATAGTAGGAAAAAGGATGAAAGCCGCAGGTGGGTCTTAGGAAAATGGCTGAAAGCCGCAGGCAGGTCTTAGGAAAATGGCTGAAAGCCGCAGGTGGATTGCAGGAAAAAGGATGAAAGCCGCAGGCGGGTCGCAGGAAAAAGGCTTAAAGCCGCACGCGGATCACAGGAAAATGGCTGAAAGCCATAAGCGGATTGCAAGAAAATGGCTAAAGGCCGCAGGTGGATCGCAGGAAAGGGATAAATAGTTGTGATCATATTGCAGGAAATAGGCTGAGAGCCGTGGTCAGATCGCAGGCAACAGACTGAAAACCACCAGGAGATCACGGGAAACAGTCTAAGAGCCGCGGTCGAATCGCAGGTAACAGTCTGAAAGCCGCGGTCAGATCGCAACAGTGGGGACAAAATACATGATTTACGACAGCAAACCCGATTGCCGAAAGGGACAGCCGAAAGGAAAAAATAGAAAAATATTGCATAAAACTAAAAACGTCTAAAAACTATAACCAGAAATTCAAAGGAACACTAGTGGAGTCACCAAAACTGTAGCTAGGGTTTTCACCCTAGCTTGTGCAAATGAGCACCTACTAAGGAGAAGGGACTCCTTAGTAGCAGTTCAGTAAAAACAATAACAACAAGACAGTAAATGAAAACAGTAAATTTAAACTAGCATGTGCATGAGACACTAAAAGAGATTAAAAATGGTTTTTGTATTGATTATACCTCCAATGTGAGGTTGGTGAAGCTCTTGCAGTAGTCCAGGAGGGCTGCTTCCAAGATCCAGTGTTGTTCCTTCTCCTTCTCCAAAGGGTTTTGGATATGGGCCAAAGGGGCACTCAAATGTGAAAATAGCTCAAAAGGGTGAGCTAGGGTTTCGGGAGTGATTTTGGCAGAGTAAGGATAGGGGTGACTATGGATGTGAAATGGGGAGCCTCCATCACCTATTTATAACTTTTTTAGTGGTGGAGTGCTGACCCATGGTTTTGGGCACCATATGGTTTAGGTCAGCTGTATAGGGTTTTTGCTTCCTGTTTTCCCTGTTTTCCCTCTTTTTTGTATTTTTTATTCCCTTTTCAGAGGGTTTTTGCTAGTTTTGGAGGAATTTAACTTATTTTGGGGGGAAAATGGGGGTTTTTGGCCTTTTGGAGGCTTTTTTAATGGTTTTTTGGCCTTTTGGAGGCTTTTTAATGGTTTTTTGGGGTTTTGGAGGAAAATATGGTAGGAAATATGGACCAATGAGTCATGTCATGGAGTAGATGAGGTAGTGAGCACTTTTTGGGTGTTAACACTTTCTCCTTGACATTGGTTTTTTTAGATGCCATTCTGACCCCAATGTCTATACCATGAAAGTAGAAAACCATCTCATCATACTTGTTCTATATGTTGATGACCCTATTCTCACTGGTAGTGACCCTAAGCTTATAACCCATATGAAATCCAGTGTTAAGAAAAATTTTGAAATGTCATACTTAGGACATTTGCATTGTTTTCTTTGTCTCCGAGTCCTGCAAACCAAAGAAGGAATATTTCTTTCTCAGTCTAAGTATGCTTGTGACCTTCTTCGTCGCTTTCACATGGAAGATTGTACACCAACCCCTTCTCCCTTCCGATTTAGAGTCAAACTTTCTTCCACTTGTCCTTCACCTGAAGCAGATGCCACCTTGTATCGTCAGCTTGTTGGTAGTCTCTTATACTTGACTCATTCCCGTCCTGACCTTTCCTTTGCCGTTGGTCGTGTTGCCCGTTATATGAAAACACCTCATGAAAGTCACTGGAAAGCAGCTAAAAGAATACTTCGATATATTTGAAGCACAATTCAGTTCAGGATTCATTACAGTACAGGGGGGAAACCTTTGTTGGTTGGTTTCACTAACTCAAATTGGGCCGGCGATCCTGATGATCGAAAGTCTACTGCAGGTTATGTTTTCAGTCTGGGATCTGGACCTATTAGTTGGGCTTGTAAGAAACAACAAGCTCTTGCTCTTTCTTTAGTAGAGGGAGAATATCAAGCCGCAGTTAATGTCAGTCAGGAAGCTTTATGGCTTCGACAGATCCTTTCATAGTTTGGATTCGAACAGTAGCAACCTACTCCACTTTGGTGCGACAATCAAAGTGCCATCAAGCTTGCCAAAGATCCAGTCCTACATCAATGCAACAAACACACTGAGCTACATATGCACTTCATCAGAAATCTTGTTCATGATCGTGTTCTTGAAGTGCTCTTTTGTCCTACAGATGATCAAGTTGCAGACATCTTCACCAAGTCTCTTACAGAAGCGAAGTTTTCTAAACTTCGATCTATGTTAGGAGTTCAGGAACTTGTCATTAAGGGGGGATAGGCTCTAATGCCTCCTTCCTTCTCCTAATAGTGTCACTTTTGTAAATCCTTCAATCCTATCCCAAGTTGTTTTTAAGGGGGGATGTTAGGATATTTAAACACTTAGGAGTTAGTTAAGATCAACTTGTGTAATATATCCGTTAGGAAAAGTGTGTTTCTTTAGTATGCATTAGTATGCATTTGTAAATACTTAATCTGATGGTCATGATATGCTCCCGACATAGAGTGATCCGACGACTCAACTTCTCTTAGATCATACCTACCCTTGATCCGTGGCTTAACACCCGATTGGTCCATGATCTCTATTTAAAGAGCATGGAGGGTCATTGGAAAGTTGATCGATTATGAGAAGCTCATTTGTAACTTTCTTTCTTTGCATAATAAATTGTCCCGTAGAAGCTATTTGGTCGGGGTCGTGGAGTGTTTCCCTCACGAGGGTTTAAACCACGTCAAAACATCGGTGTATCGATCTGTGATTGATTTTTGTGAAGTGGTTGCTCTAGGTGTTCGGTCTTTTGGGAGTAACCTGTGTACTCGAACACTACGGTGTTAGGAGCTAACCCGTCCAAGCGGGATGCCCATACCAACTATGTTAGGAGCTAACCCGTCCAAACGGGATGCCGAGACCAACTGTTATGGTGCACTTGGAAATTTAGGAATGGTTTCTTTGTTTTTATTGTGTATGATGATATGTGTGCTCACGCATTGGCTGCAATAAAATGATTATTTGTGCATTTGTTAGAAATGGTTTCTTTTTACAACAACGTGATAAACAATTATTTGTTTTCTATGCAGGTATTCGAGAGAGATGCAATACCACCGTGTCTAGGCTATCTTCGAATCTCTGTGCCTCCAGATCATGCTGTCAACTTCTTCTAACTGCGCATAATTTTTTTCACTTGGTTTAAAGATGTGCACCTCACCCATTTCCACTACATTTTATAGTCAGTCCCATGACAGTCGAAAATCTCGAGACTTTCCAGCTCTGTAGAATGAAAAAACAGAATGTTATCAATCGTTTTTGTTTCTTCCTCAATGAATTTCAGCTCACCAAAGTTCATCTCACCAACTTAAGATAGTAGTATCAGAATTAACAGATACTAAACTTGGTGATGATGTAGTATCAGAGCTCGATGATGTAGTATCAAACTTAACATATAGTAAACTTGTTATCACCATCGCACATTTTTTGCACTATTCATTAAAAAATAACTACATCTGGCCCGGAGAGCTTACCAGTCTTTGCAAGAATATTCCCTTTGTAGCTGAAGGTGGGAAAATCATCAAGGTAGGAGGCTTTCTAAAGTTTCTCCAGGCACCTGCATCCAAGAGTAACTAGGCCAAGTTAATGGGATAGAAATTGGAATCCTTGGATGACTATGGGATTTTCAACACTTTTTGAAGGTTACCTTATACTACCACCTTGTGCAAGAGGTATGATGTATTCAGTGAATGATTTGGTTTCATTCTTTCAAAGACACTTGCAGCAGTCATCGAATGTTGTTTTAGTACATTACTTTAATGTCTGGAATGAGTCTAGTGCTTCTAAGTCTACAAGTCGAAGCTCCAATAAAAGTTTAGTCTGTTATTACTCCTTCAAAGTAGATGATCTGATTAAGGATAAGGAGAATCTAAAAAGTTCAGCAACTTTAAATTATTCTGGAGTTGAATTTAAAATAAAAAAATGCAATTGAAAAGGACCTTCTGAAAGTGGCAATATTGGCTTTGAAAAGGGTGTTTTTCTATTGGAATAGTGTGTTTTTTTACTACTTATGAACCTTAAATTGCAGTTTGTTGTTATAAAACTATGAACTTCAATTCAAAAAGTGTCAATTTAAAATAAACAAATGCAATTTCTGATTTGAAAAGTGTGAATTTCAAATCAAATAATGCAATTTTTTATTTGAAAATTGCAATTTTCATTTGTAAATGTTCTAAATTTTAAGGTGAAAAAATCAATGTCTAAAATATTCAAGTCACTTTGAAGACGGGTCAAAAACAACCTTTCTAAACTCCAAAATCAAGCAAAATCCGGTTCCAAAACTGCCAAATCTAGGTTCCAAAAGTGCCAAAACTGGATCCAAAAGTGCAGAAACCAATTCCAAAATTGCCAAAACCGATTCCGAAAGTGCCAAATCAAGGTTCAAAAAGTGACAAAACCGGTCTCTAAAGAGCCAAAACCGGTTCCAAAAGTGCAAAATGCGGTTCCAAAAGTGACCAAACCGGTTCTGAAACTGCAAAATCCGTTTCCAAAGTGCCAAAATCCAGGTTCCAAAACCATACTTTTTCTTTTGAATGAGGCTTGACATAAATGAATGAAGGGGTGATTGACCCTTCTTCTGCCTACTATTATTTTCATAATAGTTCTAGACTGCAAGATGGCTGGTTCGATCCTTCTTGTGTTTACCATTTTGGATACAGGTGAGTTGTCGGATATTGGTGTTCACAATTATCTAGTAAAACAAGGGGTGGTCGATCCTTCTTGTCAGCAGTCAAAAGTCGGGAAAAATATTGTTTACATGTTATATCATAGGCAATGTCCTGATCGCCGCCACATACTGCGGAAGTCGATAGTGGGGAAATGTTGTCCCAACCTTTGTAGATTAATTGTATTTCATTTCTCTTTTAATTGAAGGGTCGTTCGACCCTTCTTGTGCTTAGTATTTTTGCAGTCTTCACCATTCAGGATATACATGAATTGACAGCCTATACTTCGTAAGTTGAATATTTCCACAATTCCCTCATAAATGAAGGGGCGGCTGGCCCTTCTTCTGCCCAATATTATTTTCATTCTAGTTCTAGACTACCAGAAGGGTCGGCCAACCCTTCTTGTGATTTATATTTTTCCATTCTTGACCATTATGGTTATACATGAATTAATCTCTATTTTGGATGTTAATTTTTTAGAATTTACTTCAATCTGATCTAGGATCTTAATTGAGAGAACAACATGTACAACATATCAATCATGAACACAATAATGCAAGCACACAAGAGACACATAGTTTACTTGGGGAAAACCATAAAGGTGAGAAACCCCAATAACTTCCTCAGAGATAGATAGAGCAATGATACAACCCAAGAGTAATAGATAGACATCTCCTAGCAGCAGCTTCTCCTCCTCCACAAGTGCGCCACTCTCCCGAGATTGTGAGAGAGAATAGAATGATGAAATAGAGTGCCTCCTGCACTCTATTTATACATGACTTGACTTGCCTAATAACCTTTACTAGGTCGGCCTTAACTTAACCACATAACATAATGCTGACTGGGCCGACACCCAATAGGGTGGTCTAATAACCCTTTGACCCACATGGTCGACCCCCAATAGGGTGGTCTAATAACCCTTCGACCCGCATGACTTATACAGGGCTGACCCTAATAGGGTGGTCTAATAACCCATCAAGTATAAGTTACGACACTTACAATATAAATGACGACACTTCCATATAGAGGAATAATAACATCTCTATAGGAATACAAACACTTCCATATAGAGGAATAATACCATCTCTATAGGAGTACAATATACATATATGAAATACATTCTGAAGTTACATATACATAAACACTCCCTCTTAACTATAAAGGTATTTCTCGACATAGATCATCTGGCACAAGTCTTCTTCTTTGGATCATCATCAGCGAATCATCGTCATCGTCACTACTGCTACTATCTCAATCAGTCTCTGAATCTACTCGTCATAGGAATTTCTATAGAGCCAGTCCTTTTTCATACTTGATGTAGGCCCACCACTTGCAGGTCTTCATCATCACTGGCCATACTGTGGAATCCTCAGGACTTATTATGTGAGTCAACAAAACCTCGAAAGAGCATCCCAGGACTGATTACAAGCACACTGCTCAACCTATCGGATCTCCCAGGATCTTTTACATGTAACTACACAACCTGTCCATGACCATGGAGTATCATGAAGCACAATCCCAGATGCACACACACAGCACTTACTCTCACCGGCATGGGAGGACCAACCTACCACCATCCCTAAAAGGCTCACAGCACTTACATCAACGACCATGGGAGAACACATCTGCCACCATGTCGGAAAGGCTCTGCACTTACATCAACGCACATGGGAGAACACATCTACCACCATGTCGGAAAGGCTCCACACTTACATCAACGCACATGGGAGAACACATCTACCACCATGTCGGAAAGGCTCTGCACTTACATCAACGCACATGGGAGAACACATCTACCACCATGTCGGAAAGGCTCCGCACTTACATCAAGGCACATGGGAGAACACATCTACCACCATGTCGGAAAGGCACTGCACATCTGTGTCTTCGGAACTCATCGCACATAATCCAACTGATTATGTAATGTATCCACCTGATACATATGATCATCCTGATCATCATCATAGCATCATCCTGATGCATATCATCTAGAGTATCATCCTGATACTCATCACTGCATCATCCTGATGCATATCTGGAGCAACATCCCGAAGCTCGTCATCCATGATCATCTTGATCATACAATGCATCCACCTGATGCATACCAAGTGTCTACCTGATACATATCATCATACATGATCCACCTGATACATATACAGATACATGGTCCAAGCATCCAATATGATGCATACATACATAAATAATCCAACTGATCATATCCAGCATCCAACATGATGCGTACATATATATATAAATGATCCCACTGATCATATCAAGCATCCAACATGATGCATACATACACATATAGAGCAGTAACTGGAGCATCGTCCTGATGCTCATCATCCAGCGCTTACATCCACATCCATGTGAAGGATCCTCCTTCCAACATGCTTGGAATGGCTTCAGCAAATGTGTCCATCACTTCTTCCTTGAAGTGTTGTCAATTCGAAGAACACCAAGCCTCTCTCTGAAGTACTCGAACTTCACTCTGGCTAGTGGCTTTGTCAGTATATCTGCAATATGCTCGTCCGTCACAACATACAGGAGCTTCACTGCTCCTCTCTGCACCATATCCCTGATATAGTGATATTTGATCTCTATGTGTTTCGACCTGTCGTGAAACACTGGGTTTTCAGACAGCTTCACACAACTCTGGTTATCACAAAAGATACCAGTAGCATCCAGTGGGAGATCAAATAACTCAGACAATAGCTTCCTAAGCCATACTGCCTCACAACTAGCCGAACCAGCTGAAACATACTCTACTTCGGATGTACTTAGTGCTACATAGGACTGCTTCCTGCTAAACCAAGAGATCACACCTGATCCCATACTGAAGCAACACCCAGAAGTGCTCTTCCTATCTACAGCACTGCCTGCCCAATCTGAATCAACATAACCCTGTAGGTTAAACTTTTGATTCACATCATACTTGAGCCCATAGTAAACTATACCCTTCAGGTACCTCAGAATATGCTTCACAGCTACCAGGTGAACACTCCTCGGATCCGTCAGGAACTGGCTCAATGTGTTCACCACAAAGCAAATCTCTGGTCTCGTGTTCGTCAGGTACATTAAGGACCCAATCATATGATGATACATAGTGATATCAACCGGATCAGATGAAGCATCACACAAAAGCTTCAGGTTTGATGCCATAGGTGTGGCCATGGCCTTGCAGTCCATCATCCCGAACCTCTTCAGGATCTCTACTGCATACTTCCCTTGTCCAAGGAAGATTCCATCTGCATTTTGCCACACCTCCATGCCAAAAAAAAATAGTGCATCATCCCCAAGTTCTTCATCTCGAACTCAGCAGCAAGTTTCCGCTGCGTGTCGACAATCACTCTATCTTCACCTGTAATAAACAGGTCATCCATATACAAAAGTAGTATCACTAGATTGCCTTCCTCAACCTTGTAGTAAAGGTTGGAATCTGCTTTACTCTTGGTAAATCTCAAACTGGATAGGAAGTTGTCTATCCTACCATACCAAGTTCTGCACATATATGACTCCCTGTCATGTGTCTTAGAACCAAGTGACTACTCCACATACACTTCTTCTTCAACTACACCATTCAAGAAAGTTGTCTTGGAATCCATCTAGTGTATCTTCCATTTCATCACTACAGCCAGAGAAAGTACGGATCTAATGGAAGTGTATCTGGCTACAGGAGCAAAAGTCTCTATGCTACCACCTACAGCATGCTTGATCTTGTATATCCTCTTGGAAGTCACTATAGACTCCATCTAGTGTATCTTCCATTTCATCACTGCAGCCAGAGAAAGTACGGATCTAATGGAAGTGTATCTGGCTATAGGAGCAAAAGTCTCTATGTTACCACTTGCAGCATGCTTGATCTTGTATATCCTCTTGGAAGTCACTACAGACTCCCCTTCAGGACTTGGGACTCCATCCCAAACATCTTCATGATTGAATGGTACTCCTCAATCATGGCATTCTTCCCAAATCCTGGGAACTTCAATATCTTCAATATTTTCAATAGATGACTTTGTTGCTGAACAAATGTTGTAGTCCTTCTTTTGTAGGTGATGGTATACAATATTTCCTACAAAGCAGGTTAAATTGCATGATTAGAAAGCATCTCATAGTTTTCAGAACAAATTCTTACACATAAATAAATATGTCATACAGTCATGCAATTATCTTAGCCAATGCTTCAATACAACATTTATCCATATCACGTAACTTTCTAGATGCCTTCCAATCTCTACCAGAACATTGTTAATAGTGTGCACAACTACAACATGTCAGCAAAGAGGTTTCATTCTAGATAAGTAGCAATGGAATGTTGTACAGTGACATAGGCCACTTACCCATGTATATTAGTAGTATACTGTTCATCAATGCAACTATTCTAATATGCATAATACACAACCTAATTCTAGGAACATGAGTATATACATTATTGAACAGTATTATTTAAACAATAAAATATGCAAGGAATGATAATTCAAATACTTATCTTTGTTTGTTTGTTGGGTTGACTCCCTCTTAGTCTTTGCTTCTTTTCTGCAACTCCATTCTGATGTGGATTGTGAGAAGTGGTCAACTCCCTTTGAATATCTGCATCCTTGCAGAACCTATTGAAGTGTGCTCCTTCTTTATCTTTGCTTCCTTGTAGGAACAATTGGAGTGTGCTCCCTCTTGATCTTTGCTTCCTTGCAGGAACAACTGGAGTGTGCTCCCTCTTGATCTTTTCTTCATGGATTACCTGTCCTTGAACTTATATCCTTCACTATGCATGCTTATTAGTATTGTCATTGTGTTATCCTCAAGGTCTCATACATAATCACACATTCATTAGTATAATCTTAATACTATCAGAACACAATAATCTTAAACATGTATAGTCATGATCATTTCAAGTACAGATAATAAACATTAGTATTCAAAGTTTCAGGGAAGTCTTCTTTTACTTATGCATATTCTTATTTGATCATAGGACTCTTCTGGTTAGTTAAGTCATCATTCAAGATAAGAGACATAAAATGCATAAACCCTTGATTACTTACATTTCTAACTTTATGAATAAACATAACCAATCATACCAAGTATACTTATATAAGGGATCCTAACACAAGGTAGGATTCTAACTTGATATAGGAAAAACATACCTGGATTGGTATGTTGGCTAGTTATGTCTAACATACCCACATGATGTCTTCTTGTTCTCTTCAATGACTTGTGCTAGTAACCTGCATATCTCATAGGTTAACTATTATAGAACCAAGTTATACATACCTCGCAAATAGATCTTCTAAGTGATTCATGACAATGGATGAATCTTTGTCCTCATGTCATCATGATCATATGTTCTT
This sequence comes from Larix kaempferi, assembly GCA_027924585.1. Classification (NCBI taxonomy): domain Eukaryota; kingdom Viridiplantae; phylum Streptophyta; class Pinopsida; order Pinales; family Pinaceae; genus Larix; species Larix kaempferi. Next base: position 69,019,339 of record BSBM01000047.1, on the reverse strand, counting down.
GAACTAGAACATGATTTGTCTTTCTTGGTGTACCTTTCATGTTAGCGGACAACATAAACCTCATACAACACCATAATGCATTAGTACAATCATAAGTGTCAACACCCTAATCAATGAATATCTTCTATCGTGCATTCATAATTTTATTAAGGTGATACGACAAGTCTAAATTTAATCAAGATTGTACTAACCGTAATAGACAAACATGCCATAAACTTAATCATGAACAAATCTCGAAACATACCTGGATGAGTCATACCTACTGAGATTGCTTGTAACCTTCTTATGTAAGGCCTTAGCCTCATCTCCCTCTGAAACAGGAACTTCTTCACTTATGTAGGTGACCAATCCATTCTCTTCTAGGATTAACCTGATCCACTTGATTTTCAAGAACTAGATCTTGAGCTCGATTAGGGTTTGTCAGAGAAACCCTAAAAATTCAAACTTTGAATTTCAAACTTTTGAAAGGATAGAAATATGCGCCTTGATGAGCTGATCAAGCTGGTATACTCATAATTTGAAAACTGCAAAGTTTCACCCCTCAAATTTGCCTTCGAAACTTCTGGATTCACTGGACATGACCCCGAACTAGGGTTTGATAAAGCCCACCCTTCTGCCCAATCAAAAGGTTCGATCCAAAGCTCTAAGCTTCTATTTTTCTGAGGAGCTTCCTATCGTGGTCACAGATTTCAAAAATTTCCATTTTTGCAGAAGCCCTAATTTTCCACTTTTCCGATCAAAGTCCCGAACTAGGGTCTGATCAAGCCCGACCTTCTGCCCAACCAAAAATTTTGATCTTGGTCTCTAAATTTTGATTTTGATGAGTAGCATTCAGCCGTAGTCTCCGATTACAAAAATTCCAACTTTCTCCCAAACCCTAAATTCCGGAAGCCATGAATGAAGATGCTAAAAAATAATTATATTTTGACATAAATATGTACCTGAATGTTTTTGGTGTAACTCCAACCTTTTTGATCCACAGGGTCTGAAACATTTTCCTATGATAGCCCGACCTGTCATCTTTCTAACCCCATAGGTCTGACCTCAAATGGATTCTCTGAGAGAGAGTTATGCCAAGTGTTGCAACGTGACATGTTTATGGGATAAAATAGGAGAGCGAACTTGTATGGTGTGCCACGTGTCACTGGTTCAGTTTCGGCCTCTAAAAACGTTACCTAAGAAATTACAATCCGTGCACTACCTGTCACTTTTTATGAAATTTCATTTGGAGCTTCCTAGCCCAAGTTATGTCCTTTTTTTTCCAAGGTCACCTGTTTATGACTTAGATTTGGAAGAGGCAAAAACCCTATATTGTACAGATCATAAAACACAAAGTACAACGAATTAGAAGTTTTCCTTTGGAAATAAGGTACATGGGGATCGTCTCTTCGACGTATAGAAGTTTCAGATCCAAAAACTTCACCAAAATGGATTTATAGCGAAAGTACTACGATGACTGGTTTTTTCTATATCAATCCCAAGCATCGCAAGTGCAACAAGTGTCATACATGCCATACCATGCCTTCTTTCAGGCTAACTATGATACCATGTTAATTTTTCAGAATTTACTTCAATCTGATCTAGGATCTTAACTGAGAGAACAACATGTACAACATATCTACAGCATATCAATCATGAACACAATAATGCAAGCACACAAGAGACACTGAGTTTACTTGGGGAAAACCATAAAGGTGAAAAACCCCAATAACTTACTTAGAGATAGATAGAGCAATGATACAACCCAAGCATAAGAGATAGACATCTCCTAGCAGCAGCTTCTCCTCCTCCACAAGTGTGCCACTCTCCCGAGAGTGTGAGAGAGAATAGAATGATGAAATAGAGTGCCTCCCGCACTCTTTTTATACATGACTTGACTTTCCTAATAACCTTTACTAGGTCGGCCTTAACTTAACCACATAACATAATGCTGACTGGGCCGACACCCAATAGGGTGGTCTAATAACCCTTTGACCCACATGGCCAACTCCCAATAGGGTGGTCTAATAACCCTTCGACCCGCATGACTTATATAGGGCCGACCCCAATAGGGTGGTCTAATAACCCATCAAGTATAAGTTACGACACTTACAATATAAATGACGACACTTCTGTATAGAGGAATAATAACATCTCTATAGGAATACAAACACTTCCGTATAGAGGAATAATACCATCTCTATAGGAGTACAATATACATATATGAAATACATTCCGAAGTTACATATACATCAACATTAGAAAGGGAATATCTCACACGTGTGAGCCTCAAAGAGAGAACTGACGCCAAAGGAAGTGATGACATGGCATGTATGATGACATGGAATATGTCATGAGGCTGGAAAGACACAAGATGGTGTTCTGGTGCTATCATTTAGTCAGTGTTTCAATCTGGCATCATTCTCAAAAAGTATGGCAAGTTTGTGAAACTTTGGAAATTGAGAAAGTATGGAAAAAGCAGTCAAAATTGCTCTGATAGAATGCCCACCATAATTCATGGTTTCAGAAAAATGCACGCACCATCATATTATGCTATAGATTGTTGAAGTGGCTATCTATTTATACATGATTGCGGATTGTGGGAACAATTTAAATAATGGATTTGCGACATGTGTTTCCGCAACTTGCAACCCGCAATGAAAAATATGGATTGCGGAAACTTTGCTTTGTTTTTATTTATAGTTGTAGTCCCGCAACCCGCAATTGCGGATTGCAGGAACATTGTATATATTTTCAAACAATTAAACCCCCGCAACTCGTCTTCCACATTCCCCAGCCTAGATCTCAGCCGTCAACTTGTCTTAATCTTACAACTCATATTTAACCCGATGGAATTAATAAATATGTTGATTTTGTTTATGTTTCCTTTTATTATATTTCATCTACTAAAATTACGTGCTTTGTGGATTTTACTATGAGTTTTTCCTAGGGGTTGTTTTCGCCATTTTTTCTAGCTTTAATGAAGGGTCAGCCTACCCTTCTTGTGCTTAGTATTTTTGCAGTCTTCACCATTCAAGATATACATGAATTGACAATCTATACTTCGTAGGTTGAATATTTGCACAATTCCCTCATAAATGAGTTGGGAGGAATTATTCCTCGAGAATGGGAAAGTTCCCTAGTTACAGACGGAGCAGATAGAACGGGGAAGCTCCCTAGTAGACACAGAGCAGAGAGAATGGGGCTTCTTTGAATGCGTAGAGGGCTGAGGTACCAGATTTGTAGCCAGCTAGCCGGTGAAGGGACCTGCGAGCCTAGAATCGAGAAGGAGCCATAAAGCAGCACATGTGAGGGCAGGAAGGTGGAAGCGAGGGAGGTGGTATATTGCATGAGGCACACGTGCCATGTTACGGGAGCCTGGGTTGAGGATCCTCCCCCACGTGCCCTCCTTGTGTCCGGCACATCATGAGTCGGCCTGGAATTTGACGTCGTCCAAGATGTTTTTTTCATTCTAGCACATATTTGACAGATAAATTTGGAATGGACACGTCAATTGTGACAGCTACCAAAATATTCAAAACGTCTATTTGAAATCCATGAATTTACATTTCCTGTCAAAAATTTTAATGCTTGTTGTACTATACCCTATACCTTGTACTTCTTAGTAATTAATCTTGGCCATTATGTTGTGCCGCTCTTGCATTGCTCGTTCAGTTTGGATGAAAATGTTTTGTTTCCAAGACATAACGTCTTAATGTTTCTTCATTAAGACGTTATAGGACATTAAGTATAGTACAACTGAAGAAACATTAAGACGTTATGTGTTGGAAACTATTAATCCAAACAGAACGAGCAGTGCAAGAGCGACACAACATAATGGCAAAGATTAAGTACTAAGAAGTACAGGGTATAGGGTATAGTATAACAAGCATTAAAATTTCTGATGGGAAATGTAAATTCATGGACGTCAAATAGAACAATTCAGTTATATCCATAATGGAGAACACAAGAAGGATCGACCGACCCTACTTGTAGTGTTGAAATATTATGAAAAGAATATTGGTAATCAGAAAGGTCGACCGACCCTTCTTCCAGTGTCAAACTAATCTGAAAATAATACGGGGAATAGGAAGGGTCGACCGACCCTTCAATTACAAGGGAATTGTAAAAATAGAACACCTTGGAAGTTATATCATATAAAAATGGTTTTTCCTGACTTCCGTTTTACGGCAAGAAGGATCTGTCTCCCTTTCTTTCCATAGTTAATTGTCAAAACCTTTATCCATCAATTCAGCTATAGCCATAATGGATAATACAAGAAGGATTGAATGATTCTTCTTGCAGTGTCGAACTATTATGAAAATAATATTGGGAATTAGAAGGGTCAGCCGACCCTTCATTTAGGAGGGAATTGTAACAATAGAACACCTTGGAGAAAGAGTGACCGCTCTTTCTCTAAGAATATTTCCATGTGCCAGCAAAGTCTTTAAAGAAAAATGTCTACAAATTTTGTTGTTAAAATGTTGATATCTAGTATCCTAGGGTGACACGTGGAACGATCATATTGTGACACGTGGCATATTTGATTTGGCACATTGAGTATAGCGATGTTACTAATGCGGGTTTAACCACAACACAACCAAGAAATGAAAATTCACTCATAGCAAGATTACCCTTTGGAAATTGAATAGAAACACTTTTTCTATGGAATATGATGACTAACAAATTGCCCATATTGGTATTTGTGTTTAAGAAGAGCATTAAACATCAGATAATGATTAACTGTAATGAATTGCGAGGCAATTAATTAGAACCTTTTGGTCTGAGAAACACAATTATTACATCTGTAACGAAATAACATATAACTTACGCCAACAAAATTTGGATTAAGATGAAGTACAATTTTAATTCTATCATGTATCATGATTTGATGTCAAATCTAAACAACTTATCATTGATCTTTATCTATCTCGCATACGGGAGATTAATGCGGACTAGTCCCAAGGTTTGCAATGTCAAGATTAAAGAATACTTCGAGAAGCTGGTTGGCAAGTTAGACTCGTCCCATAGCTGCCTCAGGATCGTGGAAGTTAAAGTTGATTGTATCAGAACCAGTGGAATAAATAGCCCATCCGTCATCCTGAACATTGATGATGAAAATACAGGTACAACAACAGGAGGCAAGGATAAGAACGCTCGTCTCCATCGTGGCAACTGACTCCTTCTTTGTGTTCTCGTCTCGGCGTTTTAGCAGCTGTGTTTGGGCCTGAATTTTGTAATCCTTCTTATATGTATTACTCTTGTAAGTTTCTCTTAGGTCAGTTTGTTAAAATTTTCAGTAATAGCAGGCATTAGGCCTTTTTTGAAGATCACAGACTGAAATATGAAGAGACTGTTTCGACAACTCTTGTTTTTTGGGACCAGTCTCTTCTATGCTATGTAATATGTTCTCTCTTTTTAATATAAAAGCTAGTTAACTATTTGTCGGATCAATGACTATGACTTCAAATTTGGCCAAAGGTGAAAATCAGAGTTAGGAGCCTAATTGCAATTTTAAAAAATTTTGGTAGAGGGTAACAATAATGCTAAATTGTGGATCAAGCACAAACATGAAAGCTGAACTTCTTGGCCTATGGTGTATGCTGAAAGTTGCCAATATTTTTGGTTTAAATGATTTGAAAGTATTCGGTGATTCGAGGGTAACAATTAAATGGGCTCAAGCAAACTGCAAGCTTAAAATCCTCGAACTTGAGCATTGGTGTCAAATGATCTACTCAGAAATCCAATTTTTCAAAACCATCTCCTTTGAGCATATATATAGGCAACACAACAAAGATGCAGATAAGCTTTCAAAAGATGCAATGAAAAAAGAATTTGGTTATTTGTTTTGGGAGGAAATTATTGATCACTTATGTTTTGATAAGGGATCAGTAAATTTCTTTGACTAAGCCATATTTTGGACTGCTTTTTGACCTAGAAGGGATAAGTTTCTAAATAGTTGAAAGTTTTTTTATTTTTCTGGCAGAAGGATGAAATTCTCAGACTATTTTTGAGAAATTATTGTAATTTTCCAGGAAGTCTTTTTTACAATATCTGGTTTACTTCGGCTCTCTAGTGAGTCAAGGAACCTCATGGAACATCATGTACTATTTGATTCAATTTTGAATAACAATAGTATGATTTTTTTTCTCTTGAAAAAAAATGGATTATAATGTTCATGTATTTAATTATGCTTGATATGTTCAATCTATGGATTGAAATTATGTGTAAATAAATGTAAGCCATGAATATGCTATGTTAATCCTGTTAGAAGGTTATATTCATGAATAAGGTTTCTTTCAATTGCATAAGCTATTTGCTGTATTAATTTTGTATCTGAATGATGAATGGCTAAACTCGATTTATGTAATACATGTATGCTTATGCTGTCACAACCTCATTGATGGATGGATGCCTCCTGTATGTTCTTAGAATGATAGGCATAAGCCTAGTTATGAAACTGTTAATTAGATGCTTAATAACTTAACTTAGCAAATTAACTTAATATGATGATATTAATGACTGTTATGTAATTGCAGAGTGTGAAACAATATGAATCATGTAAAGAAATTTACTGGTGCATAATTTGCATATAAATCATATGAATGATAAATCAAGCACACAGATTTATATGTTTTATGATTTAACAATACAATTTAAATAGAGTTACATTTTCGGAAACCAAACTCGACACTTTACAAGAATTATAATCACAGTTAAATTGGACATACTAGTACAAACAAACATTCAAGTGTATTATTTAACAAAATAATTCCATTTTTATTTTATTCACAATTGGCCTCACATCGCTCACGCCATTCAAGTGCAGCAAGCAAGGCCATAATCGATCTAACAAAAATGTGTCATTGACATCGTCAGAATTATAAGTTTTTGTTATAATACAGTTCCCTTCATCGTTAGAAACATGTTTTTCTCCGGAGTCATCGACAATCACAGTATTTGTCCGATCCCAACCATGGTTCAAAGTGTCCCAAACTATACTTAAAGGCTTGCGAAATACATTAGGATTTTCAACACCCTGACCCTCTCTGGCTACCGAAGAACAATTTTCTTGTGTTAAAATTAATCTAAATTGTTCCCTTTTCAATCCTGTTCTTTGTAATAATCTAGGAAAAAACTAGTCAACATTTTTTCGTTGAGCAAATGTCCATACCCCAACCTAAAAAATATGAAATCATTTTTCAAAAAATTCTCTTAAGCCTGGCCATATAAAATAATACTTTGTTGATGTTTCGATGTCCAGTGGTCGTCGCAATCCGATTTTATGTTTTCTATGTATTGCGTGTAACAAAACACCATTGAAATAAAAAATGATCAATGGTATACTAGAAACAAATCTTCTAGTACTATCTGCAAACAAAAAAAAACACACATACACAAACCAGTTAATAAAATATTATAGTTCAATGTTTCTAAGTATATTTCTTTCATGTTCAACAATTTTTTAAACATATTACTAGCTACATGGTACGATGTCCATAAATAAGATGAGAACTGTGTAATAAAACTTACATCAATTAAATGTAGGAGTAGCTGTAAAAAATATACAAATCACTAAATGAATTTGTTTTATACAATATGACAGTCATCTCAAATTCAATGTGTTTAACCAATGCCCCATTTTTGAACGAGGCCCGAGATAATTCAACATAGCACACAACATTGTTTTTATAGTTGTATCTCTCTCTTGTGAACCGTCAAATTTCCAACTAGTTGGCATTTTCAAGCAGTTTTCCTTGCTATTATCTATTCATTGATATTGCCCTTCATCTATAAACAACATGTCCGTTTGTTTATATATGTCTCCATATTGGATAAGTACATCCTTGAAGGAATTTTTGTATATGTTCGGTACTTCACCAACATTATAGTATATAGACATTGAGTGATTATAAATAGTACTAGGTTCACATTGCTCTCGACCTCAAATAAATACACATTCTTCATTTTTCAACCATTCAAATACACCCAGTAAATTTTTAATTTCCATGTTGTCGAGCTAGGAAAACCACAGAGAAACATCGAAATGCTCTCTGGCAACACTGATAATTTTGCGGTTGAACATGTGTGTATAATAATGATAGCATTCATGGACAAAATGAAGTTGTTTGGAAGAATCTTCAATGTTGGATAACATCCGAACTCCAAAGAGCAATCCCTCTACTCCCAGGACCAATAGTTTCTTTTGCGGTGATATCCTCATTGCATACAAGAATAGTGACTATATATATAACAACAACAACAACACTTTGTTCATGAAGTTAATGATCACAACAGATTCAATTGATTTAATAAAAGCATCACACTGAACTAATAATATGTTACATTTAGACGAAAATAGCAACATCTCTGGAAAAAACAGAAAACACATTAAATGATTTAAAATAGGCAGTGATAGATTACATCTAGAAATAGGAAATGATAGGTTACATTTGACAATTTTTTATATCAGCCGATTCTTGAATTTTACTCAAATGCTTCCAAACTCCATGTACCAATTCAGTATCTGTCCGAAGGGATGATCCAATAAAGGGATTACACAAAATATAGTTTTGAAATGGAAGTGCTTTCTCACCATCACCCTCCAAAACAATCATTGATGTATTAATTTCCGAAGTTTGAATTGGGAACTCCTTCCTTACACTCCATATTTTTTTATGTATTTCCTTCTTGATCGTTGGTACATCTCTCTCGAAACCAAATAAATAAATTTTTTTGCTCATATGATTTATCTTTACCGCATGCCAACAAAATTTTTGTAAGCAGTAGCTTCCCCTCATTGACGCCACATTTAGATGACCAAATCCCAACACTGAATTTGGAAAGAAGTAAATCCAAAACTTGAATGGCATGTGTTCGTGACTCATATGAAGTTTTTCTATGTTTAAATTCACCACTTATTCGAGTAATCTCTTCCTGCTTTTTTACTCTTTCCCCTTTTTTTCTCTTTTGGAGTCATTTTCTATTACTTTCCTGCGAAATAGAAAACCTTCCATTTCTAATATCAATAACATTTTTGTATGGGGAGCTGCACAGAAATATTGTTTGTCATTATATATACTTCGGAATAAATTTGTTTTATCAATTTAAGTAAAAAATATTTTCTCTTTTACCTGTCAATGGCAGGCCAACATTTGAATGGTGAGTAACATCACTGGAGACACCGCATTTTGACACCAAGGCACCCTCTCCAGGTTCAATACTGCCAAGCCCTCTTCTTGTGCTGCATTGTTCAAGCTCTCTCCTTGTTCATTATTGTCCAAGCTCCCTCCTGGTCCCTTATTCTCCAATGTGATTTACTGGCCAATCTCCAGGGACATCATCGATGCCTGCTCTGGTTGTGGATGATCCACATGTTGACCTGGAAATGTGCAAGTATACATTTTATATAATTTTTTGTAGGTCACTATGCCCTTTCATAATTTACTTAATTTAACCATGATCCGTGAAAAATAATTTTTTACCTTCTTGTTATGTTTGGTAGTTCTTTGTAGATTCTCTATCACATTCAGTTTCGTCATCAGATATTGTAATTCGATTGGAGGATACCTAGGTATGCTCTTTATTTGAAGCTATAGTAGAATAGGAATTTAAAGAAATTATTGAACATAACCGACCGAGAAAAGTAAAATAAAATCAAAGACATCTGGAAATGTTAATAGAAATACCTTGTTTGAGGAAAAAGTAAAATAAAATCAAAGACATCTGAAAATGTTCATAGAAATACCTTGTTTTATACTCAATTCATGATAGAAACTGTTCATGAACAGCTCTTGTTGTACTGTCTCCATAATAGAAATAACTATTCTTTCTAGAGACCTGGTCAACGAACGAAGAAGCCTACCTCCTGCGTACAGTGAAAGAACTGTGCCTTCAGAAGAGACCTGTCTGGAAACTATGTGATCCCAAAATTCCCGTGTCCTTTCTTTTGGAAACACATGGCTCCTCGCACTATCAATGTTAACCTTGGGATGAGGTAAATCAAGCATTGGTAGGCCCTCATATTTCCAATCCATATCAATTTCAGAAGTAGATAAAATATCCTCATCACTTCCAATGCGCCAACACTGTATAATAGAGAATCCTATAAATAGGTCCCCGAAGAATTCTCTATATACTCCCATTGTAGGATTCACCGTAATATGTTTTTGTGATTTCTTGCTCCAACTTGTGAAAGCTTTAGAAATCATACAAGAGTTCTCCATATCAGCTAGAAAAATACAAGTACATGCCTCTTGATTTGTTTCTAAGTAGTACAAAAATGCAAGCATGTCTTGTTCTGTCCATGGAATAGCACAATTACACATATCCACAGCAACAAATTCACAGCTGATTGTCGCACCAAAAAATGGAATTGTTCTGAGTGTGGTGACCAAAGAATCAGGGTAACAACATTGACAAGAAAACTGTGAACTATTTTTGACGTCGTCAATGGACATCCTCTCTTTATTTATATATAAATTCAATATTTTATGAGCATCAATTGGTATTTTGGTACCAATATCCACTTCATATTCGTTCTTTCTCTTTTTGCTCGGAGATTTTTCTTACTTTCTAGAGCATAAAATACTGCACAGTTGCTGGAGATGGTTTGGTGCAAATTTATATATTTCAATGACGTTATGGTCAGTGACATTCTATGATTGATCAGTTTGAACATCATTAAGTTTGAAATATTCAACGATCGAATGCCTGGTTGACCTCTCATCCTTTATTCGTTTGCAATATTGACTTAAAGTTTATGCGCAAAACTTTTTATCAACTGATGTGCTCATCCAAACCGATCCATTGATTATATTTTCCGCCACAACGTTCAATTCATCTTCATCAAGATCACGCAATGGTCTAAAAAAATTAGAGCCATAACTCTTTATTTTATTTAGAGAAAAATCATCCTGAGCGATACTCTTTGGCGAGCATGTCAAGGTGCCACTTTTGTAAAGCTCGAATACAGACTACCATTTGCTCCACAGTCGTTCCGATGTCAAAACAAGAGTTAGCTTGTCTTTAAGGCTCTCCCTTTGGTTAACAAGAAAGATATTTATACATTGATTTTGGAAAGACTGCAAACATATAAAATTGAATATTCTAGTTAATTTGATTGATAAGAAGAAAAATTCTATACCTACTAAGCATCACTGGAAGTGTTTCCCTTTCCCGGGTGGGATGGAGAACCGCATAATAACATTCTCATTGAACAAAAAGTATTTGATCTGTTGTTGTTGAACTTCTTTTGAAATTTTGAAGCTCTTAGTCGCTTTCCGCAGCATTTCTCTAGAAGGACTTCCTTTGAGTTGTTTCAAGGTAGATTTCTCCACATCTTTTACGATATATTGGATAAATGGTCTTATGTTGTACGTAAGAATATTTTCATGGCATACCTTTATTGACCTCTTATTAATATTGATATAATGTAATACAGAGGAAGTTTTCCCATCCACCATTCTTTTCCTTCATACCGACAAAATTCCTTTCTTCAAGGATGTCGCGGTATCAATTCTGTAATGATTAGAAACAACATACGAGGGCAAAACCCACCCTTGCTTCGCACAGGAAATCGGATTTGGATCGGGACCATTTTTCATTAGATCTAGTCGATAATCAGAAACCATAAGATCACACTATATAAAGCCACACTTTTCACCATTGGCTTCTTCAGCTTGAACTCACAATTATTTATCAGAATCAACGGGTTCCGCATATGTAAATATCCCAACTCTAATCGGCTTTCCCTCGTAATCCAAGTAGAATAGATATATATCCGGGTACAAATTAGCTGGTTCTTCCATCTCAACTTACCATCCATTTGTTAATGGTGGAAGGTAGTGATCTTTTGTCAATTCAAAGCAAGGGATTTCCTGGTAGTTATTGAGGCTCAACAAATCAGCCATGCTTTATCTGCAAAACAGTCAATATTAAGTAGTCAATATAAGAATGCATACAATGTCGATAATTATAAATTAGTGTTTTAATATTAGATGTATACTTGCAAATGTTCATGCTAATGATCGATAGTTAGGGAACGACCCCTCATTTTAAAAATCAATTGATTGATTAAGAACACATATGCTAGCATTATCCATGAGAGATAGAATGCACATTTTATAGAGTCCTTTGGGATAAGGATCGATCATAGAACAAGCGATCATCATAGAAGGGGCGGCCGATCCTTCTTGTTTATGTGTATGAGTTTATAACATGTTTTGTATTCGAGTTTATGTGAGTTTTTGTGCTTAACTTATATGTATGTGAATGGTAATTGCACATTGATTAATTGGAATACAAGTGCGTGATTGTGAAGAAGAAGCACATAGTTTGACGAATTCGTAGCAAACTGGTGAATACATTAGAGATTCAGCGTAGTTCTGTCTACTACGATAGCTGCCAAGTGCGAAGTCATCTGGTGTTCTAGTTGATGTTAAATAGAATGTTATGTGAAGATCGTAACGACATCTATGCATCGCCATGGTTAAGAGAATCTTGATTGTGCAACCCCCATATTCGCTTCGGGTTAGACTTCAACCTGTTTACAAGGTGATGCCGAAGGGTCAGCTGACCCTTATCTCAGTCTTCTTCCAGTGTTCACCATCCTTCATATACATGAATTGACACCCTCACCTTCGGAGGTTGAATATTTGTACAATTCCTTTGTAAATGAAGGCTAGGCCGAAACTTCTTCTACCCAGGACTCGTTTCGTAATAGTTCAATATAGCAAGAAGGGTCGGTCAATCCTTCTTCTATTCACCATTCTGGATACGGGTGAATTCACAATTATCTACTAAAGGAAGGGGCGGCCGATCCTTCTTTCCAGATGTCAGGAGTCAGGATGCGGAAAGGGGCCAGATCGACAGTTGATAATAACTACGCATATCCAAGGTGCGAGTAAGGTAGCGTTTAAGAGATTGAAGACTACGGAAGGCCATGGGGCTAAGGATGGAAGGAGATCAACGGTACCAGATCGATCATGCAAGATGGATGGCTCAGAGAAATTCCTTTATCCCTAGAGGTGCAAGAATGATAGGAAAGGATATATAATATAAAAAATGGAATGCACGGGGATCTGATTACTGTTTTATTTGGTTGCCCCCTTCCTCCCTTGGTCAAGGTCAAGGGGGCAAGTTAATTTAGATATACTCAAATAGACTCTAGAACATTGGTGAATGCACATTCTATTTGGGACCAAGTCCAACAAAACTGATGCAATAGCTAAACAACTAGCTCAAAGAAAAATTCAAAGAATCAGGTAAGAGAGCTACAATGGAATGTCACATTACACATATTGAACAAAGTTATAATCATTTTGAATCTTTGATATAATATAAGCAAAATTAATCTAGGGGTTTAATCTTGCTCCCATGCATGCAAGAAAATTTTCCACTTCCATAGGTATGTTCTTCCTCCATGAGATCAAATGAACTAAGCCTTAAAATTGGACAAAAGTATTTGCAGGCCACCCGATACTTTGAAAAGATTTATGATATTAAGAATGGAATTTAGCTGCATTGAATAGATGGCAACCTTAATTAAGCTTGGACAATTATTGGACAACAAGCTCTACAAATCATACATAGATAACAAATAAAAATTATTAAAGAGTATTGATTGGATTGTTTCTTATCTCTTCTTTCCTACCAGACCAAATAATTTTGACAGTAACTAAATGGCAACCTTGCCTTTGTTAAAAATTGCCATGCAATGAAGGGGCTGTCGTCCTTTCTTCTACCAAGTATTATTTTCATAATAGTTCTAGACTGCAAGAAGGGTCGGCCAATCTTTCTTGTATTCAACATTCTGGATACAGGTGAACTCCTGGATATAGGTGTTCACAATTTTATACTAAACAAAGGGGCGGTCGATCCTTCTTGTAGCCAATCTCCATTCCCCACTATTTACAGCGGATGTAGGGATTCGGGAATTGTTGTCCCATCCCTCAATTTGCAATTTGGGTTGCAGGATAGCAGTATTGATGGAACGTTTTAAGAAATCTAGGTATCTACAATTCGAAACATATTTGTGTCTTCGGTAAAGGCGTTGAAATCCTCATGCAGGGTGCAAGAAGGGTCAGCCGACCTTTCTTGTGCCGAGTATTCTGTCCAAAATAGTTCTAGGCTGCAAGAAGGGTCGGTTGATCCTTCTTGTGTTCACCATTCCAGATACAAGTGAATTGTAACCTATAGGTGTCTACAGTTCTCTACTAAATGAAGGGGCGGCCGATTCTTCTTGTCACATGTTGGGACAAATATTGTTGATATGTTATAACTTAGCCAATATACCGATCCCAACTATAATTTCATTGCAGAAGTTAGAAGCCTGGAATTGTTGTCCCAGCCTAGGCGGGTTGAATATTTTTACAATTCACTCGTAAATGAAGTGTCGATCGACCTTTCTTCTGCCGAGTATTCTGTTCAAAATAGTGCTAGACTGCAAGAAGGCTCGGTCAATCCTTCTAGTGTTCACCATTCTGGATACAGGTGAATGGTTGGATATAGTTGTTCACAATTTTATAATAAACAAAGGGGCAACTGATCCTTCTTGTCGGAGGTCAGAAGTCGGGATAAATATTGTTTATATGTTATAACTTAGCCAATCTCCATTCTAGGATGCATTCTGCATTAATTTGGAAGAAAGAAAATTGAATATATTTAAATGTGTGGATCAGAGCATATAAAATGAATTCTAACTCAGGTATTATAGTCAACTATGAGGCAAAGCGATAAGATGGTGTAACATGAAATACATCCACAAAAGAGAAATTAAAAGACTGAAGAAAGTAAAAACATATGAATCTTTGTTTCAGATATACTTTTACTTATGTTCTTCATTAAAGTCTTCAAAAAATATTACGTCACTGTATTTTTTGCTCTCGGATCCAACCCCTATTACTCTGTAAAATCAAAATTTATTCAAAACGTTCTTTGAAATCGTCATTAAAAAAAAGAAATTTCAAAGAAATCTCTCTGATCCAACCCCTATTATCTTGTTCAAATTTGAATAAATTTTCCATTTATTTCAATCCTTCTACCGTTTGATGATCAAAAGCCTTGTTTCCATTTAGATGTCTCCTTTGCGATATAATTTGATGAGGATCATAATTAATCCTTTCAGCCTCTTGGAAATCCATAATCTTCAGTAATTTTTCTACTACAGAGAGGGATGCCTTATTCTTAATGATGAATGGACTAACTTTAAGGGGGAATTTCACATCCGATGCTTTTTTGAAAGAACATAAATGTTCTTCTGAATGCAACCTTTGTCTAATAAATTCCAAGGCAAACCCCTCGTTGTCAAAAAGGTTGGAAACAGATATGGTGCTCCAGTAAAACCATACACCCTAATTATAGTATGTTCTCTATACAAGAACCAATCACCTGTTTGGCCTTCTGGTGTAAGCTGCAAAGTTTCTTTCATTTCTTCTAACACTTGGGGCATTTCAGCATTAAAAATAATTATGTAAATTTCTGGCATGATTTTATGGGTGAACTAAAACATATTGACCTGTTTAGGAAGGTCATGAGAAAAGATGGTACCATGAAACTTGGATTCCGAAATGTTTGAACACATGAACAACTTCAGGAGATATGACTGATACCTGAAATGATTCAACTGGTTGAAATTCACCAACTGGACATGAATCACTTTAGCTAGGAGTTCATCAAAATTAAAACAACACACCGGACTCGACTGTGACTCTAGTGAAATTATTTGGAGAAGGAAACCTAACATAAATTATGTGATTCGACTTATATCACTATCTAGACCTAAAATTTGACTCAACAAGGACAAAAATAACTGCGTATCTTGCTGAAAGACATCAATACTCAATGGGAACAATAGGTTTTCATGCAACTGACCATATTTCAAGACTTGTAATAAAAACTTGTATTTTTCTGCAGGACTGTTGTTTCTATAAACTTTGCCAAATTTTTTTCGTTAAACGACTAAGGGCTTTTGGGAAATGTTTCAGGTAAACCTAGAACCTCACAGACAGTCTACACATTTACTGGGCATAGAATTTTGGTCATTTTTACATTAATGATTACCCTTTCGCCCTGCGAATAATTCACCGCACACCAACAAACAAATTCAGGGAAGTGTAGGGTTTGTTCAACACAAAAATAATACATAAAAGAACCAAAAACATTAAATACATCCTTTCCCTGCGACTTAAACTCCATTAATTTCTCCTTAGACTGCGAAATACTACACACAGACAAAACAGGGTCGAAAATATCCCTTTCCCTGTCAAATACAAGCTTCTCGTTTTCATCTGAACTTTCATTAAAGGGAAGCAGGTCTTGGGTTTTCACCATTTGGGACACAAAATCTAAACACTGAGGGCTTCGAGCTACCTGTGAAGTGAGCTTCTTGGGTGTTGTTCCAGTTGACGAAGACAACGATGTGTTTCCTGCGAACCATTCTTTTCCTCCAGGTAATAAGCGACAAAAACATTTTTTAAAACTTCGAACAAACCTTTTATAGAACATATTCTTAGGTGGTTTCCGAACTTGCGAAGAGCAGTTTAAATTTAACCGCTTTTCATAGCGGACTCCACCAATGCTTGCCACATGGTAAGCGGTTTAATTTCCGCTCTACCTTTTCCAAGTTTAACCACTGTGCACTTTCTAGCGCGAGAACACATTTCCACCGTCGATTTGATTCTGGGTGTGTCTGCCATGTTGCTACACGTTTGCAACTTTTGGTGTGAGTCGTCCAAATTTTTAGTGCCTTTTCCACCTTCGCCCTTGAAGTGAGAGACCTTATAATAGTGACAATATTTGCATTGTTCCTCTCTATAAACATTAATAACCCAAGAATCCATATAGAATAAATTTAAAAAACATAAAGACAAAAATGCTAACAATATGAAGAAATAACTTGTTTGATGAATTATACCAATTCTAGACATTGTTTGTAGATGGGTTTGTAGAAGATCTAGTGTAACATGGGAAGAAGTCGATTAAGGAGAGGGAGAGATGACCATAAGAGATAAGAGAAGTCTAAACAACAAGATCAATCTTCCAAGATGGCATTGATGGCATTGAGATGAAACATTAAATTAGGAAAAGAAGGAGAGATCACATGTCATAGCAATAACATCGAAGGTTGTGTTTTTTTTTAAACAACCCATTTCATATTAGCTCCATAGTTATATTGTTCATGTTTGACTATTAATAGCTCGAATGCTTCCAAATTGCTCCAAATGCTTCTGATTTGGGTCTCAAGGTGTTTGAAAGGTATTAGGACATAAAAAGCGACAAAATTTGCATTGTTCCTCTCTACAACTTTTAATAAGAAATGTCTAACCAAGAGAAACCAAGAACCCATATAGAGGAAATTTTAGAAACATAAAAAATACCTAACAATTTGAAAAAAACATTTGAAAAATATTCATAACCGCTGAGATTGAATTGACAAGTAATCAAACTTCTAATAGAAAAACCAAGGTTGGATGCAAATGGAATACAATCTATGCAATTTCCAATGAATACAGAGATCGATAAACACAAAAAAGAGAGTGAATCTAAAAAATATGTTCATGAATACAAAAACTATTATCTCGAATCACTTCATTAAGAAATGCCACTCCTTTGAATCCCTTTGGCAACTTGAAAGTGAACGACAAAGTGCAAAGGTAACATTAACCAAACCTAAAGCTATAGCCAATTTGTGGGCCTTTAGACAGTTTTAGAAAGTGCTTTTGACAACTACGGGGTTTTATGTTTTTAGTAATCCTTACTTTCTTGTGTTTTTCAACTTCCCTTTAGGGCATTCTTTACGTTAAATTCTTGTGTAATGTCCCCAACTTGGAACTTTTCCCAATTCGGTCAATTTTCAAAACTTGGACTAGTGAAGCCTCAAAATGTCCCAAATGATCCCAAATGCTTTCGAACTATGTCTAAAGTGGATTGAGGTGTAATATGACACATTTATACAGCTATTATAGGCATGGAAACTTCCAATAGACTTCAACCACTTGCATTTACAATTAGAGAATCAAAGGAAGAATCACTAGGAAAATCTATGTTGAAGCCCCCATGGGTAGATGGCTCCAAAAGACTCTTTAAAGGATTTCGAATTGGGTCTAAAGGTATATGAAGGGTATTAAGAAATAAAAAGGAACCTCATCGGTGATTATAGACTAATATCATAATACTTCTACAACATCCATTTAACTTCAGGAGAAGTTGGGGAATTTTACTAGTCAAATCGAGGTTCAAAGCCCCCAAGGGTAGGGGACAAACATGGATTGTGATAGTGACATCAATACAATGATACATGGATAATGAAATACAGGTACAAGGACATAGATAAACGTATAGGTTGATGGTAACCGTGATACAATGGCAGTGGAGTATTGTTCTTCTTATTCATATTAGGGTGGCAGGATCGAGCAAGGATAGGAGATTGAAGTCTCCTTTGGTTTGGTGCTTGTGATCTCAGGGAGTTAAGGATTCCATCCAGTTGGTGCTAGTAAAACTATTGAGTTGGACTTTACTGAGGTCTGGAGTCCTATCTATAGGTTGGAAATTATGAAAACCAAGGGGTTGTAGCCTTGTTCTGTTAGCTTTTCATCATTTAATTCAATATGATCTAGGATCTTAACTGAGAGAACAACATGTATAGCATGTCAAACACAAGAGACAAGAGACACAAAGCATTTCACCGAGGAAAACCATAAAGGTGAAAAAACCCGCAACTTCCTCAGAGATAGAATAAGCACCAATACAAAGATCACAAAGATGAAACCCCAAAAGATAGATGTCTCCAGCAGTTCTTCCTCCAAGATCCTCCACTTGTGCGCATTCCTCTCTCTCAACTATGCGAGTTGGATGTGTGATTGAATGATAAAATATAGTGGTGCAACCACTCTATTTATACTTTAAATTAACTTGACCTGCCTTTTATCCTAACTGGGTCGACCCCCTAAGGGAGTCTAATAACCCATCAAATATAAGTTACGACACTTACAATAAAACTTGTGACACTTTCAAATACAAATGAAGACACCTCCGAACGGAGGAATAAGAACATCTCCATCAGGGATACAATAAAGTACAAATGTAATACATACAATATAAAAGTGAATATCTTCTGAAGTTACAGATAGTACATTAAGACTCCCTCTTAACTAGGAAGATATTCTCTTGACACAGGCGTCAATACATATAGGCACAAGTCTTCAATATTGGAGCTGGATCATCAACACTGGATCACTGGAGCATCATCATAGGTCTTCATCCATGTAGGTCTTCATCATCTCTACAAGCAAGCCATCAAGTAGGTACATATTAGGACTTATTACACTGTCTTTGCAAAAATTTGTGTACCCTACTGTCACCCCATAATCTTCAGATCGTACAAGGATTTCTTCAGTTTGCACACATGAGTCTCCCTGTCGTGTGTCTCAAACTTGAGTGATTGCTCCACATATACTTCCTCTTCCACTACACCATTCAAGAATCCTGTCTTGACATCCATCTGGTGTATGATCTTCCTTTTCACGATCTTCATTATCTTTTGGTTTTACTTCATTCATTGTTGCATATCGATTCCTAAGTACTTCTGGTTCTTCAAATTCTTCTTCTTGACTTCATCAATCTTCTTGCTAAATCATCATCACTTGTTCTTCGAAATAAGTCTCTCTCGTAGGTGATGGTACAAGGTCTTTCCTACAGGACAAGTTCAATTGCATGATTAGAAACATCTCATAGTTTTCAGAACAAATTCTTACACATAAAGACATATGTCATACAGTCATTTATCCATATCCCGTAACTTTCTAGATGCCTTCCATCCCTACCAGAACATTGTTAAGAGTGTGCACTACTCCAACATGTCAGCAAAGAGGTTTCATTCTAGATAAGTAGCAATGGAATGTTGTACAGTACCATCGACCACTTACCCATTACTTTCATATAAGTAGTATCTTGTTCATTAATGCAATTTTTTTCTAACATGCATAATATACATCCTAATTAATCTAGGAACATAAGTATGTATATGACTGAACAACATTATTTAAGTAATCATATATACAAGAAATAATAATTCAAATACGTGTATTTGTTTGGTTGTTGGGTGGACTCCCTCTCAATCTTTTCTTCCTTGCAGGAACTATTGGAGTCTCCAAAAGAGTGCTCTTCTTCTTGTGGGAGCTGCTTTTATTCCTGGGACAATATCCTTCTTGTGATGAGGATGCTTCCTCTTGTTGTAATTATTCTTGGTGTATGCTGTGAGAGCCTGGTCTTCACTACCCATGTTTTCTTTTAGAGCTACAATTCGATCTTCTTCCTGTGAGCATTCCTCCCACAGCCTACTGAATGTGATGAGCTGCTTCCTAGCACAAATTCCTTGGATGAATAAATCCCATTTCCTAGAAGGACCATTCAAGGTGGTGACTCATCACTATTTCTCCATTCTCTATATCTTCTTCAATGGCTTCAAGTTGTTCTTTTAACTGAGAGACCCTTGTAAAGTGTGACTGCATGGTCTCTGTGTTAGTTTATAATCATTAATTCAATATGATCTAGGATATTATCTGAGAGAACATGTAAATCATATCAATCAATCACAAGAGACAATAGACACAAAGCATTTCACGGGGGAAACCATAAAGGAGAAAACCCCGCAACTTCCTTAGAGATAGAATGAGCAATGTTACAAAACCCCAATAACAAGAGATAGTCTCCTAGCAACTTCTCCTCCTCCACTTGTGTGCACTACTCACTTGAGAGAATGAGTGAGTGGATGAATGAATAAATAGAGAGGTGCTCCTCTCTATTTATACTCAATGTCTTCCACTTTCCTTTTACCATACCTGGGCTGACCTCTCTAGGAGAGTCTAATAACCCACTATAACTTAACTCAGGGCTGACCCCACTAGGGAGTCTGATAACCATATCACATACAATGATGACCTTTCCGATTAGAGAAATGAAACCTCTCCGTCGGAAGAACAATGTCATATGAATACAATATAAAATATACAAGTGAAATACATTCCAAAGTTACAAATACATCAACACTCCCTCTTAACTAGGAAGGTATTTCTCAACACAGTTCTTTAGCACAAGTCTTCATCGTCGACTACACCATTCAAGAAAGCTGTCTTGACATCCATCTGGTGTATCTTCCACTTCATCACTTCAACCAGAGCAAGTACTGTTATGATGGATGTGTATCTGGCTATGGGTGCAAAAGTTTCTTCATAATCTATCCCTTCTTTTTGGGAGAAGCCACGAGCCACAAACCTTGCCTTGTATTTCTCCTCCTCCACTTGTGCGCACTACTCACTTAAGAGAATGAGTGAGTGAATGAATGAATAAATAGAGAGTCTAATAACCCTATCTCCTCCAATTATTTATACTTGTCTTCCACTTTCCTTTTACCCAACCTAGGCTGACCTCTCTGGGAGGGCTACAGATGAAATATGATGAATTAATAAAGCAGGTTACAGGTGATACCTCCCTGCAGGAAGCAAAGCAAGTCATTTGGGATGACATTATTGCGGAGGCAGAGAAATTGAGGCCATATCTCTATTTCATTCTGGATAAAGAGGCTGTAATAAAGTTAGCTAGGCAAAGCATAACAACAGTCAAGGAAAAGTTCAACAAGAAGCCCATGGACTGTACAGAAAAGGCCATAGAATTTCTGAATGGGCTGACAGAGGATGACGTGAAAACAACTAGCACAAACTTAGGATAGAGAGTCTAGTATTATTTGGGAAAAGAAGGTGGTGAATAAGTATCACCAGATGAACACGATTCAGGAAAGGATAGACATTTTAGCACATCAAGTAAAACTCTTCAAAGAAATGTTTGATCCATTATTCAAGAATGGACTTCCTCTCTTTTGGGAGGAGGATGGCACCACGAGGACACAGGAAGAAGAATATCAGGGAAAGTTGTGGGGATGTCGATTCAATTTGGATTATGTATAATTTAGGTAAATTTATTCTAATGTTTATGTATTGATTTATTGTAATTTTTTGCATAATTAATGAAATTCAGTCGATTTCTCTTGGCCATCTTTTTTGGATATTAATTTGTCAAATTTCTTTGAACTATGTTTTATGTTGCCAATTTAATGAATACATTGATCTGTAGGTTGGATTTCTATTAATATACAATTCATGTGTTATTATGTGTTAAATGAATTTCTTCATTTAACTCATTTTATCTATAATTTTCTACAACTAATAAACAACCACACATTTATATTGATGTTAGTAAGTGGAAAAGCACTCTTACAAAGCCAGTTGCTTGGATCTGCGTTGGATAAAGATAAGTAATCTTATGCGTTTGATTCTAATGCGTTTTTATTTCATTCTTGCATGTTGTGATTGTGTAATTGAAAGGTTTTTAATTATGTTGTGACTGTGTAATTGAAATGCGTTTTCCACTGTGCATGTGCAGGTTGACGTGGAGAAGCCACGTGGACAGGAAGTATGGCGTGGAGGAGACACATTGGCAGGAGCCCCGACATGGAGGAGTTGCATGGGAAGAAGGTGTGATGTGGACCGACCACATCATATCCACACATGCCAGCGACCATGAAGGATGGGTGAAGGTGGTTTCGTAAATGGAGGACGGTGGTTTTCCTTACTGCCCTTCCAACTTGCAAAATCATGAGGTGCTGCCACGTGGAGAGCGGTTTCAGATTCTGTAACCAACTATCCCTCTGTCCTAGTGTGCATGTTGGGGATGTGGAACGGAAGTGGGACCCTTGATCTTTCGCCGCCCGATTAGTCTTTTCCGCCATTTAAAATGGTTTATACATTGGCATGGAGGTGATATTTTCCTTCATTTAAAATGGTTTGTACGTTCGCATGGAGGTGATCTTTTCCGCCATTTAAAATGGTTTGTACGTTTGCGTGGAGGTGATCTTTTCCACCACTTAAAATGGTTTGTACGTTCGCATGGAGGTGATCTTTTTGAACATTTAAAATGGTTTGTACGTTGGGATGGAGTTGATCTTTTCCGCCATTTAAAATGGTTTCTACAACACTAATGGTAAATGATGGATTGTTCACTCGTGTGAATAATCTCATCACGTTTATGATGGATTGTGTTTATGTGTCACGATGTACAGATGATATCCCTCCACACTGTGATAATAAATGTCATGAACTTTTCTGCATTGATGTCCTGCCACACCGTTCTTCCCTCCCACACCGCTCTTCCCGCCCACTGCCTACATTGAGACTTATCCCGCCACACTGCTCTTCCCGCCCATTGCCTACATTGAAACTTAAAGTTCAAACTCTCTGTGTTTGCTAGTTTGGAGCTCTGTTTTCTCTGAGGACCGAGGTTTGCTTTTGATGAGGTGGAACCGAGAAGAGTGTTGGGCGGGTAGAGCAGTAAGATTGGTTTGAAGAATCGACTGCTAGTTTTTCAATTGGCGGGTATTTATATTATTCAAACCATAAATCTAAATATGTAACAGAGCATGCTTATTTAGCCTTCAGGCTAAAAATCCATATCTTCCATGGTTGTCAAAAATCAATGCATTGACAGTTTGAAGTTCACAGTAATTTAAAGTCGTTGAACGTTTTAGATTCTTCATATTTCCTTCCACCCTTATCTGTCTTCTTCAGATTTCCATAATTTATTTCCTTCAATTCTGGGTAGTTATCTTCTTATAGTCCATTAATATGAATTCACAACGTTATATTTGAAAAATCGTGCATTACTCATTATTGGGCTAAATTAACAAATATTCCCACTAGCTTGCATACGTTTTCTGTTTGGTGATGTAGCGTATTATTTTCATATATTCCATATTGTTTTCTGCAAATCCTCCAGCATTTGACTAGGTTTGTTGGAAAAAGATAACGACAAATGAACTCGGAAAATTGAAACATGTTTTTTTTCTTTTTAATATCATTTTGCAGTTAATATTCACTATAGTATACTGATCTATGTAAACGTTAACACTTCATTTGAAATATTTGAAATTGATAATTTAGGTATTAATTTATATAATGTTTATTACATTTCTTTTAATATAAATATATATAATTTAAGTATGTAATTTAATTGAATAAAATTAAGCAATCAAATAGCTTTAAACAATATTAAGGTATAATTGTTTGCCAATACAGTATCTTGGCTAGAAAAGTCCCATGTATTGCATAGTTGGACGTGGTGTATGACTCAAATTGTTGGATGCAATGAGAACACATGTGA
Source organism: Larix kaempferi (assembly GCA_027924585.1). Lineage (NCBI taxonomy): Eukaryota > Viridiplantae > Streptophyta > Pinopsida > Pinales > Pinaceae > Larix > Larix kaempferi. The sequence continues at coordinate 68,995,150 of BSBM01000047.1, read as the reverse complement.
GTCTTGCATACGATAACAAGGCATTTAGTTTAAGAGATAAAGCTGATAAAAATGTTCTTAAAATTTAGGCAGGATACTGTGTTGGAAAATGAATTTAACAATGACGACAATGCAGATAGTGATGCCATTAGTTGGAAATATTCTGACTGCGATTAACCAGACAAAAAAATTCCTTCATACTTTTGGGCCGAGGATGTGGTGAATGATATAGTAGATTCTACTTCGCCGAGTGTAGCACAGATCAATTCATGAATAATCAAAGCCACGTGGCACAATCTAAACATTCCACGTGTCACCCTGGAGACTAGATTTCGACATTTGAACGAAAAAATTTACAAACGTTTTGCTACAAAGAGTTTGCCGTCAAGTCAAAATTTTGTTAGTGAAAGCGAGGTCACTTTATCGTCTGGTTGTTCCATTTCGAGGTGTTGGAAGTAGATGCTGAGGAGAAAGAGCGTCCGCTCCTTCCTCCAGGGATGAGTTTTTCAGAGTGGCTAAAGTAGATATCGTCACTCTAAACACGCATTTTCATAGGAACATTGCTTCGCACATTTTGCTGGAGAGTGGAAATATCCAAAGAGAAAGATCGGTCGCTCTTTCTCCAAGTTCTATTTTTAGAATTCCCTAATAAAAGAAGGGGCGGACAATCCTTCTTCTTTCCAATATTCTTTTCGTTATAGCTTGAGAATGCAAGAAGGGTCAGTCGATCCTTCTTCGTCTTCACCATTTTGGATATCGTTCAATTTCTAGATAAAGGTTTTGACAATTATCTACTAAACGAAGGGGCGTCTGATCCTTCTTCTCGAAAAATAGAAGTTGGGGCAAACAATTTTATATGTTATAAATTAGCCATGCTCAGTATTATTCCGGTGTTCACCATTTTAGATATAGATGAATTGACGTACTAGCCTTCGTAGGTTGAATAATTTTACAATTCCCTCATAAATGAATGCGCGGTCGACCCTTATTCTTCCCAGTATTGTATTCATAATAGTTCTAGAATGCAAGAAGGATCAGTCGATCCTTCTTTCTTTTGCCATTCTAGATATAGTTGTTCACAATTATCTCCTAAATGAAGGGGCGGCCGATCCTTCTCTTCAGAAAATGGAAGCCAGGGAAAACATTTTTATATGTTAGAACTTAGATGATGTCCGAGTCCCTACTATTTACAACATAAGTTGGAAGCCGAGAATTGTCGACATAGCCTTCGTAGATTAAATATATTTAAATTTATTTTGTAGATGAAGGGTCGGCCGATCCTTGTTGTGCTCAGTATTCTTCCCTTGTTCACAATTTTGGAAATACATGTATTGACATCCTAGCATTCGTAGGTTGAACATTTTTAATATTCTGTCATAAATGAACGGGTGGGAGACGCTTCTTCTACCAAGAATTATTTTTGTAATATTTCTAGACTGCAAGAAGGGTCGTTTGATCCTTCTTGTGTTTGCTTCTTCTACAAGAAGAGGTGGTCGATCCTACCATTCGAAAAATTGGAAGTCCGGACAACCATTTTTTTATATATTATAATCTATGTTATATATTTGTTTAAAATAAATATGATTGTTAATGTGCTCTTGTTATTTTATATTTCATAAAACGCTTCTGAACTGGATTTTGGTTCTAAACAATGTGTGATGTTATTTTATATTTCAGATATCATTTATGAAATGGATTTTGGTACTCAACAATGTGTGGACCTACTTTTGAATGGATTGAAAGTTGTTGAAGGAATCTTGTTTCCAGAAAGAAATTTTTTGCATAATATCATCATTAATGAAGGATGTATCATTGTAAATGTTACAAAGTCTTTGATTGCAAGTCTTCCATTTCCCTATCGATCAGAAGGTGCAGATACATTGTTAGAGGCTATTGGTGGTTATATTCAATGGCCTGTATCTGAGATCGTTAACCATATTGGGTCTGCTCTTCGCGAGAATGAGGTGAATGATATACCAGCTTCTTCTTCGACGAGTGTAGCACATATCATAACAACTGAGAATGAGATAAATGATATACCAGCTTCCACTTGGACGAGTGTAGCGCATATCACAACAACTGAGAATAAATCTTCTTTTATTATGAGAAAATTTAAGTTGTTACATAAGTGTTCAGAAATAAAGGATTGCATTTCCATAGGTTTTGTAACAAATGTGAGTGAGACTGATTTTGTTGGGGGAACATTTTTGGGTGACTTCTCCTTTGGTATTCTGGTCGATGAAGTGGTGTTTTCTTGTATGGCATGTTGTCCAGGGGTGAGCAGTGGATCTTTTGTTGTATGGCCGATTAAAAGAATCATCAATTTTAATACAGAATCATTGCTTTATGTTCCAAGCGCTTTCAACAATAATCAATCTGAATCTACTAGTTAATTTGATACATCAATGTTCTTTAAAGCAATAGTATGTTGCTCAGGGAATAGTGTCAACTGTTTTTGAGGGAGACATTGTACAATTCAAAGTACTAGATGTTGGTGAGTTTGGCATTTTAGTTCATAAAGTCTTCCGCAATTGCGAGGATTGTGGTGTATTTGAAGGCTCCCTTATAAGATGGCCTGCAAACACTTTGCTTGATCTCGATAATGTTCCTTTGGATGTTATACTTTTGGAATTTTTTTAAGAATGTCCTTTACAGATGGTCCTTCCAGGTACTCCCCATTGTGAATATGCAGATGTTAAAGGTAATGGAACAAGGCCATACAATTCCGTAAATGCGGTAGCACATATCCTAACAATTGAGAATGAGGTGAATGATATACCAGCTTCTACTTCGACGAGTGTAGCACATATCACAACAACTGAGAATAAATCTTCTTTTATTATGAGAAAATTTAAGTTGTTACATAATTGTTTAGAAATAAAGGATTGCATTTCCATAGGTTTTGTAACAAATGTGAGTGAGACTGATTTTGTTGGGGGAACATTTTTGGGTGACTTCTCCTTTGGTATTCTGGTTGATGAAGTGGTGTTTTCTTGTATGGCATGTTGTCCAGGGGTGAGCAGTGGATATACCAGCTTCTTCTAAAATTTCCGAATGAAATTCAAGATCGGTACCTTACAGGCCTGCAATAAATCAGGGTGCACACCTTTCAAACATTGGCACCGAACATTGTTGCTCAAAATTTTGTATATCAAAAATTCCACTTCGATCAATAGTTGAATGTGCTAAGAAATTTGATAGTTGAATGTTATAAATTCTATGGGATCAAATGCTCTTGTGGCCAAAGAAGGAGATGACAGAAAAATAATCTTGTTTACAATGAGTTTAGACACAATAGATGTCTATCAAAATGCATGGTATAAATGCCATCAGATAAAAAAGATCACTTTGGGTAAGGCAATTGGTGATATTTATCAGGAGTCAGATGCTAGTACTGTCATATTGGAACCATCATGTTAAACTATCACTTTTTTTCCAAAACTTATTTTTGATGGGCACTTTATTCTCTAAACCGTCATTATTTTTGTGGGTTACTCTTAACAGAATTTGGATTTACATTTTACAGCTAACCTTTGTAATTTTTTTTAATTTTTTTCCATGATCATTAATTTGTTTGATAAGTTAACATAAACAACTTGGCAATAAAATAGAAAATTCCAAATTGTTAACTTGACATGTAACCATTGGACCTTTCTATGCATATCATACCTGGAAATAAATGTACACATTTTAAATATTTTCAACCATGAGCATTTGCTATATAGTTAAAACTTTTATTTTCTATGTAATTGTGAAATTTTAATCAATTTTAAAATATATATTAATAAAAATTTTACTATAGACAGGTAATTATTTTATTTGCTGAAGGGAAAAATTTAAACCAGACTGTTTTTGGATGGGGAATATATATACTTAAAACGTCAAAAAAAATATTGTTCGACGGTTAAAATTAGAACCAAATTCCAACCCTGGGTGGAAGCCAACAGGAGCATCGAAGTATCTGAAGGTCTTGTACAAAAAATGCTTAGATAGACAACAACAATGGGTTGTTGGTGCAGAAGAAAATATGAAGATCGATGTAAATAGCATCATATGGGCATGGTCACCAAGAAGGGCCTTGCAGTAGAAAAAAATAGAATAAATGAGAAGGGCTTTGCAGCAGTCAAGGCACAACGAGAAAATATGGGGAATAGTGTTCAGAGTGGTGGATGTTCTCAAGGGTTGATAGCAGACAAAATTGGTTTCTAAATTTATCTATGTGGCAGTTTTAAGCAACAAAATTGTTGTGTTTCTAAATTTCCACTTGGTCAACAAAAAGTTGTATTTTATCATTTTCATTAAAGTTTTGTAAAAGGAAAGATACAACTTATAGCAATTGTGATTGATAATGGATGGTTATTTGTTACAAAATTGGATTTGTGATAAGTGTCATAATTTGCGCACTAACTGTCGTTAAGTGTTGTAATTGTGCTTAAGAATAATTGGCCTTTAGAAGTGGTTTATCCACTGCACTTAAAATCAATTAATTATCCTTAGAGTAACTACTTAAATACTAAAATATGATCCGTTATACTCAAACTGCCAAATCCAACGGTGCTCATAGGAAAAAATATTCTATGCGAGCCAACTATATTTCTAATACTGAATGTGCCAAATCAAATATTCCACGTGTCACAATATGATCGTTCCACATGTCACTCCGGGATATTAGATATCAACATTTAAACAACAAAATTTATAGACGTTTTGCTTCAAATACTATGCTGGCAAGTGGAAACATTCTCAGAGAAAGAGCGGCTGCTCTTTCCCAAAGGTGTTCTATTGTTACGATTCCCTTGTAAATGAAGGGTCAACCAACCCTTCTTATTCCAAATATTCTTTTCATAATAGTTTGATATTGCGAGAAGGGTAGGTCGATCCTTCTTGTGTTCTCTATTATGGATATAGCTGAATTATTGGATAAAGGTTTTCACAATTAACTATGAAAACAAGGGGGGGCCGATCCTTCTTGTCGAAAAACGGAAGTCGGGAGAAACCATTTTTTATAGGTTAAAACTTCCAAGGTGTTATATTTTTAAAATTGCCTCGTAATTGAAAGGTCAGCCGACCCTTTGTATTCCCAATATTATTTTCATAATAGTTCGACACTGCAAGAAGGGTTGCTCGACCCTTATTATTCCAAATATTCTTTTCATAATAATTCGCCATTATAAAAAGGGTCAATCAATCCTTCTTGTGTATTCCATTATGGATATAGCTGAATTGCTAGATAAATGTTTTCAAAATTCACTATGAAAAGAAGGGGTGGTCGATCCTTCTTATCAGAAAATAGAAGTCGGGAAAAACGATATTTATATGTTATAACTTAGCCGATTGACTGGCTATTCGGAAAACAGAAGTCGGGACAAACGATTTTTATATGTTATAACTTAGCCGATTGCGGAATCTTGGTTTTCGTTTTTGATATATTTTCTTTCCGCAACCTGCAACCCACAATTGCGGATTGAGGATTGCGGAAAGAATGTATATATTTATGAAATAAAACCCTGCAACCGTTCTTTTCCTTCCGGCATGTTTACGTTTTAACCGTCGATTTGTCTTGATCCTGTAGATGAGATTACACTGGGTGATTAAAATGAAGTTTAGCTTGCCCGTTTAGTTTGTCGGTGTTAGCACTAGCGTTGTCCTGGATGAAACTGGGAGGCTCAATTTCTAAAAAGAACGGAGAAAGCATCAGTGGTCTGAGCAAAATAGAATCATCTGGGTAGGTATTGATGGCCTCAAGGGTGAATTGATCAAATCCCAAGCTTGAAACTTTACAAGGAGAATTAAATTGCTGAGGTCCGCCTACCGTTACATATCTGCGCAAATAAACGGTCTAGATCGGCGGTGGTGAAGATATACATTCATGAGCACACTTCACGCAAAAAGGGTGAGGTGTTCTAGACGGAGGCGGAAGGTTAAGCCCACAAGCATCTTAAGTAGCAGATCAACGGCCAATGGAGTAGATCGACGGTCGGGAACTACTTCTACGATACGACATGCGCAGAGCAAACAAACTTTTGGATCTGCGAACTTTTGGTAGAGGCCCGCAGGTTTGGACAATGCAGATCTGAGGAGGCCGAGATCTATGGCCAAGGTTTTTTTCATGGATCTAACTTGCATGAAACATCAACGCAAGCCAAATCCGTGAAGTTGGTAAAAGTCGCAGCGTTTGACAACCAGGATTCGAGGCAACATGTGGCGGGATTCGAGGCCACCAGGGATCAGGAAAATGGACGGCCAGGGAAGCTTCCACTCCGAAGGAGATGCAGGGGTGATAGCAAAGGATAAATAATATAAAAAACTCACCTACATGGAGAGCTGGATTCCTATTTTGCATCCAAAAGTGATAGGAGCAAGCTGTGAAGAAACAGATAGGTCAACCAAGGGCCCAAGCCAACCTCAAAAAAATAGGTAGGTTATATGATCTACAGTAAACTATTTACTAGCTGAATTGAGTGATAGAGAACCCATAGAAACACTGTTTACAGACAGAGACGTAGAGGTCTACGACACTATGATGACCAATGACCCCATGGAAACTGTAAAAAACACGCTGGAACTAGTTAGAGAGCGAGGTATAGACGTGCACCAGGTCCACCAGTCCTATTTCCATCTGTTTACAGTCGGCCAAACCTTTGGTTTTCCCGAATTTGTTGAATGGTGCGCCTCTAACTACTCTTCTACCAAGAGGGCAATCATGGATGCTTCCAAGTCCAATATCCTTTGTGAAATCGATACCCAAACCCTTAGAAAAACCTTGTCAGTCCCAAAAGAGGTTTTCCAGAAAGCTATAGGGTATACTGAGGAAGCCCTAATCCAGTTTTTTAGACAATCCCCTGTTGAAGTAAAACATAATTTCTACAGGTCCTGTATGAATCCTACTGTCCAAATACAAGAGCAGGATTTTCCAGCTACAGCCAAACTATTCACGGAAGAATCCAGAGGTGTTATCACCATGATGAGCCAATTCCTAGGTCTAGACTCTAATATGTATGTCACAGAGCCTCTAATAAGTTTGATTTTTGTCCTAGGCACCTGCCCCTTGGACTCAGATGACCCAAGCCAGTCTACCCAATGTGCATGACTCAAGTTTGATGAAGTTTTGGTTGAAAGTATACACTCCCAGCTAAAGAATTTTCAGTAAATAAGGATTTTCAGATTTCAGTCCTACTTACTAAAAATGTTCTTGGCATTCAATGAGGAAAACTTGCAAATTCCTGAGGTACTACTTACTTAGGATATGTACACTTATTACACCAAGTTCCAAGATGAGCTCATGTCTGAGGTTTATCAGGTCATTTTCCAAAAGAAGCTGCCTAGAGTATTACCAGAATTGTAGGAGTTACTACATCTTTCTCCTGAGAAGAGGGTTGGATATTGGTTTCTTTCAGAGCATGGCACAATCATTAGGGTTTATGGGTTTTCTTATGCACCCTATGTGCTACTAGTTTTCCTGACCCCCAGAATGTTTGCATTAGAATTCATCAGACAAAAATTGAAGGCAGAAGCTGAGAACTTTCTATATCATAGAAAGGGCTCTAATATTGTGTTTCCATGGACTGTAGGTCCATTCTTAATAAAAAACAAAGGATCTCTTACAACCATCGAATGTAAGATAAAGGATATGGGTTTCAAAACAGAAGCACCCTTAAACTATGATCCCCACCAAATCATTTCCAACAGGAGGAAGGAAAGCAACAAGAAGGATTTTGTGCATTTTGAAATTCCAGGCATGGAAGAAGCTACAAATTTATTGGAATGTCCTAGCAAGAGCCAAATGGAAATAGACACAATTGAGAGCTCCTCCCTATTGACACAAGGGAACACACTCACAGTGCCTGGCTCTTCTATCCTAGTTCTATCAGTGCCAACAGCCATGCCTATGGCCATCATCTTAATAAAGTCCAGCAAGGAAGCTGACAGTGTCCCTATGGACATAGAAGGGGAAGTTGAGAGAGCCCCAAAGAGGAAGAAAAATGACGAATCTAAGCAGTAGCTAGTACTAGTGGGGACTCGTAAAGGAAAAAAGAAACAAGTGGATAAGCTACCAGCATTTGAGATCAAAGAGTGTGTGTTTAACCTAGCAGCCACTGAGCCTGTTGCCTTAAGCAAGACTAGAGATGAGTTGATAGATGAATACAAGGTGGACTCACGGGCAGCCTCAGAGGAGTCCAAGTTATATATTGAAGTAAGGAAAATTTCAAGCAAAGAAGTGTCTCTAGTGACTAGCAGGAGCCTCGCTCAGAACACCCTGAGTTTGGCCTTGGCCCCCAAGAGCAAGGCCACTGAGCTAAGGATGAATTTAGAGGACATCCTTGTCCCAGATGTAATAAACTTGCACAAAGAAACCGGGGATGTTATTTATACTAAACTGTTGAGGACAGCTTTGGAGCTATCAAAGGTACAGGTTAGTAAGAGTAAGGTTGCCAGCCATCTCAAGCAGGAAAAGATGGGAAACAAAGCTCATAAGGAAAAGATCAAGAAATTGTAGGGTGACATAGTGTCCACTGAGGGCTAGCCTGATAAAAGAGCCAGCATTCAAAACCTACTCAATGAAAAAGACAACATCATCCAATCTCTAAAAAAGGGGTTGAAAATCCCCTCTACCTAGTTAGTAGCAGTCTCTGAGCTGACAGAACTGGAGGAAAAGAAGGAGAAGTTGCAGACTGACTTGATAGACTGTAGGGCCAAGCTATTGAAGCTTGAAGTGAAGGGGAAAAAATGGAAGATAGATATAGCCACTGTGGTGTCAAGTGAGAAAATCTCAGAGGCCAAAGTGGAAGAGCTTGAGAAGAGACTGTAGCAGAAAGAGCAAGAAGTAGAAAGCATGGCCAGACCATCCATAGAGGCTACTAATTTCTCCCTGGTAGGGTCTATAGCCGAAGCTAGTCTGGAAGATGTGGAAATAACAAGATTAAAAAAGAAGAATGTTTATCTGAAAACCTTGAAGGAAAATGCAGAAAGAGAAAAGGAGGCTTGGGAAGCGAAGCACCAGGAGTTGCAGGGTAAATATGATGAGTTGGAAAGACAAGCTACAGGGAAGACTTCCTTGCTAGAGTCCAGGTAGTTCATCTGGGATGGCATTATTGAAGAAGCAGGAAAATTGAGGCCCTTCCTCGATTTTGTCTTGGATAAGGAAGCAGTGATAAAATTAGCCAAGAGTAGTGTGATTGCAGCAAATGAGAAATTGAACAAAAAACCTGTAGAGTATACTATGAATGCCATCGAATTCCTGAACGGCTTATCTAAGGAGAATTTCAAGACAACTGGTGTAACAGATAGGGTTTCCATCATCATTGGATCCAAAAAAGTGATGCACAAGCACCAGTAGGTAAACACTATTCAAGCTAAAATAGATGTCATGGCACAGCAGATCAAGTATTTCAAAGACATGTTTGACCCTTTGTTCAAGAAAGGGTTACCTCTCTTTTGGGAGGAGGATGGAACAATGCTCATAGAAGAAGAATATCAGAAGAAATTGGCAGGATGTAAAGTGCATTTCAATGATTTTGCAGGTATGGATCAGTTGCTATCAAGGAAGACAGTGGTGGAGAAAATGGCAAAGGATTTTGAGTTAAGCATGATGTTCAAGGAGGCTAGCGCACATCTGTGAATCTACTCTTATAGGGACCACACTGAGATTCGAGTCTTAATGAAGGAGTTAGCCACCTCAGAGCTGCCAGTTGCCGAGCTATGGAAGCTCGTTGAGAAATATGGGAAGAGAAAGCTGATATTGAACCGCTAAAGATTCGATGATCGTGGGATAGCAGCATGGAGGAAATATTCACTGACACATTTTGTTTATTTTGTTAGAGTCTGTTGTCTTTCAATAAAAATCCTCAGTAATTTTGTAAAAGGAAATTGAGCCAGTTTTACCAGCATTGTCATTTTGTTGTAACTAATTCCTGAGGGTGGCAAACCTGTTTGAATAGGTGTCACCTACATTGTAACAACTTCCTGTTGAGGTAGCTCGAGCCGGAAGGATCTGAGCATCTATGTAAGCAATGTAATAGAAGGAGAAAGGGTTGGAAAATTTTGTTGGACTCATGAATTCCCTGTGTTATTAAGCACTTTGAGATATATTTTAATAAAATCTGGCTAGGCCGAGCAAGGTTTTCTATCAGAGATTCCTGTGTTATTCGTCTTACAGTCTGTTTACTTCTTCTCTTATGTGAATGTTTCTCTCATTGTTTAATTCATACTGTTATGCTTTTCCATGCTTGTATAAGTGTTGTATTGGGACGGAAGTCATAAATATTATGCTCTGTTGCTTTCATTTCAAGCATCCACTACCATTTTCTGCTAAAGTCGGTATAGAATTCATTATCATAAGCTCTATATTGATGGGTTGTTCATATCTTCTTCTTTAATCACCAAACAAAAGCTCTTTGACTGTGAGCGGGTGGCTATCCTGCCTCTGATTAGTTTTATTTACAAAGCACTGTCATGTTTAACCCTATCCTGCCTCTTGCCTCTTGTTAGTTTGATTTACAGTTTGGATTTGTCTTTACTCATGATCTATGTGTGTTTTATGTTTTAAGTGAATTTATTTAATTAAAACATTTATCTATTTCTACAAATGATTAACATAAATTAATAAATTCATGTTAATTTTTCAATTAACATTCCAGCTACAGGGTAATCTTGCATGTGCCTAATCCTTAAAACTACTATGAGTGAATTTTCATTTCCTGATTGTGTTGTGGTTAAACCTGCATTAGTAACTTCGCTATAGTCAATGTGCCAAATCAAATAAAAAATAGTAACCTCCCTATACTCAGTGTGCCAAATCAAGTATGCCACGTGTCACAATATGATCATTCCACATGTCACCCTAGGGTACTAGATATCAACATTTTAACAACAAAATTTATAGATGTTTTGCTTTAAAGACTTTGATGGCAAGTGGAAATATTCTAAGAGAAAGAGCGGCCGCTCTTTCTCCAAGGTGTTCTACTGTTACAATTCCCTCCTAAATGGCCGACCCTTCTTATTCCAAATATTCTTTTCATAATAGTTCGACACTCCAAGAAGGGTCGGTCAATCCTTATTGTATTATCCATTATGCCTATAGCTGAATTTTTGGATAAAGGTTTTGACAATTAACAACAAAAAGAAGGGGTGGTCGATCCTTCTTGTCGTAAAATGGAAGTCAAGACAAACCAATTTTATATGATATAAATTCCAAGGTGTTCTATTTTTACAATTCCCTCGTAATTGAAGGGTCGCCCGACCCTTCTTATTCCCCATATTATTTTCAAAATAGTGGGACACTGCAAGAAGTGTCAGTCGACCCTTATTACCAATATTCTTTTCATAATATTTTGACACTACAAGAAGGGTCGGTCGATCCTTCTTATGTTCTCCATTATGGATATAGGTAAATTGTTGGATACATGTTTTCATAATTAACTACAAAAAGAAGGGGCGGGCGATCCTTGTTGTCAGAAAACGGAAGTCGGAACAAACTATTTTTATATGTTATAACTTTTCACCTTAAAATTTTGAACAATTACAAATGAAAATTGCAATTTTGAACACTTTTCAAATCAGAAATTCCATTTTTTTATTTTAAATTCACATTTGAAGGTTATATATTCATACCTCCCTTCTAGCATGAAGGGCTTTAATTAAAAAATAATAATAACTAACAACACTTTTCATTCTTTTTATGAGATTTCATTCTATTTAGAAAAAAAGAAATGCTTCGATTTAAAAAAAAAAGGAAAGAATGTTTCTATTTAAAAAAAAAGAATGTTTCTACTAAAAAAAAGAAAAAGAAAGAATAGAATAGTTTTCGTATAATGCTACTATAATGATACTAATGTAAATGTGTAAAATTACTTATTTACAATTACTTCCACAAATAAACTTCAGCTCGAGGATCATTATCCCCCGACTGCAGATGTCAGCATGATCTATGGGGCCATCCCCCTAGCACGTGGAGAGCATGAGGGGAGGTATCCTCGCACCCCGCGCCCTTAACGTTGCACGTGTTACCCTACCCGGTCTCAGACCTGCACACGATGATGCACACCTCCACACCTGTCTGCCCGCCCATCCACCTACCCTACCATCTGTCTGTCTCCACAGCTGGCCACCCCCACACTGTTGGATTAATGGAATCCCTCTGCACTGTCGCTCACAAGTCCCCTCGCATTTACTTTGTCCGCCACCCTAGTATAGCTCGACCGCAGCTCGACCCTTTGCGCATTCATTTCAGCCCTCGGCTCTTTCAATTCTGCTCTCTGCTCTTAACTATGGCTCATGCGAACACCTGTCATGGCATACAGACTCGCTATTGTCCATGCACACCATAGACGACACTCATTCTGCCTCCTCGAACCTTTGGTTTAGCTCTGTTCATCCTTATATTCAGCTCCACTTCTGGTTTTGGTCCCTCATGACTTCTTCCGCCATGACCAAGCCCCATGGTCTTTCATGTCAAGGTGGGGTGAATTGTTGCTCTAGGACCCAAAGCACCCCAGGCTCTGGAGATGGTTTTCACACTGGCATTTGCTTTGCCAGTTGCAACTTGATTGAACACTGGCTCATGAAGAATATGTTGGGGAAGATTCTGGATGACATGCTGGGAAACTGGGGTTCTACACGGAACCAAATGCTGGCCACCAAGGCCAAGCTCGTTGCCCTGGGCGAAAGTCTAGCTAATCTCAACGCCACCTTCTCTTGGAGGCAGCACGCGATTGTAATTAGAAGCCCGGCCCAAGCCAACTCTGCTGGGAAAGGCGATGGCGGCCCTTCCCGTGTCTCTGCGGCCCTGCTATACTCAATGTTCCAAATCAAATATGCCACATGGCACAATATGATTGTTCCACGTGTCACCCTAGGATACTAGATATCAACATTTTACCAACAAAATTTATAGAAGTTTTGCTTTAAAGACTTTGCTGGCAAATGGAAATATTCTCAGAGAAAGAGCATGGTTTCTCTTTCTCCAATGTGTTATATTGTTACAATTCCCTCCTAATTGAAGGGTCGGTCGACCCTTCTTATTCCCCACATTATTTTCATAATAGTTCGACACTGCAAGAAGAGTCAGTCGATCCTTTTTATTACCAATATTCTTTTCATAATATTTTGACACTGCAAGAAGGGTCGGTTGATCCTTTTTGTGTTCTCCATTATGGATATAGCTGAATTGTTGGATAAAAGTTTTCACCATTAAGTACGAAAAGAAGGGGCGGCTAATCCTTCATGTCGGAAAATAGGTGTTGGGACAAACCATTTTTATATCTTATAACTTAGCCGATTGACTTGTTACTCTAACAATGACTTGAATATTTTAGACATTCATTTTTTCTCATTAAAATTTAGAACATTTATGAAATAAAACCCTGCAACCTTTCTTTTCCTTCCTACATGTTTAAGTTTTAACTTTCGATTTGTCTTGATCCCACAAATGAGATTACACTGGGTGATTTAAATGAAGTTTAGTTTGTCCGTTTTTTTATTGTTTTTCTGAAGTTGCGGGAAGCTTTGAGTTTTTCCACCAAGTCGTTTTCATCTCGCAATCCCACTTATTGCTTATTGCGGGAAGACTTTGTAAATAGATTTTGAACTTTTGGTTCTGCAATCCTTAATTGCTGATTGCGGAAAAGTGGTTCAAGTAATAAGGTGTGTTGTGTGGCCCCACAACCTGCAACCCACAATTGTGGATTGCGAAAGATTATTTGAATTACAAAGGGTTGTTTGTGCTCTGGCATCCCGCAACCAGCATTTGCGGATTGCGGGAACCTTTTTTATTGTTGGTTTTCTAGGTTAGGATCCCGCAACCCTCGTCCCACAATTACAGATTGCGGATTGGGGGAACAATATACATAGTTCGAAAATAAAACTCCCGCAACTTGACCCTGCATCCCGCAAGGTTTAATCTCAGTCGTTGATTCATTTTCATCCTACGGTCTATATTTGGCCCGTCGAAAAGCAATAAATATGTGATTTTCCCTATTTTTCCTTGTCATTTTTACTTTCGGAAATTACCTTGCTGCTTGAATTTTACTGCGAAGTTCTTACCATGTCTGTTACCCATTACTTCCAGCTGAAACAGGTTGGTTTTGCTCATTCCTCTTATTCAGTTATCTACTGTTTCAAGATTTTGAATTGTTTTTTATTTTTGTTCATTCGTTTATCAGAAACCCTCCAGTTTCAAACATGTCGAGCAATACACGTTGTAAAACTGCTCAGAAGGATTTATTGAACAAAGACCCAAATTTTGGTATTTTCTTGGACACTAGTGATAAAATCACTGAAACCTATCAACTAGACTGGTTCAGAATCTATTCAATTTTCAATAATGATGACCTATCAGACATTCAGAATGACCAGCTGGCATATGAGAAAATTAGGGATTCCCAGCTTCATGCCATTGCTGCAAGACCCGTTATCTTTCCTTATACTGATGTGGTTAAATGGATTGTGGACCACGCTAACCCTAAAGACCGGTCATTTAATGACAGTGCAGGGTCACAATTGGCTACCTTCCTCCCTAAGGATTTCATTAGAGCTTATGCTCTTAAATGGTCTATGCAACCCCTTAATGCTGGGTGCATGGAATCTTCTAAGACCAGGTACAATTTGAACGAAATGTTGAAGTCATGGATGAATAAACCTGACAGTTTCATCCATAGGGTTGATAACTTGTACCCGGTTTCTTGGTTTAGAGAACCTTATTCCCTATTGGCTTCCATGCTATGCAGACTATATGGTCTCCCAAACTGTTATGTATTTAATGTTGAGTGGGATCCTATAGCCCATCATGTTCTAACAACTGGTGAGTCGTTCCCTTGGGCGTTAATCTTGTCTTTTGAATGCAAAACAACCATTCAAGCATATCCGAAGGCATCGGTTGTAAAGAAGCCACATTTCTTCTTTTCAGCTTTTGTCATTGATATATTTTGTGCAGAATTCCAATATCCCAACATGGGATGGAATTGGACTCCATCAGATCCTCCTGCCCATATTTATCATTCAGCATTATGGGAGAACAATTATATGCCTTTCATATATGACATTTGTGATCACTTCTTTGGAAGTATTTACTTCAAAATCTTCAGAGAACAAGCTCCTGCTTTCTCAATTGATGCCAGAACCTTCATTGCCACAATTGGTGACTGGTATGTGTGTGAATCCTTCTCATATGTCAAAGTTTGGGGAGGCAGTACTGTTCATCTACTACCCAGGATAGTTCTTGACAGATTGGTCATTGAATAGGTTTCTTATCAAACTGTTACCAATGGTGTGTATTTAAAGCTAAGTGGTCCTAAGAGGAAGGCGTAGCCTAAGTTCCCCTTGAACCTTGGGCCATTGGCCATCCCAAATTCAACTTGGGATATAGTGTTGGGTGAAAAAATCGTTGCTTTAAAATTGGGCTCTATGACCAAAAGAAGACATGATCATAAAGGTGTTCTAGATGCCCATTTCAAGCACAACCATGTGAGGGGTGGATTTTTCCATGAAGAACTTCCTGATGACTCCATCTATCAGGGAGTACATACCTTTGATGAATTCTTGGCAAGGGCTAAGAGTAAAGATGAACAGAACCATATCATGCAGTATCAACATGAACTTAAGACTATGGTTTTGAGCTGCAAGGCAACGGAACTAAACCTCATTGAGTAAGCAAGAAAGGATAGAGAGGAGAAAGAAGGTCAGAAAGCACCTGCTCCACTAATGTTGACCTACAGTAAAGGGGATAAAGGAAAAGGTCTCATGGAAGATGCTCGAGAGGTAAAGACTGCTGAACAATCAAAAGTATTGATGCAAGCATCAAAACAATCAAAGCAGAAGTTATCTCAGATGACTTCAATGCTAGACACTCAAGTAGTTGCAGATGCTAAGCTTACTGCTGATATTCAAGTGACTGTTGCAGTTACTCAGACTGTCACCAAGCCATCCAAAAGGCAGAAAACTCATACTTCTGCATCTCAAATCCCTACCTTCAATATTAGAGACAATGATGTTGAAGATGAGGTACATTCTTATGTTCCTGTGATTAAGGAAGTAACTGAAACTTCACAAAGAATTACACATTTATTGAATGCTATTGAAGTGGGTGATTTTGTCCCAGACCATCAGTTTCTTGAATCTACCCGTGCTGCTGATACCATAACCTCAGCACTTCTACTTCCATCTATTCAAATTCTTTTAACTTTGTCATCTGGGGTAACACCTCCAGTCCCCATATCCCAGCTTTTCCATACTCTAACTACCATCACTGCTCCATTCCCAGCCATCTCGATTCCACTTCCTATTTTCCATCTACTGTTGCAAAGATCCAGTCTTTGACTGTCCCTCTGCAATCACCTCCATTCATTTTATCACCACTAGCTACTGATGAGTAGACTCCAATTCCTCCTTCTTCATTACCAGCTGATGATATCCAAGTTCCACTTTTTGAAGCCTTCACTTCTATACCTACTCCTTCTACTACTCAGACATCTTCATTGGTTTCAGCAGTAAATGTGACTTCATCATTTACTGAATTGGTAGTTGAGTTTGAAGAAGACATTGTAGTCCCTCTTGGGGATTACTTGTACAGCAAAGCTTCCAAGTCAGTGGTAAGAAAAGGTAAGAAGAGAAGCAGGGATCAAGGTGGATTGGAGGCACCTACTCCTAATCAAATAATTTGGACCAAGCAGTTTGATGACATACAGCGAGAAGCATTGGATGTTGTTGCATCCATGGGTGCATTTGCAGGTGCAAACTATGTTTCAATGACAATGCTGAAGAGAAATTGGCCAAAACCAATGAGGAACATGAATCTTATGTTACTGATCTCAGGAAGGTATTTGAAGATATGTTTGAAGATCTGCAGTTGAAAAATACCTCTCTCCAGGTTAAATTACATGATGCAGAAGTTGTAAATGCTGCCAATACACAAAGGATAGCTGTGCTAGAAAAATAATGTGAGGATGCAACTGCAAGTGAAGCCTCCTCTACATTCTCTAGGTTTTCCCAGCTGGAGTTTAAGGATTTGGCCATTTAGGTCAATGATGAACACTGTAAGCTGCTAGCTGAATTGTTTCACAGCTTGAATGATATCCAGGAGAATCACATTGTTTTTTGGAAGATGTCTGTTACTCTTGATTAGCGGGTAGCTAAAAGATAGTAGGCCTTTAAGGCCAATGAAGATATTGTGCAATGGTAGAGGTACATTAAGGAGAGACCTAAGAATATTCATACTCTCACTAGTTTCCAATTGAAGAAAATCAGAACTGCGTTGCGCGCTTGGCATGATCTAAATGATATGGTTGGAGATACTATCCAGAAAGCACAAGGTGTTTGCGGAAGGAGATGGTACACTGTGGATAGCATCATGGAGAAGTTGCAGTTCCCTACCATGGACCTCATTGAAAGCGCTTGTCCACAGAAGTTGATGCTAGGACAGGTTGAACGTCGATGCGAGGAAACTAAAGAGAAGATCCAACACCTCGAGCATATCAAGATTGATGACGTGGATCAGTTAATCAGGCAACCTGTTGCCATTGAGGGAATGATCCACATTTTTATTGGTATTTGGCATAATTTGGCTAAAAACGAGCTGGAAACTTTTACGTGTGATGCCCAGCTAGGGCTTGAGTCGGTCAATTATCCAAATATAGATGAATTGTTAGAAATTACAACCATGTGGCATGATTTTCTTGGCCATTAGCCTTCGATTTTTGAAATCCCTGTTTTTGGGGGGAATTTATCCTTTGTAAAAAAATTGTAATTATTATTTAAATGGTAGTTCTCTCGTAGGCTAGGGATCATGATGGAATTTGGAGGAGAAACTCAACAGAAGAGACTGGGCATACTCTGGTTAATGCATGGCTTGTAATTTCTTGCAAACTTTCAGTAATATAGTTATGTTATTCTCTTGCATACTCTTTTGGCTATTAATCAAATTTCTTTGATCAATATTGATTTTCACTTTCAAGTTGTTTAACCATATTGTTTAATCTTTTGCAATCTATAATTACATTGATCTACAGTTTTGATTTTTCTCTGCTTATGATCTATGTATCCTTAATGTTTTAAAAGAATTTATTCAATTAAAACTTTTAGCTACTTCTGCAAATGGTTTTTACAGAAAATTATAATTGATGTTAATTTTTCAATTGACATATCAATTACAGGTCAATCTTGAATGCGCTTGAACCCTTAATTTGTCATCAGTTAATTTTAATTGGTTGATAGTAATTTGAGTAGATAAGTAATTAATCTCCTTTACAGTGTTCATGAATGTTGATTTTCACTTCAGATTATTTATGAACACTGTTTAATTTTTGCAATCAATAATCCATACATTGATCTACAGTTTGGACTTGTTTTTACTAATGATCTGTGTGTCTTTTATGTTTGAAGTGAATTTATTTAATTAAAACATTTATCTATTCCTGCAAATGATTAACATAAATTAATAAATTCATGTTAATTTTTCAATTAGCATTTCCAACTTGTTAGAACATTATTACACCTATGTACATTAATAATTTATTAATTGATGGTTAATTAGTGCCTAAGTGATTAATTATTACATCCCTAAGTTGGTTAGTTGGTAAATGGTCAAATATCCTGAACCAGTTAGCAATGTGAACAAACCTGTGCATGTGTTGAGTCAAAATAGCTGTTGGGTGCGCTCCCCAGGTCATTTAATGCATTCAGCATGCCTAGAGCACCCTCCCCAGGTCAATTAATGCATTCAGCATGCTTCTCTTCTACCTAGGGTGCACATGCTCAGAATGTGGACAATCTTGCCAACTTTGTCCAATTTTGGCCAATTCTAGCTACCTAACCTCTAACCAACCAGATTCTCCACATGTGTGAGGTCACATGGGCCTGTCCAGTCATTCCTTGCATTCACACAGCAGTTTCGAACCAGTTTGGGATGGTTTGGGATATTTTGGTCAACCTAGGGGGGTTTGAGCTTTTTCTAAGCTAGATCAGTGTGAACACTCCAGATGGATTCGAATTGTTCCAGATTTGTGTATATGGATGTTCTTAACCTATTTTGAGGTTGGACAGTTAATAATATTTACATTATTCACCCATTTCATGTGTATTGTTCTTCATTATTTACAGATTTATGCTAATGCTTGTAAATGTGCTGCAATCTTTTCACTAGTGAGGAATCCATAGTAGTTAGGTTCTGCTGTGATTCAGATTTTACATGGTATCAGAGCTCTTGGAGCTACCATTCGAACCAGCAAGACTGTTTTAGTGGCTTTCCAGAAGCAGTGGAGAAACCACAGAATTCCTGAGGCCATTGCATTGAGTCATTGGAGAAATCTAGTGGCTCTTCTCAGGTGTGATGCTCTCCCGAATGCACCCACTATCAAACAGGGTTCGAATCTGTTAGTGTAGATCCCTCCTGAGTGATTTGAGAGTTGTTTGCAGGTATTGAAGATCAACATTATCAGCAAGTGCGTGAGCAGCAGAGAAGAATGGATCCATCTCACCCAAATGTGCTCACTCCCTTCAACTATTTCGATTGGAAGGCATAAATGGTGATTTTGCTGAGATCTAAGGGTCTCTACAGAATTACGATGGGCACTGAGGTTGAGCCAAACTCAGCTGTGGAGAAATCCAAGTTTTTTAACAGAATGGATGAGGCATTTGGCCTCCCTTGTCTCAACATTTCAAGAGACCTCTTGTTTCATGTAGAAAGTCTAGCTACTCCAAATGAAGTGTGGCTCAAGCTTGAGACCTTGTTTGGAAAGACTGATGAGATGAGAGGCCACCAGCTTGAAAATGAGCTTGTTTCACTAAGCCCAGGGAATTTCAATTCCATCTAGGACTTCTTCACCAAGTTCAAGAACTTGGTCTTGCAGATTAGACAATGTGGCATAGAGAAGAAATAAGAACAGTTGGTGTTGTCCATTCTCTCCAAACTGGGTTCTGAATACTCAGTTTTTGTGTCTTCCTTCAACTCCAAAAGGCTCACAGTTAGAGGTTGGAAGATGCCATCTTTGGATGAATTCATGGAGATGCTAACTTAAGAGCAAGACAAGCTGGTCTTGATGGGCTCCATCAAGCAAAAAGATCAAGTTCTTGTAGCTGGAGATTCGAAATATGGAAGAGGCAAGCAAAAACCCAAGGGGCCGAAACCTCAAGAGAAGAAGAGGAAGGATGAGAGGCCCAAATCCTCTGAGGGTGTTTCGAATCCTGTCAAGAACAAGGGAAATAAGGCTGAGAAGACAAAATGCAGCTACTATCAAAGGGGTTTTCACCCAGAGAGTTCATGCATGAAGAAAACCATAGACATCATGACCCATCTCCTACAGAAAAATAATATTCCTCTTCCTGAAAGTTCCAAGAAGAAGGAGTGTGTTTTTTAAGACAAGGAGAGTTTCCATGCTTTGGTGGCTTGTTCATCTCATTCACCCTTGTTCATCATTGATTCAGGTGCCTCAAGGCACATGGCTTCTTCAAGAGATTCGTTTTTTGAACTTGCACCCTACAGTGGTCTCTCCATTTGAATGGGAGATGACTCAGAAATCCCTGCTCATGGCATTGGGAAAATCTCTATGGAGAATGGCTTCTTCTCTAATGTGCTGTATGTACCAAACCTTGCAGCAAACTTGCTCTCTGTATATCAAATGACACATACTGGAGCAGCAAAGAAAGTTGTCTTCACTCAGGATGATGTGGAGATATCAGAAATTTCCACCAGGAAAATTGTTGCAATGGGTGTTGCAGACCATGATATGAAGATGTACAAGTTCTCCCACTTTCTCAAGTTCTCTTCACCAAGTGTACTTCTGTCACATGGGAATGAGACTAGCAAGCTATGGCATCAAAGGTATGGTCACCTAAACCACAGATATCTTCAAGCTTTGAGCAAAGGAGAGATGGTAGAAGGGCTGCCACAAATCAGTTTTTCCAATGGAACATGCAAGGGTTGCATGGTTGGGAAGCATCCTGAAAAGAAGTATGACAAAGGGAAGGAAAGGAGGGATGATCAGCCACTTGGGATAGTGCATTTTGATCTGATAGGTCCACTCCCCACTCCCTCCTATGGCTGCAGAAAATATGTGCTCACCTTCATCGATGACTACTCAAGGTACTGCTGGTTATTTTTCCTTAAGCAAAAATCTGAAGTCTTTAAATGTTTAAAAATTTTCAAGAGTATGGTTGAGAACTTCAGTGGGAAGGCCATGAAGGTTTTGAGGATTGATAATAGCAGAGAGTATGTCAATAAGAATCTGCAGCAGCTCTGTCAAGAGCATGGAATTCAGATGCAACACTTAGTGCCCTACACACCACAGCAAAATGGTGTTGCAGAGCGCAAAAATAGAGCACTGAAAGAGATGGCAGCTTGCATGTTGCAAGCAAGGGATTTGTCTCCTAAATTGTGGGATGAAGCTATGAATTGTGCAGCATATGTTCAGAACAAAGCACCACACAAAGCATTGCAAGGAATTACTCCATTTGAAGCATGGATGGGCCACAAGCCCAATGTTTCACATTTCAGAATTTTTGGCTCAAGGGCTTGGGCCAGAATTCCACCGGAGAAGAGAAAGGCCTTGCAGCCCCAAAGCAAGTAGTCAATCATGGTTGGGTATGCAGAGGATTCCAAGGGCTACAAGCTCTTTGATCCATCCACTCTCAAAACTTTCATCGAAAGAAGTGTCAAATTCGAAGAAGAAGAGTTTTTGCAAGCTAGTGAACAAGGTGATGGGGAATGCTCATTTCCTCGTCTTGATGATGAAGTAAGTAGTGATTCTTCTTCTGATATTTCTGATTCTGATATTGCTGAAGATGATGTTGAAATGGATTCTGAACATATCCCTCCCTCAAGGCCCAAGTGGGCAGAGAAAACAATTCAAAGTGCCGGAGAGCTTGTGGGATATCCCCAAGATGCTAGGAAAACTAGATCTCAATTTCACAATTCCTTTGCATGTGATAATTCTGATCTGAGTGAGGCATGTTATTTGATGGTTGGATTTGATCCAATGTCATATTTAGAAGCATGTACAGACCCAAGGTGGAAATCATCCATGCAAGAAGAGATGAACTCACTCCATGAGAACAAAACTTGGGATTTGGTCCCTCTTCCTCCCAAGAGGAAACTAGTGCAATGCAAATGGATTTATAGAACCAAAGTTGGATCTGATGGCTCTGATCTGAAGTATAAGGCCAGGTTGGTGGCTAAGGGTTACTCTTAGGTCCAAGGAGTGGACTATACAGAGACATTTGCACTGGTGGCAAAGATGGACTCCGTAAGACTAGTTTTGGCCATTGGGGCTTCCAAGCGATGGGAGGTTCATCACATGGATGTAAAAAGTGCTTTTCTTCATGGGGATCTGAATGAGGAGATATATATGCAGCAGCCTGAAGGTTTTATTTCTGATCATACACTTGTTTGCAGGTTGAACAAGTCACTCTATGGGCTCAAGCAAGCTCCTAGAGCATGGTATGCAAAAATGGACAATTTTCTGCTATCTTTGGGGTTTGAGAGGTGTAAGTCTGATCCAAATGTTTATATGCAGCATGTTAGTGATCTGATATTGATTATTGTACTGTATATTGATGATCTTTTGATCACTAGTAGCTGCACCAAAGAACTTGACTCAGTTAAGAGAGCATTGCACAGTGCATTCTCCATGACCGATCTAGGATTGCTAAAACAATTTCTCGGTTTGGAGATAGACCAAACTGTGAATGGAATTTCTATCTTTCAGTCAAGGTATGCTTCAGATTTGCTGTAGAAATTTAAGATGGCTGAATGTAAGTCTGCAAAATTTCCATTTCTTTCAGGAGTTAAGCTCAATGAATGGGGTTCTTCTCCACTAGTTGACAGCTCGTTGTATAGGCAACTTGTTGGAAGCTTGCTATATCTTACTCATTCTAGACCAGATTTGTCATATGCTGTTGGGGTTGTTGCTAGGCACATGCAAGAAACTCATGAGATCCATTGGAAGGCAGCCAAGAGGATCCTTCATTATGTTCAGGGTACTAAGTCCTTTGGTATCCATTATGCTACTGGTTCATCCCTTGAACTAGTAGGATTTACAGATTCTGATTGGGCTGGTGATTGTATCGATCGGAAATCAACTTCCAGATATGTTTTTATGCTTGCACATGGACCTATATGCTGGTCAAGCAAGAAACAAAATACTATTTCCATATCTTCAGCTGAGGCCGAGTACAGGGGAGCAGTTAATGCAGCCACACAATGTGTTTGGTTGCACGGTATTCTTGCAGAGTTCGGGATTGTTTTTGATTCACCCACTATTCTTTGGTGTGATAATCAAAGTACAATCAAGATTTCTATTGATCCAGTTCAGAGGCAAAGGACCAAGCACATAGAGATACACATGCATTACATTTAGGGTTTGGTGCATGACTGGACCATAGCATTGCAGTATTGCCCATCCAATGAGCAAACTGTTGATATCTTCACCAAGTGTTTTATCGAGAAGACCTTCACTCGCCTTAGATCTTTGCTTGGGGTGAGTGATGCATGGTGATGATTGGTGTATTTTGATATATGCCACATGTCCATTTTAGAGGGGAGGTTTTATTTCCCATGTGGTTTTCCTCCTTACCTTGGTTACATGGACAAATAAATTTTTATGATGTAAAAGGTGACTTGAGCCTAGTTGCCAAGGCCTTATTTTTGATATTTCACTAAGTATAGCTTAAGGGGGGGTGTTAGAACATTATTACACCTATGTACATTAATCATTTATTAATTGATGGTTAATTAGTGCCTAAGTGATTAATTATTACATCCCTAAGTTGGTTAGTTGGTAAATGGTCAAATATCCTGAACCAGTTAGCAATGTGAACAAACCTGTGCATGTGCTGAGTCAAAATAGCTGTTGGGTGCACTCCCCAGGTCATTTAATGCATTCAACATGCCTAGAGCGCCCTCCCCAGGTCAATTAATGCATCCAGCATGCTTCTCTTCTACCTAGGGCGCACATGCTCAGAATGTGGACAATCTTTCCAACTTTGTCCAATTTTGGCCAATTCTAGCTACCTAACCTCTAACCAACCAGATTCTCCACATGTGTGAGGTCACATGGGCCTGTCCAGTCATTCCCAGCATTCACACAGCAGTTTCGAACTAGTTTGGGATGGTTTGGGATATTTTGGTCAACCTAGGGGGGTTTGAGCTTTTTCTAAGCTAGATCGGTGTGAACACTCCAGATGGATTTGAATTGCTCCAGATTTGTATATATGGATGTTCTTAACCTATTTTGAGGTTGGACAGTTAATAATATTTACATTATTCACCCATTTCATGTGTATTGTTCTTCATTATTTACATATTTATGCTAATACTTGTAAATGTGCTGCAATCTTTTCACTAGTGAGGAATCCATAGTAGCTAGGTTCTGTTGTGATTCAGATTTTACACAACTACAGGGTAATGTTGCATGTGCCTAATCCTTAAAACTACTATCAGTGAATTTTCATTTCCTGATTGTGTTGTGGTTAAACCAGCATTAGTAACCTCGCTATACTCAATGTTTCAAATCAAAGAAAAAATAGTATCCTCGCTATACTCAATGTGCCAAATCAAATATGCCATGTGTCTCAATAAGATCGTTCCACGTGTCACACTAGGATAGCAGATATCAACATTTTAACAACAAAATTTATACAATTTTTGCTTTAAAGACTTTGCTGGCAAGTATAAATATTCTCAGAGAAAGACCTGTCGCTCTTTCTCCAAGGTTTTCTATGGTTACAATTCTCTCCTAAATGAAGGGTTGGCCGACCCTTCTTATTCGCAATATTCATTTCATAATAGTTCGACACTGCAAGAAGGGTCGGTCGATCCTTCTTGCATTCTCCATTATGGCTATAGCTGAATTGTTGGATAAATGTTTTCACAATTAATTACGAAAAGAAGGGGAGGACGATCCTTCTTTTCATAAAACGAAAGTCGGGACAAACCATTTTTATATGATATAACTTCCAAGGTGTTCTATTTTTACAATTACCTCGTAATTGAAGGGTTGACCGCCCCATCTTATTCCCAATATTATTTTTATAATATTTAGACACTCCCAAAAGGGTTGACCAACCCTTCTTATTCCCAATATTATTTTCATATTAGTTCGACATTGCAAGAAGGGTCGCTCGATCCTTCTTGTGTTATCCATTATGGATATAGCTGAATTGCTAGATAAATGTTTTCACAGTTAACTACGAAAAGAAGGGTCGAAGACAAAAGTCGTCAGAAACCATTTTTATATGTTATAACTTACAAGGTGTTCTATTTTTACAATTCCCTCGTAATTGAAGCGTCGACCATCCCATCTTATTCCCAATATTATTTTTATAATAGTTCGACACTCCCAAAAGGGTCGACCGACCCTTCTTATTCTCAATATTATTTTCATATTAGTTTGACACTGCAAGAAGGGTCACTCGATCCTTCTTGTGTTATCCATTATAGATATAGCTAAATTGCTGGATAAATGTTTTCACAACTAACTACAAAAAGAAGGGGGGCGGATCCTTCTTGCCAAAAAACAAAAGTTTGGACAACCATTTTTATAACTTTTCACCTTACATTTTGAACATTTACAAATGCAAATTGCAATTTTCAAATAAAAAATTGAATTTTTTTATTTGAAATCGACACATTTCAAACCAGAAATTGCATTTTTTTATTTTAAATTCACAGTTTCCAAATGAGAATTTTCATTATTTGATTTCAAATTCACCCTTTTCAAATCAAATTTTGCATTTTTTTATTTTAAATTCACACTTTTCAAATCAAAATTTGCATTTTTTGATTTGAAATTCACACTTTCTAAATTGAAATTCATAGTTTTATAACAAAAAACTGCAATTTTAAGGTTCATAGGTAGTAAAAAAACACACTATTTGAATTGAAAAACACGCTTTTCAAAGACAATATTGCCACTTTCAGAATCTGTTTTTGCACTTTAGAAAGATTAATATTGACACTTTCAAAGGCTAAAGTTTCTCAACGTTTTAGATTTTCCTTGTCAGTCGTTGAAGGTTGGCAACATCTTTTATTCAGACAGATGCAGGCTCATTTGAAGGGACGGTAGTGGAGCTGTCGCATTTAATACTCTACAGCTCAATGCTTAGCTTTCGTCGTCTACACCTCTATCAACCATCATGACAATACTATTTGGATAGATGCAGGCTCGTTTGAAGGGACGGTAGTGGAGGATGACATGGGGCACGGATCAACCAAACGCCCTGTAATGTCATGCCTCCAATAAATTATGCCCTCAATCATTATGCTGATGCCGGTTTACACAATTCGTTTCTATCATTTCTTCCTTAGGCATAACTACCTTCGTGCTGAAGGCAGTAATTATGGTTGTACCGCGCTGCCAAGCAAGTACTGCAAAATTATTTTCAATTGTACGAGAAGGCCTTTTACATGGATTTTGAGTCATTCAATCTCTACAAAGCCATTAATGGAAATCCTCTCATATGTGTGGGATTTTGTGAAAATCTATGGGAGTCAAGTCGGCTCTCCGCCTGGTTTCCATAGAAATTCCTATAAATATTTTCAATGGAGTAGGCGACCTCCATTCGAGAGAGCTACAACTTAAAGTTGGCTTAACTTCTGGGTGGATTTCTGGTGGTTCAGTTTTTTTAATTGGTATATCATGGCTGCCCATATGAGGGCGTGTAGATGTAGGGGATCCAGCAAGGGTGTAGGGTCTTCATGACCTGGGGGGGAAAGTTGCTCTCAGGGAGAAGGATCGTCTCAACAGCAGACCATGGGGATGGAACTGCCTTGCAGACCTTCAATTGGGGGGCTCAGTATATAGCAGAGACGCCTACTCCGATAGATGCGCAGATAGCACACCGCAAATTATCCCTTCTCCGGGAATACGAAGCCCACTTGGGCCGAAAATTAATCTCCAACCCCAACTGGGCGATGAGGATCTTGTTTGCTAGCGAAATTCAAGCAAGGAACCAGCTGGCTCACGGCCTCCGTGAAGCTCTCCAAATTATAAAAGGAGGCCAACAAACTCAGTCGGCCGGTGTTCACTTGCTCAAGTCTGCTCTGAAAGATTACATGGATACCTCGAGGGTCTTCCCTCATGAAGAACCAAATTCCCCATGGGGGGAGCACCCTGCTCCCTGATTGGTCTTTCCGGTCTGCGTTCATGCCTGTCTTGGTGGTCAGCATCTGGCTCGCTATTTTTTCTGTGGATTTTTCGCTGGTGGCTCGCTGTTTTTTTTGTGTATTTTGCCATGTCTTTGGAAGTTCAGTCTTGGTGTAGACTCCAGATGTTAGCGTGGTTTTGTTATGGGGGCAGCTCAGTCAATATTCAATTGTTAGAATCGGTTAATATGGACCATTGAATAGCATATAAATATTCAATTTTTAGAATCGGTCAATATGGACCATTGAATAGCATATAAATAGAAGTGAATTGTAAGCCTAAGGGCAGATTAGAATAGAGAGAGATAGTGGAGAAATGCTCTTTTGGGTCTAATTTGGATCTACAACATTATGTTTTGACTGTTCCTGCGACGGGTTTACCACAGAGTTTAATGAATTCATGAAGATTTCCAATTATTGTTCTAATTCTGTCTCTGTGCGGTGGTGAATGTTGCATTATGTCTATTATGTTGTGGATTGAATGATAATGGTTCATACAATTAAGTAGAATGGATATGTTATTGTGAATGTTTACTTTATGTTGAATCTGTGAATTACTTACATAATATGCAAATGATGAGTAAATAGTATGCTGTCAAGTTGATGATTTGTGGTTAAATTTCTATGATAAGAGATTTGTGGGTAAAGCATATTCTCAATGCCACTGTGGAAACTTGGTTCTTGCAGCACCCTTATCCACCTCGGGTGAGACCTCACTTGCTTCACAGGTGTTGCTGGGAAGGGTAACTCCTTTCTAGGCCAGTGTATAATGCATTGTTGGTGCTTGTTGATGATAGTGAGAACCCCTGTCGAGAAGAGTTGAGTCAACACGAGTTTTATCTACAGTTAGCCTGGTTGTATGCTCCTTAGTTTGATCTTTTCTGGATTTTTGACCATACTTAGTATGGCATGAGCTGCTGGGCGCTCGTTTGTAATTGTATTCTGTAATTGTGTCTTCCATTTTGATTCTTTCCAACTTGCAAGATGCACCAACATTTTTTTTAATAGAAACATTTTACTTTTTAAAGAGAAACATTCATTATTATTATTTTTTTAAATAGAAACATTTTACTTTTTCTTTTTGCTTTTTTTAAATAGAAACATTTTAGTTTTTAAAGAGAAACATTCTTTCTTTCTTTTTTAAATAGAAACATGTTACTTTTTATTGCAATGGGGTAGATACAAAATCAGTGACAATTATATTCAACACTCATTCCATGTATAATTTCAAAAACACGCAACACATGCATGCATTCTCAGACACACCATAATGCTAATTAAAATTTAAGCAAGATACTATGTTGGAAAAGGACATTCCCAGACGATAATGTAGATAGTGATGCCATTAGTTGGAATGATTCTAACTACGATTAACCAAACAGAAACATTCTTTCTTTTTGTTTTTTTTAAATAGAAACAATATACTTTTGGGTCTGCTCAAAGTTCCAAATCAAATATGCTACGTGTCACAATATGATCGTTCCACGTGTCAACCTAGGATACCAGATATCAAAATTTTAACAACAAAATTTATATAATTTTTGCTTTAAAGACTTTGCTGGCAAGTGGAAATATTCTCAGAGAAAGAGCGGCCACTCTTTCTCCAAGGTTTTCTATTGTTACAATTCCCTCCTAAATGAAGGGTCGGCCAACCCTTCTTATTCCCAATATTTGTTTCATAATAGTTCGATATTGCAAGAAGGGTTGGCTAATCCTTCTTGTGTTCTTCGTTATGGCTATAGTTGAATTGTTGGATAAATATTTTCACAATTAACTACGAAAGAAGGAGCGGCCGATCCTTCTTGCCATACAACAGAAGTCGTAACAAACCAATTTTATATTATATAGCTTCCAAGGTGTTCCATTTTTACAATTACCTCGTAATTGAAGGGTCGTCCGACCCTTATTATGCCTAATATTATTCTCATAATAGTTCGACACTGCAAGAAGGGTCGGTCGACCCTTTATTCCCAATATTATTTTCATAATATTTCGACACTGCAAGAAGGGTCGGTCAATCCTTCTTGTGTTCTCCATTATGGATATAGCTTAATTGCTGGATAAATGTTTTCACAATTAATTACGAAGAGAAGGGGCGACCGATCCTTCTTGTCAGAAAATGGAAGTCGAGACAAACAGTTTTTATATGTTATAACTTTTCACCTTAAAACTTTGAACATTTAGAAATGAAAATTACAATTTTCAAATAAAAAATTCCCTGTATTATTTTCATAATATTTTGACACTGCAAGAAGGGTCGGTCGACCCTTCTTATTACAAATATTCTTTTCATAATATTCCGACACTGTAAGAAGGGTCGGTCGATCCTTCTTGTGTTCTCCATTATGGATATAGTTGAGTTGTTGGATAAAGGTTTTCACAGTTAACTACGAAAAGAAGGGGCGGTCAATCCTTCTTATCGGAAAACGGAAGTTGGGACAAACTATTTTTATATGTTCGACCAACCCTGGTTATTCCCAGTATTGTTTTCATAATACTTGAACACTGCAAGAAGGGTCGGTCGATCCTTCTTGTGTTCTCCATTAATATTGGGCATTGGTCATAAATGAATCCAACATCAATTTTAGCATAAAATTGGTGAATACCTAGATGCGGCAAACCAGAGCATAAACATATGAATTCTGATTTAATATTACTTTCATCCAAGCATGAAGAATAACACAATGGAAAATATCTACTGGAAATAACAATTAACAGAGAAAGGAAGGAAATTTACAGACACACATAATTTATTGCAAATAACAATTAACAGAGAAAGGAAGGAAATTTACAGACTATCATTGCGGGAAATAACAATTAACAGAGAAAGGAAGGAAATTTACAGACTGTCATTAATGAATAGTTTTTTCATCAGTGGTACAATTATATTCAACACATTCCATGTATAATTTCAAAAAAAAGCAACTCATGCATGCCTTTCCAAACACACCATAATGCTAATTAAAATTTAACATTGATCGACGCGACGGTTTGACATGTTCTCTGAAGTGGTCGAACGGAGGACCTAGTTGGGCGGCCGACCTAAGATCCTCCAACATCTCCCCCACGAACAATCTGTTTCTTCATCCCGAAGAAATCAGAAAATAACTGGAGTTGAATGAACAGAACGTTGCTGACTATGAAAGCACAGTCCTTCTACCTTCTACTTGGCGCAGTAAGAAGAAGTTGATAGCATGGTCGGGTACTAAAACAACATTCGACGACTGCTGCAACTGTTCACGACCAAATGTGATGACGGCTCCATCCCATCCTTACATCCATCTATCGTAGATTTATCTCACTGGTCACGTTGTCAGGTCGAATTATTGCACGTACATCGTCACATGTATTGTTCCATAGTTGCATATTCTTGTTAGATTTCAGTGATTATAAGTTTTGTGGGTGAATTCATGTCCTTTGTTAGAAAACGAAGGCTCCATTCCATCCATATATCCATAAATGGCAGACCTACCTATCTCTTCTGGTCATGTTGTCATATGCCTAACATTCCAAGATCAACAGTTCTGTGTACAAATGATGGTTCTTAACAAAGAAGTAATGGGTTGCTTCACAACTACATTAAGCTTTTCGTTTAATTATTGCCCATAGTTGAGTATAAGTTTTTCCCACGAACCTTACGGCTCCATCCCGTCCTCGTTGCATACCCAGGAACATAATGAAAAATCCATGCATACCCAGGAACATAATGACAAATCCAGTTATTGAAAGAAGAGTGACGGACGAAAACGTGATTTGTTCCAAGGAACATAATGACAAATACATGTATTGGGACTTGGCTTGAAATGCCCATATATCAACTACGAGCAATAAAATAAACAAAAATCTTAATGTAGTTGTGAAGAAACCCATTACATCTCTATTAGGAACCATCATTTGTACACAGAATTGCTCATCCTGGAATGTTAGGCATCTAACAACATGATCGGAAGAGATTGGCAGGTCTTCCATTGATGGATATATGGACGAAATGGAGCCATCGTTTTCTAACATAGGACATGAATTCCCCCGGAAAACTTATAATCACTGACATCCAGCAAGAATATGCAACTATGGAACAATAATGACAAATATGAGCAATAATTAAACGAAATGCTCTATCGTTCACGGGAAAAAGTTATAATCAACTATGGGCAATAATTAAACGAAAAGGTTCGTGGGAAAAACTTATAATCAACTACAGGCAATAATTAAACGAAAAGGTTCCTGGTAAAAACTCATATATCATGAGGAGAACTGGGGAGCGATCATAAGACTCAAGCATTTCTCATAAAACAACAGAGGAAGTAAAAGAAAATTCCATGGATTCCCGGACAATTTCAGTTTGCTGTGATATGGGGCATGGTTAGCCTATATATAGTGAGTGGCCACTATGTTGATGGATTAAAAATATTTTGCTGGATTAATCGTACACATATCACTCCAATCGATTCCCTGAAAATCCAACGGCCAACATGCCTGCTGCCAGCGCATTAAATGGCCTACAACAGGCTCCTACAGCAGCCTGAATAATATTCGCCCTAAGTTTCAGCCTATGTGAATCAAGTATACCATATATTAAATTATGCAATTACTTCCCATGATTGTTTTTAAGAAATAAAATTGTTTATGTGAATCAAGTATACCATATATTAAACCTGGATGCGGGCGTCACAATTACACAAGGGGCCATGTGTCGGACATGAGGAGGGCACGTAGGGGAGGAGCCTCGGCCTAGGCGCCTATAACATGGCACGCGTTCCCCATGCAATATACCACCTCCCTTGCTTCCACTTTCCTACCCTCACATGTGCGGCTTTATGGCTCCTTCTCGATTCTTTGCTCGCAAGTCCCTTCACTGGCTAGCTGGCTACAACTCTGGTACCTCGGCCCTCTACTCATTCAAAGAAGCCCTGACCTTGGGGAAAATCCATGTCTACTGGGGAGATGCCCCATTCTCTCTGCTCTGTCTACTAGGGAGCTGCCCCATTCTCTCTGCTCTGTCTACGGGGGAGTTGCCCCATTCTCGAGGAATAATGGGGCAGCTCAACTATTATTAGTTTAAAACTAATTTAGAGTGTATCAGTTTTAAACTTCGTTAAGGAACTTCTACTCAGCAACTCAACCATAAATTCTTTACACCATCTTCATCTCCAACTACTTCTCATTTCTCCACAAACTGCAAGCTATACTTCTCATTTGGACCCGGTCATATAAAATCCTCGTTGTTGGTTCAAAAAATGCAGGAGCTTAAAACAGTCCCCAAACATTAAATGGTACCATTAATATCCTTAATATTTGTTTAAACAATATTTAAACTAATTTTAAAAATCAAATATGCCACGTGTCACAATATAAGCATTCCATGTGTCACAAAATTTATAGAATTTTTGCTTTAAAGACTTTGCTGGCAAGTAGAAATATTCTCAAAGAAAGAGTGGTCGCTCTTTCTCCAAGGTGTTCTATTGTTACAATTCCCTCCTAAATGAAGAGTCGACCGACCCTTCTTATTCCTAATATTCTTTTCATAATAGTTCGACACTGCAAGAAGGGTCGGTCGATCCTTCTTGTATTATCCATTATGGCTATAGTTGAATTGATGGATAAAGGTTTTGACAATTAACTACGAAAAGAAGGGGCGGTCGATCCTTCTTGTCGTAAAACGGAAGTTGGGACAAACCATTTTTATATGATATAACTTCCTAGGTGTTCTATTTTTACAATTCCCTCGTAATTGAAGGGTCGGTCAACCCTTCTTATTCCCCATATTATTTTCATAATAGTTTGACACTTCAAGAAGGGTCGGTCGACCCTTTTATTATCAATATTCTTTTCATAATATTTCGACACTGCAAGAAGGGTCAGTCGATCGTTCTTATGTTCTCCATTATGGATATAGCTGAATTGTTGGATAAAGGTTTTCACAATTAACTACGAAAAGAAGGAGCGGTCGATCCTTCTTGTCAGAAAATGGAAGTCGAGACAAACTATTTTTATATGTTATAAGTTCCAAGGTGTTCTAGTTTAACAATTCCCTCAAAATTGAAGGTTCGACGGACCCTTCTTATTCCCAATATTATTTTCATAATAGCTCGACACTGCAAGAAGGGTCGGTCGATCCTTCTTGTGTTCTCCATTATGGATATAGCTGAATTGCTGGATAAATGTTTTCACAATTAACTACGAAAAGAAGGGGCGGACGATCTTTCTTGTCGAAAAATAGAAGTCGGGACAAACCATTTTTATATGTTATAACGTAGCGGATTGACTTGTTATTGAAACAATGACTGGATATTTTAGACATTGAATTTTTCACCTTAAAATTTTGAACATTTACAAATGAAAATTGCAATTTTCAAATAAAAAATTGCAGTTTTTTTATTTGAAATTCACACTTTTCAAATCCGAAATTGCATTTTTTTATTTTGAATTCACACTTTTCAAATCAAAATTTGCATTTTTTTATTTTAAATTCACACTTTTCAAATCAAAATTTGCATTTTTTGATTTGAAATTCACACATTTTGAATTGAAATTCGTAGTTTCATAACAAAAAAAGTGCAATTTTAAGGTTCATAAGTAGTCAAAAAATGGACTATTCAAATATAAAAACACACTTTTCAAATCCAATATTGCCACTTTCAGAACCCGTTTTTGCACTTTAGAAAGGTTGATATTGACACTTTCAAAGTTTAAATTCACACTTTCTTAGTCCAAAATTTGTCTAATTTGTCCAAATTTAATGAAATTGGCGTTTTAATCAGTAAGGCATTACGTCACATGTATTTATTTTGTTTACATCACATAACTCATCATACAGCTAATCGTTAAGTATCATATTCATGTACACATATCACATTTTTCATAACTCAGCTAATCAATAGACAACATGCTATAGATAATTATCCAATTTCATAAATGTCAAACAATTCATTAATTTATTCATCATGTGTCATCATGCACATTTTCAGTAAAGAATTAAGAAGTCATTTTATTGAAGGTCTACAATAGTCTAGGAGCACTACAGTTCCAAATTCAAAATAAACATTAAAAAAAAAAGAATATAAAAAATAAGTGGTAGCTATGCATGGATAATTGGTAATTATTGCATGAATAACTCATAGCTAATGGATAGCGGGTGGTTTGTGCAACTATACATGGAAAACAAGTAACGTGTTCATAACACTTAATTTGTGACTTATCAATGTTTACGAGCCACAAGTTAAATGACTTTCAAATATCAACATGTTAATTTATTTTATTTTTTTAATTAAATTATTTCTTAAATGATATAAGAAAATATTATAAACTCTTAACTATGTAAATTCCTAAATTACATTGTCTCTAAGCATGTAAGATCCTAAATTACATTGTCTATAAGCATAACAAGTAGATGTCAGATTTATAGAGCTAATTTTAAAATAATAACAAGTAGATGTCAGATTTATAGAGCTAATTTTAAAATAATAATGTAATGTCAAATATAGTTTTTAATATGTTGAGTAAGAGAGATTAATAATTTATGCAATGAAGAATAATGTACATCTAAATTCTAAGAAACTCTAAAGTCTAAATGCATATTTAAAAAAAATGAAAAATAAAAAAATTATAATTATATATATATATATTTAATATTTTTAATATAGTTATTATAAATTTATTTTAATTTTAATAAATATAAAATTATTAAAATACAGCTATAAATAAACCATAAAATATATATCTTGAAATGACAAACTTGAACATGATAAGCAGTTATCATAATTGAAAGAGATTCCCTTTAATCGCATGTGCGAAAACACGTGGACAAGCATGTTCATAGAATCTATGAACAAACTCAAATGTGGAAGATATAACCAACGTCTTGAACAGGAAAGAGCTTGAGAATTATAGAAAAGAGATTCCTCTAATCAAATTTAGAGAAAAACGTGGACAAGTATATATCCTCCACCTAAAGTTGCGTGAAGTGCATATCCTCCAAAAAACTGCCTATATGTGGGGGTATATCCTCAGTGCTAACCATATCCATCATATTTTGTACAAAATGTCTTAAATTGTTTTTCAATAGCTCCCATGGTTGTGCAAAGCTTTTAAAAGGTTGCGTCAACCATTTCATAATGACATCAAATAATGGCCAACAAGTGACAATCAAAGCCAATGAAGAGGTCTTTCAAAGTAGTTCTCTTTGTGTGGATGGGATCTATGAGATCCTACATTATTAAACCTATCATCAATGAGTCTAAATGTTTTCGAGAGCTTGAATGGTTCCTTCCCACCATTTATGTATTAAGGAGTCAATATGTGTCACTCTCACATTGAGTGAGAATTAAGCTTAAGTGAAGAGTAAAATATATTTTTAAGATAAACCAAATTAACATTCAGGTTAGCGGGAACACATCACATAGATGAGAGAAGAAACCAAATCAAGATATGTTGACTATCATCCAAGTTAAGCCTAAATGCCGCATGTAGGTGAACACAACCAAATTAACATGTTGCTAATAATACTCACTAAATTATTTAAAACTATTTAAACTTTTTATTAAGCTTTCATATTTTTCAAAAATATATGGAGTTCTATGAACCTTCAACTATTAATGCTCATATTAAACAAATCTCCATATTTTTTATAAGTTCAAAGTTTTTGTATTTGCTTTAGGTAGAAGATTCATCACAGAAAGGTTATATTTAAAAAAAAATCGATAAATGTATATAACATTAGAATCCACTAAATTGAGCACTTTGTATTATGTATGTCCTCTAACAGTTATTACCATTTACAACTAGATTCTTTTTTTCTCTTTACTATGCGATGGATAGGAATTCTCCCTAGATCCATGTTGTGGCCTCTTCTAGGTCATGGCTAACTGATCCTACTCCTTTCACACATGTCAGATGTTCCTCCCTCTCCCATAGGTGTAGACTCTTTCTCCCCTAGGATTTTGGTAATATACCAAGGGGGGATAATATGGGGTACCAAGGGAGGTACCTAAGGGAATAATACATGTAATGTAACCATAATCATGGAATAATCCCACAAGGTAGTTAGAAGAAATAATATAATAATAAGGGGTAGTTAGCATAGCCCCCCTATAAATACTCATATGAAAGTACAAATATAACTAAGTATCATTGTATGCTGCAAGTTGGATGAATTGTTTTGCAGTGAGCATGGCTTGTAGAGTGATTCATTCCTTAAGGAGTAATTGATGGTGTTACCCTACCTTAAGGATTCTTATCTACATTCTTGTGGTCTTTATAGTGTGAATTTATCTTACTATTTCTAAAATTTAAAGGTTCCATATCATTGTTGTGATTTGATTTCTGGGTTAAGGATCACTACATTTTTTCTTAAATTTTTTATGTCTCATATGGCAGCAACAACTACTCTTCAGTTCTCCATGGGAACTCCCTTTCGATGTCTTTATGTTCCCAGATCAAACCCCTCATTGTTTAGTTATACCTTCTTTTAGTGATCTGGTGAAACATCATGACAACCCAAGCCCTCCCTCTCATTTCTTGTTCAAGAAGCTCCAACGATTTATGTCCCCATTGTCCAAGATGCATTTGATTAAGTAGGTTTTTTGAGTGGTTTAGATTACATATTCAACTATTTACTTCTTTGCTTGGTTGATCTAGACAATTGGATTTCTTCTTAGTGGAAGTATGTAATCATGGAGGACACCTTCATATTTCGTTTTGCAAAAGGGTTTTTTATTGCAGGGTTTGATTCTCATGCTAAGGATAAATATCTTATTTTAAGGTCTAGTCCTTGGTTTAATTGTTGCTTGAGACTCTACATTAAGGAGAAGCCATGGATCTTGTCTTTTGACCCTTATCTTCACTCTCTTTCTTCTACCCATCTTTGGTTAAGGCTCCCAAACTTGACCCTCCTTTTTTGGGGCTTAGATTCTCTTCATGCCATTGGAAAAGCCCTTAGAAAGTTCCATTACATAAGTCATATAACACCCCATTTTTTACCCAAGGGTGTAACTAAGATGTAATTATGCAAAGGCTATAATCCAAACTTATATGATCTAGAAGACTATGGATTTTGCAAATGGTGTATATGATTTTTAATATAAAAATCTCTAACAACTGCAAGTGAAGAAGGATGAAAAATAGATGGGGGGCTATGTTTCCACAAGTGGAGGAAGTGAGAGGGGCTAAGGGGTGATAACTCTATCTAATTCCCTAAACCTTAATTAATCTTTTAACAAAAGTCCTTTAACCTTAGTGGCCTACACGGGTGTGGCTCATTGGTGTTTCGCTTGATATGAAGTCACATATTGTAAAGAGAGGTCACGAGTTCAAATCACACTCGTCTTTACTCGTGTCCCATGCTTGTGGGGTGTGTGGGGCACCTAGGGTTATAGTGGTAGCGGGGATTGATCCATGGACCCTGTGTCACGCAAGTACCAGCCCAGTCTCCAGTTGTCAATTCCCCTAGTAAAAAAAAAACCTTAGTGTGTCACTTAAATTAATTATGGGATTACTTATCCTAAATGAGATGAAAAATGGGAAAGTGGATACTTCTGGGGAAGCCACATGTCAATCCATATGGCCATGCATATATCTTATTAGGAATTCATTCTGAAGTCATTGATTATTCACTCACTCTATCGCGGAGAAGTATGCATGTTGACATTTGGGAATTAGTATGGTTGACCACTGAGTATACCTTCACAACCAAGGACAAACCTTGATAGACTGGTGCATTTGGTCTAGGTGACCCTATTATAGAGGCATGGCCTACGGTTAGATTACTTGGGACCTTGACACATAGACTTCTTTTCCATCCTATGTTGGAGCACCAGAATAAGTTGAAGACATCCCAAGGGAATACAAAGCAAATAAGGGGGTTTCATCCCTTGTGTTGTGCAGGCTAATGGGGAATGAGTGTAGGGCTAGGAAGAACTATGGAGGGGGTTTCCACACCTTTGGGAAGACTGTGAATTCCTTTAGGATGAGTTAGTGCCTTCGGGTTGGATGTGACTATGTTAAGTGAAGGAAGCATAGTTCGCCCCTTGTGGAATGATAGCATCGGCTCGTGGGTGGCATTTGTCAAAGAAAGAAATGGCTTGACATAGTTCCTATGGATAGGAGGAACATACTTCGCTTGCATATGGTTGGAGGACAATTAAAAAGATAAGTGAAAATGCATTTGGCTGTACCATGAAATATATTTATGTTATATGTTTGTTCAATTACTGTACTTGAACTGCTTATGTGCATGATTTATTGAGCATGGTTTGAAATGCGTTCATGGTAGAATAAACCAATACAACAAAATGGGTATTTGATTAATTTGCAGTTATATTTAAAAGTATATTCTGCTGTAAAATTTAATGGTTTAGTAGTTAAGATAATAGAAATATGAATTTTGGGTTCACGGGTAGCATTTATGTGTGGAATTGGGTACCTTGTGGTCTCTACAGTGTATAGAGAGCTATTGGGTATGTGACAATGTGGTATCAGAGCTCAAGGTTGCAACAATGGGATTGCATGGGCCATATTTGAATTCTACTGGTAGAATTATAGGTTGCACGTGAAGTGTTTTCCAAAATGCATAAGAGAATTTTTTTGGAAGAAACGATTTTGAATCCTCGATTGTTTAATTCATGGTATCAATTAGTATACATAATGGTTGATTTATGGATTGGGCTAGATGTGGAAAGCAACCATAGTGAAATTTTAATGTTTTAGTTAGTTTTGTGAATTATGGGTGAAAAATTACAGTTTGCAAGCTAATTGTTTGACAAAATATGAAACAAACAAGATTCATTACTAAGAAAACTTCGAATGTAGGTAAAATAAATCATCCATGGAATAAGAATAAAACATAATATGATATTGACATGAGATATGAGATATGTTTTTACAATACAATCGGGACCCAAATAAATAGGTCTACTTGTGTCTTTTCACATGAAATGACATGTCTTTTAATTAACTTAATAATTTTTAATTTTTAATTATTATTGACCTTTTATTATTATTATTATTTGTTTATTTCATTTCCTTCCTCTTCAGAAATGCATTTCCCTCAAAGCATATGGAAGAAGAAGCTTTACGCCTTTTGCTTGTAATGTCATCGCATCATTCTATGTTCTATCATAGTGGATGATATGAGGCTATATGAAACTCTGAGTGCTGAAGAAAATATTTGAAACATAAACAAATTGGTCCATCCTAATTTGATTCTTTGCAGCATGTTGTAGTTTCAAGATGAACTGTTATCATGAGGTTTATTTGCTCCGATAGCAATATTTTTCGTCATTTGTCGATATTGATACTCTGATTTTTTGAGGTATCTACCTTTATTATTTGGATGTCGATAAGAATTTTTTATAACATTATTTTCCCTTATCATGCTTGTTGTGTCTTCTTGGTTTAATTTCATTGTATAATTTTCTTCAACTGGATTGGCTTCTTCTTCAGCGGTGATCTGGATTGGATCTGTAATTGTGCCTTTTTCCACAACTTGGTTTTTTACTTCTTAGGGCTTTGATGTCTCTTTCTGGATCTTCTCTAACTTGTCTTCCAACAAATTTTTATCATACTTAAGCTTCTTGAATGCTTCTTCTTGTGACTTCTCGTCATTGTTTAACTTCTTAACTCGTTCTATCATATCTTGATTATGATCGAAGGTGACAATTCTCTTCTTCCTTTTCTAACAATTTCCCTTCGATATCTTCATTGGCTTGTTCTGTCTTTCAACTATTCTTTAACTTCCTAATTTTTGTGACTAGAATTTTATTATGGTTTCTCTACCGGATGATCTCATAATTGTTGTTCGATATTGATTTATTGATTTTTTCAATCTCTGATTTGTGAGCATTTTTTGGTCATTGTTTTGTTGTTGTAGATATTTAATCTATTGTTGAAGTTGGTACAACTCTGAATCTTGACACTCTAATTTATTTTGGGATTGCATAATTACTTTATCCTTGTCGATAAGGAGTTTCTTCAATTGTGCTATTTCTGCTTCAACCTTGCTTTTGTCAAATTTCCTCTGATTGAGTTCCTTTTCATCCTTTAATTCCTTAATTTGCACGAACAACTCTTCCAAAAGATTTTTGTGGTCAGAAATAACCTTTTCTTTGAATTCCATTTTAATTTTTTGTAAGTCAATTGTCATTTGCAATTTCCTATTCTCTTTTTGAAAATGAACTAGTTCATCTTTCAAATTTTTATTTGTAAATTTGAACTATATTCCAAGGTTCACGTCTTTTTTTTTTGCTTTACTTCTTCTCTTCCTTGCTTTAGTACTAGGATTTAAATAATTTCTAAATAAATTCTTGTAGCATCTCTTGTATTCCACCTTTTGAAAGATTTCAAAACTAGGATATTTTTTAAGGATTATAATATTATACTTAAGTATAGTATTCTAGGCGATTATTTTGGATTGAAGAAAACATGTATATAGATAGGTAGGTGAATATTAAATATGAAACATACAATTTACTACTGAAATGTGTAAATTTTGGCAAATATTATGATAAAAAAACATATTTTATGTAAATATAGGCGATATTATTGACTAAAAATGACCAAATAGCGAATTTATTTTTTGAAAAAAAGTCCGAAAAATAGCCAATTGGCGAAATTTCGCCCTTAAAAATTACCCTGTTCAAAACTCTTTAACCACCACCTTTTGAAAGATTTCAAAACTATTTAATCACCACCTTTTCGAACTTAATGTATCACTCTTTTATTGTATGTTATATTATTCACCTTGTATATATATAAAGTATACTTTTTAATATAAAATTTTGATGTAGTACCAATGTATGAGTAATTCTTTTGATAATATGGATTTAAAGCCATTTTTATCTTTCGAATATATTACTTTATATCCTAACTTCGACAATGTGCTAAAAAAAGAATTTCCCACTTAATAATCGTCACCTTTATAATTGGTGTATATATGCTTCTATGATTTTTATTAACTTTTACGAATGCTTCGTTGATTTTTCCAACAAGAGGTTGGAAATTAAAACCACCTGTTGTTTTTATAAAACCATGTGTTGGTTTTATAAAAACATGTGTTTTTTTGTTTATCTATTCTTTTTTTTTCTTCTTCTTTCTTTCTTCCTTTTTTTTTAATTCTTGGTCTCTTCTTCTTATTTGCAACGGAATGATTACTTCTTCAATGACAATTTGAATGGCCAAAGGCCAAGTTCAAAGACCAATTTACTAAGGAAACTCTGAAATTTATATGGCTACAAGCCAATAGTCAAAGGCCAGATCATACTTGCTCTAATACCAATGAAACAAACAAGATTCATTACTAAGAAAACTTCCAATGTAGGTAAAATAAATAATCCATAGAATAGGAATAAAATAAAATATTATATTGATATGAGATATGTTTTTACAATACAATCGAGACCCAAATAAATAGGTCTACTTGTGCCTTTTCACATGAAAGGACATGTCTTTTAATTAACTTCATAATTTCTAATTATTG
Source organism: Larix kaempferi (assembly GCA_027924585.1). Classification (NCBI taxonomy): domain Eukaryota; kingdom Viridiplantae; phylum Streptophyta; class Pinopsida; order Pinales; family Pinaceae; genus Larix; species Larix kaempferi. Next base: position 68,953,574 of record BSBM01000047.1, on the reverse strand, counting down.
TTATTTAATATTATATATATTTGTTTATTACAAAATATTACTGTAAAAATCCATGTTATTGAATGCCAGATTTTGTTATTAGACCGAACATGAGAGCTAGTGATAAAAATTTGTAAGGGAAGAATACTTCCAGGTTTGAGAAATCTGGCCAGAATTTGAACCATGGTAAAAAATATTATAATTATGTTAATTGTTGAAAATTACCAGTTCTGTTAATAGACAGAAATTACTAGTCTCATTAGTCGACATAAAAATTTACAGTCATAGGAAAGAAAATATGTAATTCTTATTGGCCAAGTGTAAATTTGGGTTGGCCAACTATTTTGGAAGTATTCTAAATGTAAGTCTATTTTAGCCACCATTCATAAAAAAAAAATGAAATTTAAGTGTCTATTGAAAATTTCAAGAAATTTTCTTGTGGGCCCCAATAGTGCCATGTGGACAGAGGGATGGCATGGAGGTTCCATGTGGACAAGGAGCGTGACGTGGACCAACCACATGGAATTCGTGTATAGGTGGTAGCACCAAAAGGGGTCAATTGCATGGTTGGAATTCATGTAGGATAGACATGGATCATTATATGGTGTGGATGGCATAGATTAAATCAGGAAAGTCAGATCCTTATATGTGAGCCGTTTGTGCATAGGGAGGTGCTTGTACCTTATCTAAAGGGGCTCCAAAAAAAAATGGATATGATAAAATCATGCATATTTGATCGTTATATCATGACCATTCACAGAAAACAAGATGGTTGTACCTAATACAAAGAGGTAGTTGTGTGAACGACTAAGATTTAATGGTGCATGTTCCATCATTAGATCATGACCATTCATGCAAAAGGAGATGATTGTGCCTTATACAAAGGGGTATTCATGCAGATGATTTAGATTTAATCATGCATGTTCCATTGTTAGATCATGACCATTCGCGCAAAGGGAGATGATCATACCTTATACAAAGAGGTATTCATGTGAACGACTGAGATCTAATCACACATGCTGCATTGCGTGATCATGTAAATTTGCACTAGAAAAGGTGTTTGTATCTTGTCCCAAGGGGTATCGTTGCAAATGACCTATATTTGATCGTGAAAATTAGATCAACGAATTAGATCTCATCCATGTAAAGCATTAATATAGTTCCATGAATGGACATGATTGATCGAAAAAAGAAAATAAAGGAAATGGTTTCAATGTTGAGTTTCTAGGTACTGGAAATGGGAAAATGTTGCCATTCTTACACGACATATTGCACAAAATAAAATTTATTTATTAAAAAAAATGAGGGCATTGCCCTCGACCCACCCTGTAATAGTGCAGGGAAGTTGCAATGGGGAAATCCGCCTTCACCCCCATCGTGTTCTTCTATAGATCTATTGAGTTGATCTCCAAGATTAAGTGCATCTACAAGAACATTGCAAATTGGCTAGAATTGCTAGTTTTGAAGAGTTGTAACTTTTATCTATGAGATTAGAAATGGTGTTGGGAGCAGTAATTGGAAAGAGTTTCGATTGGAGGATAAATAATAGAAAATAGATCTTAAATAAGTGTATCATATCTTCTTAGGAATGGGACAGAAAAAGATCCCATGGATATAATTTGACAAAATTGTCAAATTAATAGTTTCCATAATTCTTATATAGGCATGAAATTTTTATTGATTTTTCAAAATAAAAGTTTAACTAATAGATTTGATGTCTTAACACATTAAAGATACTAGTTACAAAAATCTACTACATGTTACAAATTACAGGGTTGCATTAGATACAATATAAATAAAAAGTAAAAAAGTAAAATGGAAGAAGGAGAACTTTGATACAGCTTGGAAGAAGAACTTAGGGGCCAGAATATTAGTGTGGGAAATGAGGAAATAGAGTCTAATGGGCATAGAGATAACATTGAGTCAATAGAGATAAAGGAAACCATCATGAAAATATTGACGATGGAAGTACAGAGTTGCAGAGATGATAATGAAAGAATGATGAGTGATCAAGTGAAAGTAATCACTCAGATGATCAACTAAGAACAAGTTATTGGTGTTGGGTGTAGAGAAACTATTGGAGAGGGATAATCGACACTTTTATATAATCCGTCTTTTTATCCTCTTCTAATGGATTCTTCTATATTGCAATATAGTCGACCTAAAATGTTTCTGGTGAAAGACACGTGCAAACAACTCTTTTTTTTTTAATTCATTATTGGACAGAACAGATAAGAAGAGAACTATGCAAGTGGTGATGTGTTTTTCTAAAAATAATTGTCATATTCGCAAAATTTAATACTTATTGATTCTACTATATACAAACAGAAATATGCAATAATTTAAATATTAATGGGATTTTTTTTATTGATTTTCCTTGTTTGCATATACACAATTATTAGATAGATTCTTGATAATATTTGATATCAATAGATTCTTGGTACATGCACTTCATAAAAGTTCTGTGTAGAAAAAGGAATTTGCAAGAAAATGATATATCATTATAGGATCTGTAATGTCCCTTTTTTATTTTTATTAAAATAGTGAAATTTTCAACTTTTTTCCCTAGTTCGACCTTTGACTAGTTTTGAGGTCTAAGTCTCCAAATTGCTACAAATGCTCCCAAATATTCAAAGAAGGTGTATTAATGATATTAGGACTTGATTATGATGTCCAGGGATGATTTAGGACCATCAAAATACTTCTGCAAGCCCCTTTAAGATTCTATCCAAGATAGGAGTTTTTACTAGCAATTTGGGGTTCAAATCCCTCAAGGGAAAATGCTAATATGGCTCTCCAAAATCTCTCAAACCCTCTCGAATTTATGAAAAGAGGAAGAGGAAATATAAGGGACAATTTTAAGGTATCATGTGCATCTTTATTCAGTTTTTTAAGCCTATTAAAACCCTCTTCAAGCATCTACAAAATGACTAGTTTCGACCTTGGGGGAAATGGCATTAAATCCTCTCCAATTAATAGAAAACTGAGCAAGATGACTCCAAAAGCTTAAGTACTGAACATGAAACTTGTGAAACTCATTAATAAAAGTCCATTAATCATAAATACATCAGTGAAACACTCTTCCATTCTAATTCATCAACATTTCATTGGTATACATCAATATAGTGGGGAAATGGTCACTATTTTCTCATCAATGATGAATTTTACATATATCCACTTGGAATCTCGACCTGATAGAGTTCTGAAATTGAAGAAAAGATTATATTCATATTATTAAAAAATAAATGCGGCATTAGAATCTCCCACAAAGAGTACAATAGCTCACCAAAAGCGCCTCTCCTAAGGGATGAAGAATATGCAAAGAAAAATGGAAATGGTTGGAGGAATGAGCTGCACTAGAAGAAAACAAGAGCTATCATGTAGCTTACACCTAAAAATAAATACTCCATTAAAGCTCCCATGAAATTTCTGAATGGCCTTTCCACACACCAACTAGGATGGGAATCTTTCACCCTCGAAATTGGCGAAGGCAAGCAGACTAGTATTCCACTAGCTCTCTTCACAAATGAAAATTCTCAAAATGATAAAAATATATTCTCTTAATTGATCATTGTATTTTATAAACATCTTTAGCCTTCTAAGTTTCCCATTCCATCCATAGACTCCAAGCCAATTCGAATTAGGGTGAGGTTCAATATTTTCCAGGTGTCCTCCCTTTCCAAGCCTTCCACCTTCCACCAATTCGAATAGGAATCCCTTGAGCTTCCCTAACTCCCATGAGTGCCCTATTGGATGTTATATTTATTCTTGACATGTCATAATGGTCAGATGTCAACAATCAGGTCTGCAATTTGTCATAGGTTTCATAGCATCTTCATCATTGTTGTCATATAGGTTAGGGAATTTAGTCCAAGTGTCCAATAACCCCTCATTTGACTCTTCCTTCTCCATAGGAGTTAAACGTCCATCCAAATTCGACCTATGATGCATATGGCCCATTGTATGAGCCTTCTAACTCATCCCAAGAACATTAGGATTCCCATAGATTCGAAATTGCAAGAGGAGGATGCCATGTGGCACAAAAATTCTAGCATGTGTGGGTCCCACAACCTCCATGTGTCTTCATGATCAATTGCCACTTTGGCTTTCTCTTGAATTTATTTGATTAGCTCATTTATTAAATATTTATTCCATTCTAATGTCTAAACATCATTTATTAGCTCCCTTATTGCAAATCCCAATGTCTCCATCCAACCTAGGGAACTAGTAGGATTGATGGAATTTTCTTGTCTTGAATTTATTGGGATGGGGACATTACAGTCCTCCCCACCCAAGATTGCTTGTCCTCAAGCAATTTCAGATTTGGATGCTGCAAAATTTGTTCTTCTTCCCAAGTGGCATCTTCACTTGGTAGATCCTTCCATTGTACCAAGTACTCTTTGATAATTCTGCTCCTTAATCTTCTTTCCCGTGTCTTCAAAATTCTTTCTGGAACAAGTGTGAGCTGACCTTCATCATCCAAAGGAGGGAGTGTTTCTGAAATGATAATTTGATGACCAATATCTTTCTTCAGACATGAAACATGAAAAACATTGTGGATTTTACTTCCTTCAGGAAGTTCTAACTCATATGTTACTTCTCCAACCTTCCAAACTACCTTGTATGGGCCATAGTATTTTGGTTTTAGCTTTTTTGCTCCCTTATTTTTCAAGGATGTTTGTTTATATGGATGCAACCTCAAATATACCAAATCACTGACCTAAAAGGTCCTTTCTTCCCTATTTTGGTCTGCATATTGCTTTTGTTGATTTTGGGCAACCTGCAAATTGTCTTTCAAAAGCTTTAAAATTTCTTGGCTCTCTTCCACTCAATCTTTATCCTTTGGGGCTCTACTATCACCAAATATATTCTCAACAAAAATTAATGCTTCATAAACATATAATGATTTTAAAGGAGACATTCCTATTGACATATGCAAAGTGGTGTTGTAGCAAAAATGACCCAAGTGTAGCCATTTTACCCACGTTTTTTGCTACTCTCCCACATAGTTCCTTAGGTATCCTTCCAACCATTGATTCACCCTCTCTGTTTGGCCATCATTTTGTGGATGATAGCTTGTTCTTGGAGTCAATTGAGTGCCCACCAATCTGAAAATTTCTTGCCAAAAAGCACCCATCAATCTACTATCTCTATCACTTACAATGCTCTTGGGGAGTCCATGCAATCTGAAGATTTATTTAAAAAACACATCATCCACTTGTGCAACACTAAAAGATGATGTAACAACAAAGAAATGAGCAAATTTGGTCAACCTATCCACTACCACATATATGCAATCCTTTCCCAAAGATTTGGGCAAACCTGTGATGAAGTCCATTGAAATACTCTCCCATTTTTGTTCTAAAATGGGAAATGGTTGCAATAAACCAGTTGGGAATGTAAGTTTAGATTTGTTTTACTGACATATCTTACATTCATTCACATATTTCAAAACATCTTCCTTCAACCCCTTCCAAAAAAACATTTTCCTTACTTGCCTATAAGTTTTGAAGATCCCCGGATGGCCAGCTAGTGGGGAATCATGTGCTTCTTGCAAAATTTTGTACTTGAGTTTTGAATATTGAACCAAATAAATTATGCCCTTATAATATATCATCCCATTCAAAATCCTGTAGTTATCATCCCCTTTGACCCCATCTAATACATCACAAGAAAATTTTCTTTGGCATATTCAACCATTAGCATGTTTTTCCAATCCTTTGCATTGTCCTTGAGAGAAAATGAAGGTCTTCTAGATAATGCATCTGCTACAGTGTTATTCTTTCCTTTGACATATTCAATATCAAAATCAAAGGCTTGGATCTTGCTTACCCGCTTTTTTTGTCTTTCATTTATATCTTTTTGAGTGAGGAAGTGCCTTAGACTATTGTGATCAGTTTTCACCACAAACTTGTTTCCCACCAAGTATTGTCTAAACTTGGCCAATGCATGCATGATGACTAGCATTTCTTTGTCATATATGGAGTAAATCTTTTTATGTGGCTGCAACTTTCTTCTCTCAAAATCTATAGGGTGTTAACCTTGTTTTAGGACAACCCATATCCCTCCACCTGAAGCATCACATTCCAAAACAAAAGGTTTAGAAAAATTAGGTAATGCAAGTATTGGACAATTACTCATTACCTCTTTCATTTTTTGGAAGGCCTTTTCAGCCTCTTCACCCCACTTGAAAGCATCTTTCTTTGTCAAATCAGTGAGTGGAGAAGTCATTTTGGAGAACCCTTTCACAAACTTTCTATAATAGGTGCATATTCCAATGAAACCTCTTAATTCTGTGATGTTTTTTGGTGATGACCATTCAAGGATGTCCTTTATCTTTTCCATGTCCACTTTCACTCCTTCTTGTCCAATAATGTACCCAAGATACAAGAATTCCTTCATCCCAAATTCACATTTATACAACTTAGCAAACAAGGACTGTTGATGCAAAATTTTCAGCACCACCTCTAAATGATGCAAATGCTCTTCCCAAGTTTTGCTATAAATGAGAATGCCATCAAAGAAAACCAAAACAAACCTTCTAAGCTGCTTGCAAAATATACTATTCATGCATGCTTCAAATGTGGCTAGAGCATTAGTTAATCCAAAAGGTTGTTAGGATATTCCTATACTCCACCCTAATCCTACCAGCATTTTTATTATTTGCATTTTCAATCTTGCATGCATTCTGCATGCATGCATGCAATTGCATGCATCGCAGTCATCAGGGCCATCACCTAGCCCTCAGTTAGCTAGCCCCGGGATCTTCTCACTGATCAATTTTATCCCTCCTAGTGCTTAGTGCGCCCTGCATGCAGTTACATGCATCTCATGCACCCTCTCTCACCTACTATTCAGTTGTACTTCAATTATCTTCAGTTATTTCCTTGATTTAAGGATAGACTGACTCTCAACTGACTGTATCACTCCGATAGACCTCCAGTGAGACTAGACTTCCCATTCTGACTCCAGTTAGCTCCTCATGCGCCCTCCACTGATCCTCTTTCATTTAGTTAGTGCCTCCATGTGCCAGTTACACCTACCACACTCAGTTAGACTCAGTTTGACTGATGATTGACAGTTACTTATGCATTGATGACTCCACTGATGATGATGAAGACTTCTAGTTGTGCTTAGATGACACTCCAATGATCTTTTGATCTCTCCATGAAGGCTAATTCGAATTTCCACCTTGGCATTCGAATCCTCATGCATTGTATTATTTATTTGTCCATTTGTGATTAATGAATTAATGTGTGTGAAGTTATTTGCTTCTATCCTAGTTCTATTGTATTATTATTTTGTTGCTCATTTACACTACATTGACCACTCTTCTTCTATCTCCCTGCTTAATCATAATCTTTCTTGTGAGGTATACATCAGCTCTTAGATCTGCTATGAGTATTTTCACAAAAGTGGCCATAATGACATCTAAAAGCAATCTTTTGCACATCTTCTTCCTTCATTTGAATTTGATGATAGCCTAATCTAAGGTCAATTTTGGAAAAATATTTGGCCACAAATAGCTCATCCATGAGCTCATCAATCCTAGGAATAGGAAACCTATTATTGAATGTCTTCTTGTTCAAGGCTCTAAAGTCTATGCACATCCTCAAGGTTCCATCTTTTTTCTTCACCAACACTACTGAAGAAGCATAAGGGCTAGAGATTGGTTTAATGAGTCCCAACTCTAGGAGTTCTTGGATGGCCTTTTCAATTTCATATCTGATTTTTTTTGGATGTCTATAGGGTGGTATTTGAATGGGTGAATTACCCTCCTCCAAAATAATGTTGTGCTCAACCCCCCTATCAGGTGGTTTACCATGTGGAAGATCTCCCAAAAAAAAATTCATATTTTTGTAGGAGTTGCTCAATATCCTTTGGGTGTTCAACAACATTTATGTTTGGCTTGGGAGAAGCGATACAACATTCAACATCCCATTGTATGTCTCCATGCCTCAATATAGATCTCATACTATTGGAGGTCACTACTTGATTCAGATAGGTGTGATGCCCTCTCACAAACCTTAGTATTCCTTTCGAATCTTGAAATTTCATCTCAGGAATTTGATAGTTTACTGTATGCTCCCCTATAGAGTACAACCATTGCAATCCCAAAACCACATTAGTATCAACAACATCAACCACATAAAATCTATCAAAAAAATTATAGTTACCTATGGTGATTGGTAGCTTTGGAACCCATGTTTTGCACTCCATAGTGTTGTGACCTGGAATAACAACTGTGAAGCCATCGAAAGGTAGAGTAGGTATCTTCCTTATCTCCACCATGTCTGCATCAATGAAGTTATGTTTGGATCCTCCATCTACCAAAAATGAATCTCTTTGTCCTAGTACCACACCCTTACATTGAATAATGTGATAACAAGGCACTGCTGAAAGTACTTCCATTCTTGCTTTGTCAAGTGAGGGTTGATTTTCTTCTTGTCTCCCTTCTTCTGTTGTATAATATTTCTCTTCTTGATATGAAATATGTCATTCTTCATCCATATCCCCTTCATACTCATCATTATCAAAAACTACTTCGATGTATTGAGCTTTTTCCTTAGTACATTTGTGTCCCGGTGCCCATGGTTGAAAGCATGTGTAGCACAATTTTTTTCTTCTAAGTTCTTCCCTGTTCAGTACCTCTTTCTTATTCTTTTCAAATTAATCCCTTTGCCAAGGATTCTTTTCAAATGCATCTCTTTACCAAGGCTTCTTTTCAAATATGAAGTTAGGCTTGGGAGGAAATCTTGTTCTAAGAAGCACATTTTGGAGATCTTAGTCAAGCTCATAGCATCTTTCAATGTAGTTGGTTTGTGGGCTTTAACTAAACCTTTTAAGGGTTCAGAAAAATCTTCAGTGAACATCAATACTAACCTTCCCATAGATATATTATCCACCTTGACTGATAATTTTTGAAAGTCCATCATATAATCAACAGGGGTTCCCACTTGCTTCAATTGGGCTAGTTCTTTGAAAGGTAATTTTGGGTCTTTTTTCTCAAATCTCTCTAATACCCTGTCAACAAATTCTCCATAGGTTTTAACCTGATCATGTCCCAAAGTTTTCAGACCATGTAACCACCATTCATTGGCATCTCCTTCTAAATGCAAAATGGCCATTTTTAATGCATCCTCTTCCACCATGGGATTCAGCTGAAAATACACATCTAGTTTTTGCACCCAAGTGTTAGCCGAACTTTGAGAGGAACCATCAAAAGTAGGAAGTGGCATTTTACCAATAGCACAATTTAATTATTTGTTTTGAAACATATTTTTATTCACTTCCTTCTTTTTCAGTTTGTTTGAGACAGTAAAATATTGGTCAAATGGTAGAGACCCTCTCCAATCTTCACTCAATTTTTCCCATTCTTTCACCACTTCACCCATTTCCAATTGGATGCTAGTTTCCTCTTTGGGAACAAGAAAGTTAGGTGTAGTATGCCTTGGTGTGCTCTGAAATTCATTAGGTCTATAATGGGGTCCTGTGCTTGAGAAAATATTCTCACCCATTGTCTTCGTTTCCTCTGAATGTGAACTACTGGTGTCTCCTATTACTCCTTTACTTCCAAGTTGGCTGGCCAACGATTCGAATCCCTTCATCATCTGTGTGTTCATGTTTTCAAATAATGGTTTCCGTATATTGGTGAATTCCTCATTGTCCTCTTGAGTTATTTCCTTCTCATTAGCCATAGTTTCCTCAAAATGCACTTTTTCCCTATTTCTTCCTCTTCAACAACAATATCTTTAGTCTCAGTTTCTGTTAGGATATTCCTATACTCCACCCTAGTCCCACCAGTATTTTGATCATTTACATTTTCAGTCAGGCATGCACTTTTAGGGTTTGCATGCATTCCAGTCATCAGTCCAGCACCTAGTCCTTAGTTAGCCAGCCCCCAAGAGATTCTCACTGATCAGTTTTAGCCCTCTAGTTGCTTAATGCGCCATTCTTCCTTGATTTTAGGAAGCAACTCGCCCTTCTTCACCTACCAGTCCAGTTGTCTTCAGTTTATACTCAGTTACATTCAGTTACACTCAGTTACATTCAGTTACATTCAGTTCCACTCAGTTACACTCAATTACACCTACCAGACTCAGTTTGACTGATGGTTGACAGTTACTTGAGCATTCATGACTCCATTGATGATGATGAAGACTTCTAGTTGTGCTCCGATGATATTAGTTGTGATCCGATGGCACTCCAGTGATACTTTGATCACTCCATGAAGGATAATTCGAATTTCCACCTTAGGCATTCGAATTCCTCATGCATTGTATTATTTATATGTCCATTTGTGATTAATAATTTAGTGTTTGTGAAGTATTATTGCTTCTATCCGAGTTCTACTGTACCATATTATTCTGTTGCTCATTATACTGTATTGACCACTCTTCTTCTATTTTCTTGCTTAATCATAATCATTCTCTTGTGAGGTTTACATCATCTCTTAGATCTGCTGTGAGGATTTTCACATGGTATCAGAGCATGTTGAGAGTATTGTTTATCTCCATTCTTGAGAGGTTTTTGCAGGTTATTACCAGGATTTAGAGTGTAGCAGTTGCAGCAGTTTCTGCATTTTTGCAGCAGTAGCAGTTGCAGTTATTCTATATTGTTTTTGCAAGTCCTTTACAGCTTCTATGTATTCATCAGGAATTACTCCTCTTTCTCCATTCAACTATGATGAATGGAAACCACCAATGATAGCACATTTGAAGAGACATGGTCTCTTTGATTATTGTCTTGAAAGAGAGTTCGAATCCTTTGAAGAAGAGTATGACTGGTTAAATGAAGGAGAAATAGCTTGTGCAGCCATGATGTATGCTATGTCTCGATGCATGTTATATCACCTCCCTGATTTTTCATCTCCAAAGGATTTATGGGCCTACCTGGATCAAAGATTTGGCAGACAGAATGAAGGGATTGGTTCAAACCCTTTCGAGAGCAAGCAAAGGGATGCATCCTCTCCCCTTGATGGTCTCTCAGATCATGAACCAGTATCATATCATATTGAAGTTGTTGACAAAGAACTTGCAGATTCTCCACTCATGCTCCAACTTTCTTCTCTTTCTGTGCCAGCTCGCACTCTAGATATTGCAGAAGGTCCTAAATCCTCTCTTGCACCAGATTCTGTTGGTTTGCATCATGATCACATGATTATTTCAGAGGTAAAATCAGCTATTGGAGGTAATGCATGCTCCTCTCAAGCAATCATCTCTTATTTACTACTATATGATCATTAGCACATGCTTTCAGAAGGTTATTGAAGAATATGGCCATTTCCACCCGCTTGAGATAATTTCTCATGCATCCATTGGTTTTGATCTCACCTCTTATGGTTCAAAGGAGATCTCAAGAAACCATTGCCATTCGCTTGGGATAATTTCTCATGCATATGATAGTTTTGATCTCACCCCTGGTCGTTCAAAGGAGATCTCAAGAAACTATTCTTCAAGTCTTAAATCTGATTTGGATTTCAAGCAATTATTATTTGATGGTTCTTTTTGGCATAATCTCACCCATGATGGTTCGAAGGAGAAGACAAAAGACTATCTGCATATTCATGATTTTGATCCTACCTCGGTTGATTCGAATCACAGGTTCAAGGATCATCCTCATACTTTTGGATTTGTTCTTATCACATTCGATCTGAAGAGCAAGTACAAGCACATGTTTTTTGAGCATGATCCACTTCTTCCCAAGAAGAAGATACCTCCAGACATATGACCAAGCATCACACCTACTTGAGATTGTAGCATTTATTTTTTATGTTTGCCTTATAGTCTGTTTTGAGGGGGGGGTATTTTTCCCATGAAATTTTCCCCACTTCCTTGGTTTATTGACTATTATTATTCATTGTATTGGGTGATATTTGGTCTTAGTTACCAGGGCCCAGGATGGATTAAGGGGAGGTGTTAGGATATTCCTATACTCCATCCTAGTCCCACTAGTATTTTGATCATTTACATTTTCAGTCATGCATGCACTTTTAGGGTTTGCATGCAACATTAGGGTTTGCATGCATTCCAGTCATCAGTCCAGCACCTAGTCCTCAGTTAGCCAGCCCTCGATAGATTCTCACTTATCATTTTTAGCCCTCCAGTTGCTTAATGCGCCCTTCTTCCTTGATTTTAGGAAGCAACTCACCCTTCTTCACCTACCAATCCTGTTTTCTTCAGATTATACTCAGTTACACTCAGTTGCATTCAGTTACACTTAGTTCCACTCATTTACACTCAGTTCCACTCAGTTACACTCAGTTACACCTACCAGACTCAGTTTGACTGATGGTTGACAGTTACTTGAGCATTGATGACTCCACTGATGATGATGAAGACCTCCAGTTGTGCTCCGATGACACTCCAGTGATCCTTTGATCACTCCATGAAGGCTAATTCGAATTACCACCTTAGGCATTCGAATTCCTCATGCATTGTATTATTTATATGTCCATTTGTGATTAATAATTTAGTGTGTGTGAAGTATTATTACTTCTATCCGAGTTCTACTATACCATATTATTCTATTGCTCATTATACTGTATTGACCAGTCTTCTTCTATTTTCTTGCTTAATCATAATCAATCTCTTGTGAGGTATACATCATCTCTTAGATCTGTTGTGAGGATTTTCACAGTTTCTAATGGTGGGGGTTTCCTTGTTTGACTCCTGGTCTTCATAAATGGTCTACCACATCAGGTTCCAAGACCATTCTCTGATACCACTTGTAATGTCCCTTTTTTGTTTTATTAAAATAGTGAAATTTTCAACTTTTTTCCCTAGTTCGACCTTTGACTAGTTTTGAGGTCTAGGTCTCCAAATTGCTCCAAATGATGCCAAATATTTAGAGAAGGTGTATGAAAGATATTAGTACTTCATTATGATGTTTAGGTATGATTTAGGACCATCAAAAGACTTCTGAAAACCCCTTTTAGATTCTGGCCAAGATAGGAATTTTTACTAGCAATTTGGGGTTCAAATCCCTCAAGGGAAAATGCTGAATATGGCTCTCTAAAAGATCTCAAACCCTCTTAAATTTATGAAAATAGGAAGAGAATATATAAGGGACAATGTTAAGGTCTCATGTGCATATATATATTTTTTTTAATCCTGTTACAACCCTCTCCAAACAACTACAAAATTACTAGTTTCGATGTTGGGGGAAATGGCATTAAATCCTCTCCAAATGATATAAAACTGAGCAAGATGACTCCAAAAGCTTAAGTACTGAACATGAAACTTTTGAAAATCATTAATAACAGTCCATTCATCATAAATACATCAGTGAAAGACTCTTCCATTCAAATTAATCAACATTGCATTGGTATACATCAATATAGTGGGAAAATTATGGTCACTATTTGCTCATTAATGATCAATTTTACATATATCCACTTGGAATATTGACCTGATAGAGTTATTAAGGTGAATAATAGAGTATATTCATCTTATTACAAAATAAATGGGGCATTAGAATATCCCCCAAAGAGTACAATAGATCACTAAAAGTGCCTCTCCTCAAGGATGAAGAATATGCAAAGAAAACTGGAAATGGTTGGAGGAATGAGCTACACTAGAAGAAACCACGAGCTGTCTTGTAGCTTACACCTGCAAATAAAGACTCCATTGAAACTCCCATGAAAGTTCTGAATGGCCTTTCCACACACCAACTAGGATGGGAATCTTTCACCCTCGAAATTGGCTAAGGCAAGTAGACTAGTATTCCACTAGCTCTCTTCACAAATGCAAATTCTCAAAATGATCAAAATCTCTTCTCTTACTTGATCCCTGTATTTTATAAACATCCTTATCCTTCTAAGGTTCCCATTCCATCCATAGACTCCAAGCCAATTCGAATTAGGGTGAGGTTCAATATTTTCCATGTGTCCTCCCTTTCCAAGCCTTCCACCTTCCACCAATTAGAATAGGAATCCCTTGAGCTTCCCTAACTCCCATGAGCGCCCTCTTGGATTCTATATTTAGGTCTGACATGTCATAATGGTCAGATGTCAGCAATCATGTATGCAATTTGTCATAGGTGTCATAGCATCTTCATCATTATTGTCATATAGGTTAGGGGATCTAGTCCAAGTGTCCAATAACCCTCATTTAACTCTTCCTTCTCCATAGGAGTTACACTTCCATCCAAATTTGACCTATGATGCATTTATCCAAGTGTATGAGCCTTCTAACTCATCCCAAGAACATTAGGCTTCCCATGGATTCGAAATTGCAAGAGGAGGATGCCATGTGGCACAAAAATTCTAGCATGTGTGGGTCCCACAACCTCCATGTGTCTTCATGATCAATTGCCACTTTGGTTTTCTCTTGTATTTATTTGCTTAGTTCATTTATTAAATATTTATTCCATTCTAATGTCTAAACATCATTTATTAGCTCCATTATTGCAAATCCCAATGTCTCCATCCAACCTAGGGAACTAGTAGGATTGATGGAATTTTCCTGTCATGAATTTATTGTGATGGGGACATTACAGGAACAAAGATATACTATATGTGACCCATTTTTATTAAATTTCTTTAAATTCCATTCGCATTTTTGAAGTTGGTTTGTGGACATCCACGCAACAAAAGAATGTGGATTATTTTTGGCCTGATATATTTGGCAAGAATGGATTTAAATGCCATAGATTTAAATTCATACTAACACAAAAGGACTATGACAAAATACTAAGAAAGGGTCATGTTGAATTTGGAAATCCGCATGTTTATTTGAAACCCCTAGATAAAGTTTGAAAAATGTTAATGGGTCCTTATGATGCAACAAACACAATTATTGTAGATTATTTCGAGGAAAAACATATCTTGAAGGCTATACTTGTGATAATGAAAATGACATATTTTTTTATGGATAAATAGTGGTCTTTCTTGCTAAAGCCCAATGGTTTTAGTGATGTGAGGCCTACTGTAAAAAGTATGGAAGGAACTGTTGGAATATTCACACCATCATTTTTATATTTTGCATGCCTGCATGCTTTGCATGCCACTGCCTGCATCCAGTCATCATCATGGTGGTCTCTCAACACCTAGAGCTTGTTTCTAGCTCTCCAGAGCCTGTCTACAGCCCCCATTTGGCCTCCTCCCTACCTGATGCGCCCTTCTTGAATGTTGTGCATGGCAAGTGCACCTTTCTCACCTACCACTGTTAGTTAGAGTGCCTTTACTCACCTACCTTCATTTATGACTCAATTAGGGCACCTTATCTCACCTACAGGGAGTTATCATTCAGTTAGTGCATTGATTGAGTATTTCTTCCACTGATTGCTCATGTTGACTGCTTGTAGCTTCTAGTTAGCTAGTTCTGGAGTTCCACTTGACTATTTGACATCCTCATGCGCCCCCCTTGGAATCTCCATTCCCTGATTTATGCCTAGATGGTTTTGTTAGACTCAGTTAGACACACTTGGTTGACTATTACCATTTATGACTGATACTATTGACTGGATGATGTATCCATTGTTATCCAAGCTAGACTTTGAGTTAAACAGCCTCATGCACCCAACTTGGAGTCTCCATTCCCTGATTTATGGCTAGATGGTTCTGTTAGACTTAGTTGGAAACACTTGACTGACTCTTACCATTTATGACTGATACTACCGATTGGATGATGTCTCCATGGTTATTCATGCTATACTTTGAGCTCAGATTCGAATGCCCTACTTGGCTAATTTGAATCCTATATGATGCGTCATCATTGATTATTGTAACCCATTCTCTACATTCATTATTCATTGTATGATATTGACATTGTCCATTATTCTGTGTTTATGAGTGATTATTGAATGTATGCTTCTTCTTCTTTGCAAATAATCTTGAGAGTTAGATTGTGAGTTTGTTACAGTTGCTAGATCCCTGCAGATTATCACATGGTATCAGAGCAGTCAGCAGCTATTTGAATTGCAGCAGTTGCAGTTGCAGTATTTCTTTGAGTAGCTATCTTTCACTTGTGCACCAGAATCCTCTAATTTTCCACAGCAAATCCTGGTGCTATTACTTGAATTCATTGGAGAAATTTAGTGAGGTCTAGCCAAGTGTGAAGGACTTAGTCGATGTGCCAAGTGTCCTTAAGGTAGTGTTCAGTCGAAGTGTAGCATTCTCCATCAGCAAAAAAATTCTCTTGTTTTGCAGGTTAGTCACCCGTTCGTAATCTTTTTCAACTATTTGACTTTCTCTATTCAAATGGATCTAAAGCTCACATCTTCCAACTATGTTGAGTGGAAATCCAAGATGGCTCTCTTCATGAGATCTAAGAGCTTCACCCGAATACTCAACGGAACGATGGTAGAACCTCTCAGTGCAGTTGAAAATTCCAAGTACTTGGACACGCTTGATGAAGTAGTTGGTCTCCTCCTCTCAATTTCTAAAGATATTCACTTCCATGTCATCGATCTTACATCTCCTAAAGAGGTTTGGGACAAGCTCGAATCCCTTTTTGGACAGAAAGATGATATGAAAGGACACAAATTGGAGAATGGGATTATATGTTTGAGTCATGATAGTTTCGAATCTATCAATGCCTTCCTCACCAAGTTCAAAATCTTGATATCACAGTTGAAAAGATATGAGATAGTGAAAGAAGACAAGAAACTTATACTTTCCATTCTCTCAAAGTTGGGAGCAAACTTCTCAGTTTTTGTCTCTACTTTCCAATTTGCTAGGTTGTCCATTCCAAGATGGAAGTTTCCCTCACTTGATGATTTCATCCAATCTCTTACTCAAGAGGAAAAGAAGTTGATCTCTATGGGAATGATCAAACCCAAATTAGATTCAGCTCTTATAGTTGCAGAGAGAGCAAATGGTAAAGGCAAGCAAAATATTTCTGACAAGAGACCGAATGATACAAGGCCTACAGATACTCCATATCAGTCAGACGGGGATTCAAACTCAAGGAAGACCAAGCATTCTCAGAAGGGAAATACCAAGTGCACCTATTGTCTTAGAGGTTTTCATCTTGAGAGTTCTTGCATGAGGAAGACTATAGATTTGATGGCTCAGTTACTTGAGAAGAACAATCTTCCTGTACCAGCATGTGCAAGAAAGAAAGATCCTGATACTGAATCTTCTAGATCCGAAGGCAAAGAAAGATGTAATGCTCTCATAGCAAGTGCATCAACTAATTCTTCTTTCATCATAGATTCAGGAGCATCATGCCACATGGATTCCTCCAAATATCTCTTCTCTAGTTTCGAAAGCTCTATTGGCCCTTCTGTCAATTTGGGTAATGATTCAGAAGTCTCCTCTCAAGAGATTGGAAGAATCGATCTTGATCATGGTCACTTTTTTTATGTGCTTTATGTTCCTTCTCTTCCAGCTAATGTCCTTTCAATGTATCAAATGAATCATACTAGAGAGCCCAAAAGAGTGATATTTACTTCATATGAAGTCGAGGTACAACACATGGTTTTAGGGGAAATCATTGCAAAAGGAGTTGCAAATCCTGAGACGAAACTCTATGAGTTTTCTCACTTCTTTCCTCTCTCAAAGGAGTCTGCTCTTCGCTCTCATACTCATGAAGAGAGTAGACTATCTCATCTCAACCACAAGCTAGCTCGAAATGTGGTTGATGGTCTTCTAAGTGGCAAGTTTTCTCATGGCACCTTTGAAGGTTTCCTAAAGGGAAAAGATACACCAAAAGAGATTGAGAAAAAGAGGACTCTTGAAGAAGTGCGAATGCTAGATCTAGATCCACAAGAACCTGAAGATCTAGCACCTATTTGTCCAACTCCTATTTCAAAATGGGCCTCCACTACTGCAACCTCCTTTGATCTTAATGAAGATCCATCATCATCTAGTTCTTCTGATATTGATTAAAGTCATGATGGTTCAAAAGAGGACTACATGCATATTCTAGAGCAGTTTCATGACATCAACATTTTTGGATATGTTCCTCCTTCGAGTGATGATGAGCCATTTTTACTTGATTTTCCTCATGAGATTTCATATTCAGAGTTTGCATATGATGATGAGAAATTTTTACTTGCTTCTCCTCATGAGATTTCAGATTCAGAGTTTGCATGTGATGATGATCCAGCTTTACTTGCTTCTTCACATGAGATTTCAGATTCAGAGTTTGGATGTGGTGATGCATTTTCACATGATATTTCAGATTCAGAATTTGAAGATGGAGATGACGATGAGAGAATGCTGGACCCAGAAGGTCTAGCAACTGATGATGATGAGCGAATGGGAGATCCATATCCACAAGAACCTGAATATCTCTCACCTATTTGTCTGTGTTGATGTATTTGTAACTTCGGAAGATATTCTTCTATGTATTACATTTGTACTTTATTGTATATCCATTAGAGATGTTACATTCCTTTATTTAGAAGTGTTGTCATTTGTATTTGTAAGTGTCGTCATGTGCATCGAGAAGTGTCATCATTTGTATTGATGGGTTATTAGACCACCAGTGTGGGGTCGGCCCTGGTTAGCACATGTGGTTGGGTTATTAGGCTTGAGTAGCAAGTCGGCCCCAATGAATTATTTAGCAGGTCAAGTCAAGTATAAATAAGAGGGGTGTGTCCCTCATTCTATTCATTCACTCACTTCTCAAGCTCGCATAGCTAAGAGAGAAAGTGGCGCACTTGTGGAGGAGGAGGAGAATCTGCTAGAGACATCTCTTTGGGTTTGATCCTTGTGATCTTGTATTGTGGCTTATCTTATCTCTGAGGAAGTTGTGGGGGTTTTCACCTTCTTGGTTTTCCCCGGTGAAACTCTGTGTCTCTTGTGTGATTGCTTTTGTTTCTATGATTGATATGCTATAGAGATATGCTATACATGTTATTCTCTTAGAGATCCTAATGATAATGGAATGAAATTATCAAAAAATTAACATGGTATCAGAGCTGACCTAAGAAGAAGGCACTGTGCAGCTGCAGAAGCTAGGGATTCTTATTATTCGGGTTTCTCTCCACAGATCATCAAAGGAAGAAGGATAGATTGACTCTCCTTGGAAGGGCACATCTTTATGTCGAGACAGAATTCAATTCTAAGCTTTTTTAGTTTTGGTCCTAAAAATTAGGGTTTCCACAAAAATAGGAATTTCTGAAATCTAAGGGCATAGCTAGAAGCTCCTTGGAAAAATCAAAGTTTAGAACTTTGGATCAAACTTTTTGGTTGGGTGAAGCTTTGGGAAACTCAAACCCTAATTCAGGGTCCTCCCAGTGAATCCGGGAAATTGAAAAGCATTTCTGAGGGGTGAAACTTTGCATTTTTCAAATTCTGAGTATACCAGGCTGATCAGCTCATCAAGGCACATATTTCTATCCTGTTAGAATTTTGAAATTCACATTTTGAATTTTTAGTGTTTCTCTAACAAACCCTAATCCAGCTCCAGATCCAGTTTTCAGCAAATCAAGTGGTAAGACCTAAATATTTCTTTATTTTTATTTGAAGTACTCTTTAAGATGTCTCACCACACCAACCTTGAGGATAAGCTTGAAGGGGTTGATAACTTGCGAGCATGGAAGTATAGGATTGGGTTAATCCTAGAAGAGAATGAGTTGGACAATTACATAAAGGAATAGGTTCCAGTTCCAGAAGAAGAAGAGGCTAATACCTTACACAAGAAGAACCTGGTCAAGGCTAAAAGAATCATTATTGATTCTATAAAGGACCATCTCATACCCCATGTGTCTTCCCTAAAGATACCTAAGGAGATGTTTGACTCCTTGACCAAGTTGTTTGAAGGAAAGAACATAAATCAGAATATGACTCTGCGGAACCAATTGAAAGGGGTAAAGCTTCAGAATGGAGAGACCATTCAATCCTACTTTTCCAAGGTCTCTCAAATCAAGGAACAACTTGAAGCTGTGGATGAAGTAGTAGAGAATGGTGAAATTGTAATGAACACATTGAATGGCCTACCTAGGTCATGGGACTGCTTTATCCAAGGAATCTGTGCAAGAATAAAATTGGTCTCCTTCAATAGACCATGGGAGGAGTGTTCACAAGAAGAGGCTAGGCTTGTGGCCTGAGAAGAAAAGATGGGAAGTGAAGATCAAGCCCTCATAGCACACACTAAAAGAAGCAAGTTTAAGAGGGAGAAATATCACAACAAGAAGCATTCTCACTTTCATAAGAAGAAAGATCTCTTTCGATGCTTTACTTGTGATGAGTTGGGACACTTTGCGTCAGATTGTCCCAAGAACAAAAGGAAGAATCACTACAAGAAGAAGAAGAAGGGAAGCAAAAAAAGATATCATGCTCATGTTGCTAAAGATGATGAACCACCCAAGAAGAAGGCTAGAGCAAAAAGTGATGACTCATCAAGTGAAGATGAATATGTTATAATCTCTGTTCTCACAGGTACTATCTCTCAAGGATGTAATGATTGGCTTATTGATAGTGGGGCTTCTAAACACATGACTGGGTTTAAAGAATCTCTTGTAGACATTTCTGAACATGAGTCACCCCATAAAGTGAAACTTGAGGATGACTATCAATATCCCATCAAAGGAAGTGGTGAAGCCTCCTACATGCTAGACTCTGGGAAGTCTCTAAAAATGAAAGATGTTCCATATGTACATGGACTCAAGAAGAATTTCCTATCCATATCATCTTTGGATGCAAAGGGGATGAGAGTTGCATTTGTAGATTGCCAAGTACTCATGTGGCCTAAAGGTAAGACAATAGATGATGCAGTGGTGATTGGAGAGCAAGAGGGAGGATTTTACAAATTGAAGGGGAAACCTGAACATGCCATGGTACATGAGTCCATGGAGCCAAGTGAAATTTGGCATAGAAGGCTTGCACACATGCACTACAGAGCACTACCAATTGCAAGCAAAGCAGTAGAAGGTCTTCCTAAAATCCAATCAAAGCATGAAGGTGTTTGCAAAGGATGTGCAAAGGGAAAGAACACAAAGAAAGCATTTCCAAGCAGTGAAAGCAAAGCAAAAGGAATTTTGGAGATTATCCACTCTGATGTATGCAGACCAATGTCTTCCAGTTCTTTGAGTGAGTATGTATACTATGTTTCTTTCATTGATGATTTCTCTAGGAAGACTTGGGTTTATTTCTTGAAGAAGAAGGATGAAGTGTTTGATAAGTTCAAGGAATTCAAAGCCCTGATAGAAAATCAAACAGATAAGAAGATTAAGACTTTCAGATCCGACAATGGTGGAGAATTCACTTCAGGTGATTTCAGGAAGTTATGCAGTGATTCAGGGATTAAGAGGGAGTTGAATGCTCCCTACAATCCACAACAAAATGGAGTTGCAGAAAGAAAGAATAGAACTATCATGGAAGCAGCACGTGAAATGCTTCATGACCAAGATCTACCTATGCATCTATGGGTAGAAGCAGCTAGGACAGCTGTGTATGTGCAGAACAGAACACTTCACAAGATACTTGACAATAAGACACCAGAAGAAGTCTTCTCTAGAAAGAAACCATAAGTAATCCATCTCAGAATATCTGGCTGCCCAGTATACACACACATTCCAAAAGAAAAAAGGACAAAGCTAGATCGTTCAGGAAAGAAGGGCATCTTTGTGGGTTACAGTGAAAACTCGAAGGCTTACAGAATATACTTTCCAGGGTTCAAGAAGATTGACATCAGCAAGGATGTAACATTTGATGAGGACTCAACCTACATCAAATCAAGAAAGACACCTGTTGAAGATCATGAAGAACCAAAGGAATCCAAATTTCAAGATACCACTATGAATGAAGCAATTCCAGAAGCAACCCGTGAAATTGAAGATCCACAAGAACCTATAGATCCACCCCGTGAGAAGAACTCTCACAAGAGGAAACCTGCATGGGCTAGAGAGCTCATCCAAGATGCAGAAAGATATGGTATTCTAGAAGAGGAACACGAAGAAAGGAAAAGGACAAGGTCACACACTAGCTATGTTGCCTTGCTCTGTGACATTATGAACAAAGAACCTTCCAGTTATGAAGAGGCAGTGGAAAAGAAAGAATGGAAGGATGCCATGGTCAAGGAATACCAATCGATCATGAAGAATGATGTTTGGGATGTGGTCCCAAGACTAGAAGGGAAGTCTATTGTGACTTCCAAGTGGATCTATAAGATCAAGCATGTTGCAGATGGTAGCATAGAGAAATACGAGGCAAGGTTTGTAGCTTGTGGCTTCTCTCAGAAAGAGGGAATAGACTATGAAGAGACCTTTCTCCTGTAGCCAGATACACTTCCATCAGAACAGTGCTTGCTCTGGCTACAGTGATGAAATGGAAGATACACCAGATGGATGTCAAGACAGCTTTCTTGAATGGTGTAGTCGAAGAGGAAGTGTATGTGGAGCAGCCACTTGGTTTTGAAACACATGACAGGGATTCATATGTGTGCAGGTTGAAGAAAGCCTTGTATGGCTTGAAGCAAGCTCCTAGGACTTGGTATGGTAGGATGGATAGTTTTCTATCCAGTTTGGCCTTTACCAAGAGTAAAGAAAATTCCAAAATCTACTACAAGGTTGAGGAAGGAAATCCTGTGATACTACTTCTATATGTGGATGACCTATTTGTTACAGGAGAGGATGGGTTGATTTCTGACACCAAGAGGAAGCTTGCAGCCGAGTTCGAGATGAAGGACTTGGGGATGATGCACTATTTTCTAGGCATGGAGATGTGGCAAAGTGTAGATGGAATCTTCCTTGGACAAGGGAAGTATGCAGTAGAGATCCTGAAGAGGTTTGGGATGATTGATTGCAAGGCCATGGCCACACCTATGGCATCGAACCTGAAGCTTCTATGTGATGCTTCATCTGAGCCGGTTGATGTCATGATGTATCATCAGATGATTGGGTCGTTGATGTACCTAACGAATACGAGACTAGATATTTGCTTTGCGGTGAACACATTGAGCCAGTTCCTGAAATATTTGAGAGGTGTTCACCTGGTTGCTGTAAAGCATATTCTGAGGTACCTAAAGGGTACAGTTGAGTATGGGCTCAAGTATGATGCAAATCAAAAGTTTAACCTGGAGGGTTATGTTGATTCAAATTGGGAAGGCAGTGTTGCAGATAGGAAGAGCACTTATGGGTGTTGTTTCAGTATGGGATCAAGTGTGATCTCTTAGTTTAGTAGGAAGCAGTCCTGCGTAGCACTGAGTATAGCCGAAGAAGAGTATGTTGCAGCTTGTTCGGCTAATTGTGAGGCAGTATTGCTAAGGAAGCTACTTTCTGAGTTATTTGATCTCACGTTGGATGCTACTAGTATCTTTTGTGACAACCAGAGTTGTGTGAAGCTGTCTGAGAACCCGATGTTCCATGATAGGTCGAAACACATTGAGATCAAATATCACTATATCAGGGATATGGTGCAGAGAGGAGCAGTGAAGCTCCTGTATGTTGCAACAGATGAGTAGGTTGCCTATGTGTTGATGAAACCACTGGCCATAGTGAAGTTTGAGTACTTCAGAGATAGGCCTGGTGTTCTTCAAATTGACGATACTTCGAGGAAGAAGTAATGGACACATTTGCAGGAGCCATTCCAAGCATGGTGAGAGGAGGATCCTTCCCATGGTTGTGGATGTAAGCGTTGTGTGATGAGAATCAGGACGGTGCTCCAGTTACTACTTTGTATATGCATCGGTTGGATGCTTTGATCAGTTTGATCATGTATTTGTGTATGGATCATGTTGGATGCTTGATATGATCAGGTGGATCATGTATTTGTATATGTATCAGGTGGATATATTGTATGATCAGGTAGATCATGTATGTGTATATGTATCAGGTGGATACATTGTATGATCAGGTGGATCAGGTATTTGTGTATGTATCAAGAGGATACATTGTATGATTAGGTAGATCATGTATGATGATATGTATCAGGTAGATACTTGGTATGCATCAGGTAGATACTTGGTATGCATCAGGTGGATGCATTGTATGATCAGGATGATCATGGATGATGTGCTTCAGAATGTTGCTCCAGATGATATGCATCAGGACGATGCAGTGATGATGATCAGGATGATAATGTGTGATGAGTATCAGGACGATGCTCTGGATGATATGCATCAAGACGATGCAGTGACGATGATCCGGATGATCATGTGTGATGAGTATCAGGACAATGCTCTGGATGATATGCATTAGGACGATGCTATGATGATGATCAGGATGATGTATGATGAGTATCAGGTTGATACTTCATGGATGTGGACAGGTTGTGAAGGTAGCATAGAAAAGATCCTCAAGATTTGGACAGGTAGAGTGGTGTGCTCGTAATAGCCTGGGATAAAGAGATCCGGACAGGTTGAGCAGTAAGCTCGTAAATAAGTCCTGGGATGCTCTTTCAAGTTTTTGCTACTAGAGGCATATAATCCGACCTAGAGATCCGATAGGTTGAGCAGTAAGGTCGTAATCAGTCCTGGGATGCTCTTTAGAGTACTTGCAGAAAGCAAGACGCTCTTTAAAGGTTTTCCCTAACCACATGTAATTAGCCCTAGAGATCCGAGAGGTTGAGCAGTAAGCTCGTAATCAGTCCTGGGATGCTCTTTAGAGTACTTGCAGGATGCAAGATGCTCTTTAGAGTACTTGCAGGATGCAAGATGCTCTTTAGAGTACTTGCAGGATGCAAGACGCTCTTTAAAGGTTTTGTGGTGTGTGAGGTCACATGTAATCAGCCCTAGAGATCCAAGAGGTTGAGTAGTAAGCTCGTAATCAGTCCTGGGATGCTCTTTAGAGCACTTGCAGGATGCAAGACACTCTTTAAAGGTTTTGTGACAGTCAACATGTAAAAGATCCTGGGAGATCTGATAGGTTGAGCAGTAAGCTCGTAATCAGTCCTGGGATTCTCTTTCGAGGTTTTGTTAACGCACATAATTAGTCCTGGGATCCACAGTATGACCAGTGTTGATGAAGACCTACAGGTGGTGGGCCTACATCCAGCATGAAAAAGGGTTGGATCTATAGAACTTCCTATGAAGAGCATAATTTAGAGATAGCCCAGTGATCGAGATGTCGAGTATAGTAGCAGTGATGATGATGATGCTCCGGGATCCAGTGATGATGATCCAACTCCAGAATTGAAGACTTGTGCCAATATGTATTGATGACCTGTGACGAAAGAATACCTTCCTGGTTAAGAGGGAGTGTTGATGTATTTGTAACTTCGGAAGATATTCTTCTATGTATTACATTTGTACTTTATTGTATATCCATTAGAGATGTTACATTCCTCTATTTGGAAGTGTTGTCATTTGTATTTGTAAGTGTCGTCATGTGCATCGACAAGTGTCATCATTTGTATTGATGGGCTATTAGACCACCAATGTGGGGTCGGCCCTGGTTAGCACATGTGGTTGGGTTATTAGGCTCGAGTAGCAATTTGGCCCCAATGAATTATTTGGCAGTTCAAGTCAAGTATAAATAAGAGGGGTGTGTCCCTCATTCTATTCATTCACTCACTTCTCAAGCTCGCATAGCTAAGAGAGAAAGTGCCACACTTGTGGAGGAGGAGGAGAATCTACTAGAGACATCTCTTTGGGTTTGATCCTTGTGATCTTGTATTGTGGCTTATCTTATCTCTGAGGAAGTTGCGGGGTTTTTCACCTTCTTGGTTTTCCCTGGTGAAACTCTGTGTCTTTTGTGTGATTGCTTTTGTGTCTATGATTGATATGTTGTAGAGATATGTTGTACATGTTATTCTGTTAGAGATCCTAATGATAATGGAATGAAATTATCGAAAAATTGGCAGTCCTCTTCCTCGATGGGCAGCCACTGCTCCCTGATCATCCAGATCATATTTTTAGCATGGAAGGTTTCATCCTTCTCACATTGTTGTTCCTCTTCCTTGATGGGCATCCACTGCTCCCTGATCAGCCAGATCATATTTTCAGCATGAGAGGTTTCATTCTTCTTACTTTACTGATCCTCTTCTTCGATGGGCAACCATTGCTCCTTGATCTGCCAGATCAGAGTTTTCACATGTGAGGATTCATCCTTGTGAAATTCATGATCCATTTTGGATCTATCGATCCTTCTTTGAGAAAGATGGACACTTAACCCCTTTAAGGGTGAGAGATGATATGATTCATTAGCATCTTTCAATCTATTTTGAGGGAGGGCTTTCTTCCCACTGGGTTTTCCCTCTTTCCTCACTTAGTTTATTTAGATTGATTGTATGGGGTGACCTTTGGTCTTAGTCACCAGGGCCCTATTTTTTGTTTTTTGGTTATTATCTCATAGCATAGCTTGCAAGGGGTGTTGGAATATTCACACCATCATTTTTATATTTTGCATGCCTGCTTGCAAATCTACATGCTTTGCATGCCACTGCATGCATCCAGTCATCATCATGGTGGCGGTCTCCCAACACCTAGAGCTTGTTTCTAGCTCTGTAGAGCCTATCTACATCCCCAATTTGGCCTCCTACCTACCTGATGCGCCCTTCTTGACTATTTTGCATGGAAAGTGCACCTTTCTCACCTACCACTGTCAGTTAGAGCACCTTTACTCACCTACCTTCAGTTATCACTCAGTTACAACACCTTATCTCACCTACCGGGAGTTATCATTCAGTTAGTGCATTGATTGAGTAGTTATTCCACTAATTTTTCATGTTGACTGCTTATAGCTTCTAGTTAGCTAGTTCTAGAGTTCCACTTGACTATTTGACAACCTCATGCACCCCCTTTGGAGTCTCCATTCCCTGATTTATGCCCAGATGGTTCTGTTAGACTCAGTTAGACACACTTGACTGACTATTACCATTTATGACTTATATTGTTGACTGGATGATGTCTCCATTGTTATCCAAGCTAGACTTTGAGTTAGACAACCTCATGCACCCCACTTGGAGTCTCAATTCCTTGATTTATGGATAGATGGTTCTGTTAGACTCAGTTGGACACACTTGACTAACTCTTACCATTTATGACTGATACTACCAACTGGATGATATCTCCATAGTTATTCATGCTAAACTTTGAGCTCAGATTTGAATGCCCTACTTGGCTAATTCGAATCCTATATGATGCCTCATCATTGATTATTGTAACACATTCTCTACATTCATTAGTCATTGTATGATATTGACATTGTCCATTATTCTATGTTTATGAGTGATTATTGAATGCATGCTTCTTCCTCTTTGCAAATAATCTTGAGAGTTAGAATGTGAGTTTGTTACAGTTGCTAGATCCCTGCAGATTATCACAGGAACTAATTCATTAAAGAATATATAGATTTTTAATTATTTTTGATAATATATTTATATGTTTGAAAATGTTATAGTTGGTAGTGTCTCCATATTTTTCTATGTTTTGTTCTGTTTGAAATGTGATTTAAAATTAAGTATGAAATATTGAATATAGCAAGTTCAAATTCCAATTCAATAAGTGCAAAATTCTAATTGAAAAGGCTAAAAATACGATTAAAAATAGTGAAAAAATAGTTTAAGAAAGTCCAAAAATGACCTTCCTAAAGTGCAAAAAATGATTTAAAAAGAGCAAAAACAGGTTCAAAAAGTGCAAAATTGAGTTCCGAAAGTGTCAATATCAGATTCCATACATACGCAAATTTGGCACTTTTGGTGCTTTAGAAACCCTGATTTTGCAATTTAAAAACCATGTTTTTGGCCTTTAGAAAGTTCATTTTTCTCCACTCTTCAAAGAGGCTTGGATTGGAATAAATTTAGATTTAATGAAAATGGGAGTTATAGGATTAGATTCTTAATGCTTAGTATATTTGTGTTGTGTGTGTGCAATGGAGATTGTTATTGTGGTTTACTGTGACTATGTCTCTTAGTTTCCTATTCTCATGGCTAGCTGATATTTTCTCTCCAACTAGATCTATTAGTATCTTTAGTTGTTATTTCCTAGGATCTTGTTGATCTTTTTCCTCAAGGTTTTCTGAGGTAATTTTGTTTATATAAATCTATATGAGCTTGTGTTTAGCTTAATGAAAATATATCAAAATATTTTATTCACATATTTCATGTAGACCTATGCTCATGAGAAAATTTATTCCATATCATTGGTATCATAGCATTCCAATCGAACTTTAGGTTTGGGTACCAGCTCTTGTTCCCCCCCCATTCAATTTAGGGTTTTGGTTTGATTTATAAAGGGGATTGAATAGTTTTTGGATTGTGAGCCTCTTATCATGTCCTCCCTTGCATGCGACCTTTGATCCGACATTTGTTATAGAGAGATCGTGGATCTCCTCTTCTATTGTAAATACAACCTCTTATCTCAATGTTGTGGTTTGTGTATGCCTCTGGTGGGCATCTCAACATTGGAAAATATGGAAAAGACCCACGTGTTATCCTTTGTCGAGCTACTACATACTGGTTGACTCAATGCCCATGAGATTTCTTACCGATCATTTTGCAAACCCTTACACCCAAGAAAACACATTCACACAAATCTAAGAGAGACACACCCTTAACCTGCACCCTTATCCAACATGCATTACTTATAACTTCACGATCTACCTCTCCTCCAAATTAGTTAGTATACATTACTCATCATTAAAGCGACCTATGTGCAAACTCAACTTTTGTCGTTATTACAATATCTGTAGATTTATTTTTCCTAGACTTTGCCTTAATGATTGGCCTCTTCAATCTTCCCTCAATCTGTTTATGTTGTTTTGATCTACTTGAGGGCATTGGAGGGTGTAAATTTCATGAAGATGTGTGTTGTTAAGCTTAATTGAGTAGCAATTAGTGGTTTGTAATCACTATTATTTATGAATGGAATACTATTAAATACGGATTTATTAAGATACCACATTTGTGAATGGAATCCTATTAAATGCATTGGTGTAAACTAGTGCTCCTCATGTAGCTCTTTATAAATAAGGATTTAAACTAAGACCTCTAAATACAAAACTAACTATATGCCTAGCAACATGTTGATCTAATTTCATTTTAATTAAATTATTTCTTAAATAATATAACAATAGATTATAAAATTACTTTTACCTATGTAAATTCTCAAATTCTATTGTCTATAAGCCTATCAAGTAGATATCATATTTATAGAGTTAATTTTAATACAATAATGTAAAATCAAATATAGCTTTTAATGGTTGAGTATATTTATGTGATGAAGAATAATATGCATGTGAATTCTTAAAAACTCTAAATTATAAGTGCATTTAAATAAAAAGACAATAATACAATTATAATAATTATAAAAAAATATAATAATTTTAAATCTTTAAAAAATGTTTATATTTATTAAATTAAAATAAATTTAAAGTTATCATATTAAAATTATTATTAATAAAATTTAAAATATCTTTTAAAATATTTTAACCTACAGCTATAAATTATCCATAAAATATATATATATGGAAAGAGTTGACCAACGTGAACATGATAAGCCATGATCATAATGGGAAGAGATTCCCTTTAATCACATATGCAGAAATTTAACGTGGACAAGCATGTTCATAGAATCTATGAACAAACTCAGATGTGGAAGATATAACCAACGTCTTGAACAGGAAAGAGCTTGAGAATTATAGAGAAGAGATTCCTCTAATCACATTTAGAGAAAATCGTGGACAAGTATATATCCTCCACCTAAAGTTGCGTGAAGTGCATATCCTCCAAACAAACTCCTATATGTTGGGGTATATCCTCCAAAAGTGCTACCCATATCGATCATATTTAGTACAAAATGTCTTAAATCGTTTTCCAATTTCTCTCATGGTTGTGCAAAGCTTTTAAAAGCTTATGTTAACCATTTCATAATGACATCAAAAATAATGGCCAACAAGTGACCATCAAAGCGAGTCTCAGAGGTCTTTCAAAGTAGTTGTTTTTGTGTGGATGGGATCGATCAGAACCTACAAACATTAAAGGCATGATATGAACAAAACCTATCATCAATTAGTCTAAATGTTTTCGAGAGGTTGAATGGTTCTTGCCCACAAGTTATGTATTAAAGAGTCAATATGTGTCACTCTCAGATTGAGTAAAAATTAAGCTCAGGTGGAGAGTTTTTTTTGTTGAGATAAACCAAATTAACATTCGGGTTAGCGAGAACACATCACATAGGCGAGAGAACAAACCAAATCAATATCTATTGACTATCATCTAAGTTAAGTGTAAATGCAGCTTGTACGCGAACAAAACCAAATAGTTTAATACTCACTGAATTATTTAAACCATTTAAACTTTTTATTAAACTTTCATATTTTTCAAAAATATATGGAATTCTATGAACCTTCAACAATCAAGGTTCATGTTAAACAAATTTTCATATTTTTTAGTTAAGTTCAAAGTTTTTGAATTTGTTTTAGGCATAAGGTTCATCAAATAAAGGCAATATTTAAAAAAAAAATCGATAGAAGTGTCATAAAATTAGAATCCACTAAATTGAGCATTTTGTAATATGTATGTCCCTTGGCAGTTATTACCATTTACAATTAGATTTTTTTTGCTCTCTACTATGCGATGGCTAGGCATTCCCTAGCTCCATGTTGTGGTCTCTTCCAGGCCATGGCTAATTGATCCTACTCTTGCACCTATGTCAGATGTTCCTCTCTCTCCCATAGGCATAGATTCTTTCTCCCCTAGGATTTTGGTAATGTACCTAGGGAGGATAATATGGGGTACCTAGGGAGGTACCCAGGGGAATAATACATGTAATGTAACTATAATCATGGAATAGGACCACAAGGTAGTTAGAAGAAATAATATAATAATAAGGGTTAGTTAGCATAGCCTCCCTAGGAATACTCATAAGAAAGTACAAATATAGATGAGTGTCATTGTATGCAGCAAGTTGGATGAATTGTTTTGCAGCAAGCATAGCTTGTAGAGTAATTCATTTCTTAAGGAGTAATTGATGGTGTTACCCTACCTTAAGGATTCTTCTCTACATTCTCATGGTCTTTATAATGTGAATGTATCTTGCTATTTCTAAAATTTAAAGGTTCCATATCATTGTTGTGATTCAATTTCTAGGTTAAGGATCACTACATTTTTTCTTAGATTTTTTCTAGGTTTGATATGGCAGTAGCAAATATTCTTGAGTTCTCCATGGGAAATCGTTTTCAAGGTCCTTCTATACCTAGCTCAACCCCTCATGGTTTAGTTCGACTTTATTTTAGTGATGTGGTGAAACATGACAATAAACCCAAGCCCTCCCTCTCATTTCTTGGTTCAAGAAGCTCTAGCGATTTATGTCCCCATTTTCTAAGATGCATTTAATTAAGCAGATATTTTAGTGCCATGTTTATTGCCTTGCTTGGTTGATTTGGACAACTGAATTTCTTCTTAATGGAATTCTTTAATCATGGAGTGCACCTTCATATTTCCTTGTGCAAAAGGTTTTTTTATTGCAGGGTTTGATTCTCATTATAAGGATAAAGATTTTATTTTAAGGTCTAGTCCTTGGTTTAATGGTTTCTTGAGTCTCTACATTAAGACAAAGCCATGGAACTTGTCTTTTGATCCTTTGACTAACTCTCTTTCTTCTACCCTTATTTGGTTAAGGCTCCCAAACTTGACCCTCCATTTTTGGGGTTTAGCTTCTCTTCATGCCATTGGAAATGCCCTTAGCAAGTTCCATTACATAAGTCATGTAATACCCCATTTTTTAACCCAAGATGTAAATGTGATGTAATTATGCAAAGGCTATAATCTAGACTTATATGGTCTAGAAGACCATGGATATTGTAAATGATGTATATTCTTTTTAATTTAAAAATATCTAACAACTCCAAGTGAAGAAGGATGAAAAAGATATGGGGGGCTATCGGTTTGACGAAATATTACTATAAAAATTCAGGGTATTGAATGCCAGATTTTGTTATTAGAACCAACATGAGAGATAATGATAAAAATCTATAAGGGAAGGATAATTTTAGGTTTGAGAAATTTTGGGTAGAATTTGAACCGTGGTAAAAAGTATTACAGTTCTATTAATTGTTGAAAATTACCATTCCTATTAATAGGCGGAAATTGCTAGTCTCGTTAGTCGACAGAAAAATTTATAGTCAGAGGGAAGAAAATATGTAATTCCTATTGGCTAAGTGTAAATTCGGGTTGGCCATCTATTTTGGGAGTATGCCAAAGGTAACTCTATTTTAGCCATTGTTCATAAAAAAATGAAATTTAAGTTTCTATGGAAAATTTGAAAATTTCACGAAATTTTGATGTGGGACCCACTAGTACCACGTGGATGGAGGGATGGCATGGAGGTTCCATGTGGACAAGGGAGTGCGACATGGAAAAACCATGTGGAATTGGTGTACAGGTGGTAGAACTAGATGGGGTTAATTGCATGGTTAGAATCCATGTAGGATAGACATGGATCATTAAATGTTGTGGATGGCCTAGATTAAATCGAACAAGTTAGATCCTCAAATCCGAGTCATTCATGCATAGGGAGGTGCTCATACATTATCTCAAGGGGCTCCAACATGAATGGATAGGATTGAATCATGCATATTTGATCATTATATCATGACCATTCACGCAAAAGGAGATGGTCGTACCTTATACACAGAGGTATTTGCGTGAATGGCTGAGATTTAATAGTGCATGTTCCATTGTTAAATCATGACCATTCATGCAAAAGGAAATGATTGTACCTTATACAAAGGGGTATTCATGTGAACGACCGAGCTTTAATCGTGCACATTCCATTGTTAGATCATGACCATTCCTGAAAAGGGAGATGATCGTACCTTATACAAAGGGGTATGCATGTGAACGAATGTGATCTAATCGCACATGTTGCATCGTGCGATCGTGAGCATTTGCACTAGAAAAGGTAATTGCACCTTATCTCAAGGGGTATCATCGTGAATGAGGGCCAAATTTGATCATGCAAATTGGATTGACGACTTAGAACTCATCCCTGAAAAAGGTTAATATAGTCCATGAATAGACATGATTGATCTAAAATAGAAAATAAAGGTAGTGGTTTCAATGTTTGGTTTCTAGGTACTAGAAATGGGAAAACATTGCCAATCTTACGTGACATATTGCACAAAATAAAAAAGATCTATAATAAAAAATGAGGGTGCTTCCATCAACCCACCCTATAGCAACGTAGGGAATCTGTAATGTGGCAATCCCCCTTCCCCCTCGTCGTTTTCTTCTATAGATCTATGCAGTTGGTCTCCGAGATTAAGTGAAGCTACATCAACATTGTAAAATTGGCTAAAATTGCTAGTTTTGAAGAGTTGTAACTTTTAGCTCTGAGTTTAGAAATGGCATTGGGAGCAGTCATTGGAAAGAGTTTTAGTAGGAGGGTAAATAATAGTAAATAGATCTAAAATAAGTGTATCATATCTTCTTAGGAATGGGATAGAAAAAAGGGCCTCTAGATATAATTTGACAAAATTGTCAAATTAATAGTTTTCATAATTCTTATATATGCATGATTATTTTTTTGAATTTTGAAAATAAAAGTTTAACTAATAGATTTGATTTATGCACACATTGAAACTACCAGTTACAATAATCTACTACATGTTACATATTACAAGGTTTCATTAGATACCGTATAAAGAAAAACTAAAAAGTTAAATTGGAAGAAGTAGAACTTTAATACAGTTTGGAAGTTAGAGGTTATAATATTAGTGTGGGAAATGAGGAAACATAGTCTAATGGGCATAGATGTAACATTGAGTCAATAGAGCTAATAGAAACCATGAGAATCTTGATGATGGAAGTACATAGTTGTAGAGATGATAATGAAAGAATGATGAGGGATCGAGTGAAACGAAGAAATCAGATGATCAATTAAGTAAGAACAAGTAATTGGTGTTGGGTGTAGAGAAACTGTTGTAGAGGGACAATCGACACTTTTATATAATATTTATTTTTCTCCTCTTCTAAGGGATTATTCTATATTGCAATATAGTCGACCTTATACGTGCAAACATTTTTTTTTAAATTCATTATTGGATAGAACATATAAGAAGAGAATTATGCAAGTGGTGGTGTGTTTTTCTAAAAATATTGTCATATTCGCAACATTTAATACTTATTGATTTATATTTAATAATTTAAATATTAATGGGATTTTTGTATTGATTTTCTTTGTTTGCAAATACACAATTATTATATAGACGCTTGATAATATTTGATATCAACAGACTCTTGGTACATGCACTTCATAAAAGTTATGTGCATAACAATGCATTGGCAAGAAAAATGGATATCATTATAAGAACAAAGATATACGATATGACCCCCATTTTTATTGAATTTCTTGAAAATTTTCTTCGCATTTTCGAAGTTGGTTTATGGACATCCATGCAACAAAAGAATGTGGATGATTTTTGGCTTGATATATTCAACAAGAATGGATTTGAACACCAGAGATTTAAAGTCATACTAACACAAGAGGATTGTGACAAAATACCAAGAAAGGGTCACATTGACTTTGGAAATCCGCATATTTATTTGAAACCGCTGGATAAAGTTTGGAAAATGTTAATGGGTCCTTATGATGCAACAAACACAATTGTTGTTGATTATTCCAAGGAAAAACATATCTTCAACAATGAAGAAAACACTCTTATTATTAAAGGTTATACCCATGATAATGAAATTGACATATATTTTATGGATAAATTGTGGCCTTTCTTGCTAAAGCTCAATGGTGTTAGTGATGCGAGGCATGCTGTAAAAAGTATGGAACTAACATTAAGGAATATAGTTATTTTATTATTTTTTATAATATATTTATATGTTTGAAAATGTTTTATGGATGGTGGTGTCTTCATATATTTAGATGTTTTTGTTCTGTTTGAAATGTGATTTAAAATTAAGTATGAATTATTGAATATAACAAGTTCAAATTCCAATTCAATAAGTGCAAAATTATAATTAAAAAGCTAAAAATCTAATTCAAAAATGTGCAAAAATAGTTTAAGTCCAAAAATAGCATTCCTAAAGAGAAAAAAGTGATTTAAAAATAGCAAAAATAGGTTCAAAAAGTGCAAAAACAAGTTCCAAAAGTGCCAATATTGGATTTTGTACATGCCCAGATTTCACACTTTTGG
The DNA here is from genome assembly GCA_027924585.1 of Larix kaempferi. Lineage (NCBI taxonomy): Eukaryota > Viridiplantae > Streptophyta > Pinopsida > Pinales > Pinaceae > Larix > Larix kaempferi. The sequence continues at coordinate 68,918,618 of BSBM01000047.1, read as the reverse complement.
TGCTTTAGTAACCCTGATTTTGCAATTTAAAAACCATGTTTTGGGGCTTTAGAAAGGTCGTTTTGGGCCACTCTTCAAAGAGTCTTGGACTTGAATAAATCCAGATTTAATGAAATGGGAATTATATGATTAGATTCTTAATGCTTAGTATATTTGTGTTGTGTGTGTGCATTAGAGATTGTTATTGTGGTTTATTGTGATTACGCCTCTTAGTCTCCTATTCTCATGGTTAGTTGATATTTTCTCTCCAACTAGATCTATCAGTATCTTTAGTTGTTATTTCTTCGGATCGTGTTGAGCTTTTTTCTCGAGGTTTTTTGAGGTAATTTTGTTTATATAAAGCTATATAAGCTTGTGTTTAGCTTAATGAAAATATATCAAAAGATTTTATTCACATATATTTCATGTAGACCTATGCTCGTGAGAAAATTTATTCCATATCATTGGTATCATAGCATTCCAATCAAACTTTAGGTTTGGGTACCAGCTCTTGTTTTTGTCCCCCATCCAATTTTTGGGTTTTAGTTTGATTTATAAAGGGGATTGAATAGTTTTTGTATTGTGAGCCTCTTATCATGTCCTCCCTTGCATGTGACCTTTGATCCGACATTTGTTATAATGAGATCATGGCTCTCCTCTTCTATTGTAAATGCAACCTCTTATCTCAATGTTGTGGTTTTTGTATGCCCCTGGTGGGTATCTCGACCTTAACAAATATGAAAAAGACCCATGTGTTATCCTTTGTCTAGCTACTACATACTAGTTGACTCAATTCCCAAGAGATTGCTTACTGGTCACTTTGCAAACCCTTACACCCAAGAAATCACATTCACACAAATCTAAGAGAGACCACAAATTAGATCTAAGAGGGACACACCCTTAGCCTTCACCCTTAGCCTACATGAATGGCCTTCAACTTCACGATCTACCTCTCCTCCAAATCGATTAGTATACATTACTCATCATTCAAGCGACCTATGTGCAAACTCAACTTTCATTGTTATTACAATATTTGTAGAATTATTTTTCCTAGAATTTGCCTCAATGATTGACCTCATTAATCCTCCCTCAATTTGTTTGTGTGGTTTTGATCTACTTGAGAGCATTGGAGGGTGTAAATTTCATGAAGACGTGTGTTGTTGAACTTGATGGAGTAGCAATTAGTAGACTATAGCCACCATTATTTGTGAATGGAATACTATTAAATATGAATTTATTAGTATACCACATTTTTGAATGACATCTTATTAATTTCATTGGTGTAAACTAGTGCTCCTTATGTAGCTCCTTATACATAAGGATTTAAACTAAGACCTCTAAATACAAAACTTACCGTATGCCCAACAACATGTTGATATAATTTCATTTTAATTAAATTATTTCTTAAACTTTACGTTTCAAGCCACATGTTGGGCCCATCATCAAAGAGGAAGAATTCCATTGTTTTAAAATTTCACACATGCTAACTTATAAATATTAGTATAGTGATTTTTTCTTAGTTAGGTTGACTTCTTTATAAATATTAAAATTAGAGTAAATGCAATTTTTATGAGAATAGATTGAAACATTGAGCTTCTAATCATCCTAACTCAGCTTTTCGAAAACCAAAACAAGAATAGATTGTAAAGTTACTCGTAACTGTGGAAATTCCTAAATTACATTTTCTATAACATATCAAGTAGATATCATATTTATAGAGCTAATTTTAATATAATAAAAAGTCAAATATAGTTTTCGATGGATTGAGTAAGAGATATTAGTAATTTATGTGATGAAAAATAATATGCATTTGAATTCTTATAAATTCTAAAGTTTAAATACATTTACATAAATATATAACAAAAAATAATAAATTATAATAATTGTAAAAAAATAAATTAATATAAATTAATTTTATTTTTAAATATTAAAAAAAATATTTTAATTCTATATTTATTAAAACTAAAATAAATTTATGATAATTATATTAAATTATTATTAATACAATTTAAAATTTTTTAATTTTTTAATATACACGTTAAATTATCCATAAAAAAAATATATTGAAAGACTTGACCAACTTGATCATAATTGAAAAGATATCCCCTTTAATCACATATGCAGAAAAACGTGGACAAGCATGTTCATAGAATCTATGAAAAAAATATGTTGTGGAAGATATAACCAACGTCTTGAACAGGAAAGAGCTTGAGAATTATAGAAAAGAGATTCCTCTAATCACATTTAGAGAAAAACGTGGACAAGTATATATCCTCCACCTAAAGTTGCGTGAAGTGCATATCCTCAAAAAAAAGTGCCATTTGTGGGGGTATATACTCCAAAAGTGCTACCCATATCCATCATATTTAGTACAAAATGTCTTAAATTGTTTTCCAATATCTCTCATGGTTGTGCAAAGCTTTTAGAAGCTTATGTTAACCATTTCATAATGACATCAAATAATGGCCAACAGGTGACAATCAAAGCCAGTGAAGAGGTCTTTCAAAGTAACTGTCTTTGTGTGGATGGGATCGATCAGATCCTACATTCATTAAAGGCGTGATATGAACAAAACCTATAATCAATGAGTGTAAATGTTTTCGAGAGCTTGAATGGTTCTTGCCCACAAGTTATGTATCAAAGAGTCAATATGTGTCACTCTCACATTGAGTGAGAATTAAGCAAGTGGAGAGTATAATAATTTTTTAAGATAAACCAAATTAACATTCGGGTTAGTGGGAACAGGCCACATAGGAGAGTGAACACACTAAATTGAGATTTGCTAGTTATCATTTGGGTTAGGCGTAAACACAACATGTAGGTGAACACAACCAAATTAACATATTGCTAATAATACTCACGAAACTATTTAAATCATTTAAACTTTCATATTTTTCAAAAATATATAGAGTTTTGTGAGCCTTCAATTATCAAAGTTCATATTAAACAAATTTCCATATTTTATAAGTATGGAGTTTCTAAATTTATTTTAGGTAAAATTTTCATCAAAGAAAGGTTATATTTCAAAAAACAATCGATAAATGTGTCATAACATTAGAATCCACTAAATTGAGCCCTTTGTAATATGTATCTTCGTTGGCAACTATTACCATTTACAACTAGATTCCCTTTTTCTCTCTCTTATGCGACAACTAGGGTTTCTCCCTAGCTCCATGTTGTGGCCTCCTTCAAGCCATGGCCAATTGCTACTACTCCTTGCGCTCTTGTGAGATGTCCCTCCTTCTCCCATAGGCATAGAGTCTTTCTCCCCTAGGATTTTTGTAATGTACCTAGGGAGGCACCCAAAAGAAAAATGCATGTAATGTGGGCATGATCATGGAATAGGCCCACTAGGTAGTTAAAGGAAATAATATAATAATAAGGGGTAGTTAGCATAACCCCCATAGGAATACTCATGAGAAAGTACAAATATACATGAGTATTATTGTTTGAGACATGTTGGATGAATTGTTTTGTGGTATGCATGGCTTGTGGAGTGATTCCTTCCTTAAGCAGTAAGTGATGGTGTTACCCTACCTTCAGGGTTCTTCTCTATATTCATGTGTTATTTATGGTGTGAATATATCTTTCTATTTCTAAAGTTTATGGGTTCTATATCATTATTGTGATTCAATTTCTGGGTTAAGGATCACCACATTTTTTCTTATATTTTTTGTAGGTTTCTTATGGTAGTGGAAAATACTCTTAAGTTATCCGTGGGAGATCTTTTTCGAGGTCCTTCTATTCCTATCTCTACCCCCTTCATGGTTTAGCTAGCCATTATTTTAGTGATGTGGTGAAACATACTGGCAACCCAAGCCCTCCCTCTCATTTCTTGGTTAAAGAAGGTCCAACAATTCATGTCCCCATTGTCTAAGATGCATTTGATTAATTAGTTTTTTTAGTGCTCATGGTTTAGTTTCCATATTAAAATTTGTATTGACTCACTTGGTTGATTAGCACAACTAGATTTCTTCTTAATGGAAGTCTTTAATCAAGGAGGACACCTTCATCTTTCTTTGTGCAAAAAGGTTTTTATTGCAGGGTCCGATTCTCATGTTAATGATAGACATTTTATTTTAAGGTATAGTCCTTTGTTTAAGGGTTGCTTGAGTCTCTACATGAAGCCCTGGACCTCATCTTTTAACCCTTATATTGACTATCTTTCCTCTACCCCCATTTGGCTAAGGCTCCTAAACTTGCCCCTCCACTTTTGGGGCCTAGCTTCTCTTTGTTCCATTGGAAATTCCCTTGGCGAGTTCCATTACATAAGTAATGAATTGTTCAACTACAACTTATGCTCAAATATGCATAGAAATGGATTTCACTAAAGGGGTTTTGGCATAGATAAATTTGGTAGGAAAAGATTATTCTTGCTCCCAAAACATGGACTATGAGCAAGTTTCTAGTTCGATGTAGATTCTTCTTTGAAATAAGGCATTTAGCATAACACGGTCCAAAATCTTGGAAGAATATAAGATCCAAGAGGTCTCAGTGCAAACCCACTTGGTGGATTGGAGCAAAGGACGAGGATTAGCTTATTAGCAAGGGAGAGTCATTGGATTAAGAATCCTACAATGAAGTTTCTCCCAAGGGGAAAGAAAGTGATTTCCCTTAGTAAGACACGAGAAAAAGTAGAAATTCTCTTTCATTAGAAAGGAAATCCATGTTGCAGGACTTAGATCCTCCCTCCATAAAGGGAATAACCAATTCACCCTCTTTTATTTCAAACCCTTGACCCAAGCATAAGGAGGGTTGGGAAAACCAAGCAAAAGTGAATGAATTAGTACCCGAGGAGGAAGAGTATCATTCATAATTCCCTTAGTCTAAAATAAAATGGTAAGCATAGCCACAACCAAATTGGATTTGAAGGAAGGTACATGAACAACAATATAAAAGAAGAAGAAATCCACTCCAACCACACAATCAATGGTGACATGAAGTTAGAATTGCAAACTAATTTAATCATACATTGTTTATGTATCTTGCTTTGCAATCAATATGTAAGGATTTATTCTATCCCTCGTCCTATGAAAGCAAGTACTTTTCTAAGAGAAAGAACAAAATGTTCTCCTCCCACGACTTTTCCAAGAGGAAGAAAGAACTAGAAAATAAACATTAATTGTAAACTTTTTATATTTTTCTCCTAAACAATTTGATCACAATTTTCTTTAATATATAAACATCCATTTCTGTTAAAAGAAAATAAAACAATTTTTTTATTTATCAAGTAAACAATTTGATCACAATTTTTTTAATATAAAAGTATCCATTTTTGTTAAAATACACAACAAAACTTAACGTTATAATTCATTAAATTAAACATCTAATTTTCAATAAAAATAAATAAATCTTTAAGTTTATAATTTATATGATAAATTATGTCAATGTGTGAAAGTATTAAAATCCATTGAATTAAGCAATGATAGCTTTATTTGAAAAATAATACCAAGTTATAGTTGGTATGCTAATGTTACGAGGGTTTCAAGTTTAATTAGTATGGTTGGTATTTAAGGGGTTTTGTTTGTTAGGCATCCCAAGGTTCAAAACTCGGTGATAGTGGAAGGACACACAAAAAATCCAACCGTGGTAAGGGTTGGTGTGGTCTAGGTTGGGTGAAATTCCCGGATGATTTTGACGGATTAATGCTCCAGGATTGTGATTTCTTAGACCACAGATCACTCCCACAAGTTAAAGAGATTCATACAAACAAAAAAAACCAATGTTACAAGGATTTGAAGTTGCAAATCATGGAAAAAGAAAAGGACTTGAAAATTTCCCTTTTTAAATATTTTCAACGTTTAAGAGGGTTTGAAGCAAATGTCCTTAGTTATTAAGCTCTTCGTCAATGCAATATATTAAAATAATTAATTTTAATGTAAAATATTGAAGTTTGAAATTTTTACTTATTCAAAATATTAATTAATATATAAATTATTCTCTCTTGCCGGGTTTTTGTGGTGATTAGATTCTCAATGAACACTCGGAATTTTTATAGATCTCATGATTTCCATCAACGTTTCGAGTTCACAACAGGACTCATCATCAGGATGGTGTGTCAAAGAAGAGTTTAGGTGATCTCCAAATGTAACATTAATATTGAATTGCAGAAGGAGAGTGGTGAATTCACGTGATGGTGGAGAAGTGTCGGCTAGGGTTTCTTAATTAATTTATTTAGAAGTTAGGTTAAGTGAATAATGGTTATAATTTTTAAATTATTAATAAAAACTACTTTTTAGTGAATAATGGTTTTAAGATTATATAGTATATAACGTTTAATTAAATTTAGTATATGGATGTATGTATAAATTAATTAATAACTTGTTTTTAATTAATTAATTAATAAATTAATAGTGTCAAGTTCTTATATGGTCTATAGTGTTTTAATTTAAAAGTGGTATAATGTTTAATAATATTTTAAAAATTAGTATTTTAGTGAAGCTCGTTGTATGTGGTGTAGAGTGTTTTAATAATAATGAAAGTGGTATAATGTTTTTTTAGTAATATTAAAGTTTAGTATTATTATTAGTGAATTTAGATGTGTATCTATAGGGTTAAGTTAATAGTATAAATGTTGATAATAGTTTTAATTTTAATTTTAAGATTAGTTTTAATTATAATTTAATTAGGATGTGATATATTATAAGGTGGAGTCCTAGGTTAGAGATGACTAGGGTTTTAGGTTCAAATAGGTTATAGATGTTGTCTATTGTTTTTTTAAGTAATATTAAAGTTTAGTATTATTATTAGTGAATTTAGATGTGTATCTATAGGGTTAAGTTAATAGTATAAATGTTGATAATAGTTTTAATTTTAATTTTAAGATTAGTTTTAATTATAATTTAATTAGGATGTGATATATTATAAGGTGGAGTCCTAGGTTAGAGATGACTAGGGTTTTAGGTTCAAATAGGTTATAGATGTTGTCTATTGTGGTGTAGGAGTGGAGGAAGCCAACTAGTACTAACCTCAATTCCTCCATCTTTGTTTAGATTGTTGGGATGTTTTTTTATTTCTAGGGCTTCTCTAAGTTCTCTTTTAAAGTAGTGATCTTCTTTTGCTAGGATTTCGATGTCCTCTAAGCATAGTTGGTGTTTGGTTTTAAAGGAGTGTTCTGCTAGTGTTGAAGTTCAGATTCTTTCATTCTTGATGTCAGCCTTGTGTTCTTCCATCTAGATGGTTTCAATGGGTAAGAATTGAGGGCCTCTTTTTCAAATTTCTCCATGAAAAGGTTGGAAACTATGGGTGAGAGGGGGGATCCCATTGCCACTCCCGTGGTTTGTTCATAAAACTCACCTTGGAAACTGAAAAAGGTAGATCTAAGACAAACTATTGCTAACTTGGTTGTGTCAAGGTCAATGACCTCCTTAACGACTTGGATAGCTCCTTCAAGAGGGATCTTTGTGAAGAGAGAAACTACATCAAAGCTTAAGATTATGTCTTTGGGTTCAATTCTCTCATCTTTGATTATCCTCACAAATTCGTTGGAGTCTTTGATGAATGAATCTGAGTTTCCTACAAGGGGGGCTAGGATTTTAGCTACATACTTCGCAAGTTCATAGGTTGGGGAGCCTATAGTGTTGACAATAGGTCTAAGGGGAACTCCGTCTTTGTGAATTTTGGGGAGACCATAGATTCTCGGGGTGATTTCACGAGTTGGTATTAAGCGTTTCTTTATGCTATCGTCAAGATTTGAGTTTTTATGGTTTTCTTAACTTCCCTTATTACTTTGTCTATGGGGTTGCAACCTAGTATTATATAGCTCCCACTTGTGGAGATATGTTCTATCATCTTCATGTCATATTGGGATCTGTCCATGACCACGGTGGCACCTCCTTTATCGGCTTTTAGTATGACTATGTCTTCGTTGTTCCTAAGATTTTTTAGGGCTAAGTGTTCTTGTTTTGTGAGATTACTTTTGGGAGGATTTGTTGTCCTCAAGATGAGTGCACAAACTTGTCGCATTGTTTCCCTTTCTACTTCGGGTAAACCTTGTATACTATCCTCTATATCACAGATGATAGTTTCTGTGGGGATGCGTCTTGGAGCTATGGCAAAATTTAGGACTTTTCTGAGTGTGTTTGCTTCGACCTCGCTAAGTGTGTGTTGGGAGAGGTTGACAACCTTCCTACAGTTGGTTGGTTCAGGTTCAGGTTCTACGTTATTTTTCTTTTGCAGTTTAGTTAGCTTTTTCTGGTGTTTGCTGCTGGTCTCACGTCCTTCATGATCCACTTTGAGTGTAGCATTGGCATCTGCACTTTCCATAGGTCAAATTTGATCGTGGCAGCGAGTTCGAATTCACCACTCTCCCTCTGCAATTCAATATTAATGCTACATTTGGAGATCACCTAATCTCTTCTTTGACACACTATCCTGATGATAAGTCCTTTTGTGAACTCGAAATGTCGATGGAAATCATGAGATCTGTGGAAGTTCCAAGTGTTCATTCAGAATATAAATTATTATTATTCATTTAATTGATATTAAAATAATATATATATATATATATATATATATATATATATATATATATATATTAATTAATATATAAATTATTATTATTTATTTATTTGATATTAAAATAATTATAAAAAAAATTAATAGCTATAGAAAAATGTTCCTCACCAATAAATCACTTATTATTAATGAAAAAAATATTGTAACTAATTATTTTTAAATATATTAAAAACAACATTAACAATATTATTTTCTAGTTGTAAATCTTAGTATATTCTTTTCAATAAACTAAGATAAAGATTTAAGTTTTCACATCGATAAATTTAAAAATTAATTACTTTAAAGTATTTATAACGTGAATAAAGATTTTATAAGATTTGTTTTGGTTGAGTTGTGGTTAAGTCGTAAATTAGTGGGAGTTTTTCATAACTGGTCTATGTTTGATTCTTAGAGTGAGGGTGTTTTTGGCACCTAAAATTGGGAATTTTTAGAGTGACATGTCTCAAGAGTGATAATTCATTGACTCAAATTTAAACCCGGTCTCGATGTATATGAATATATTCCAATAATGAGATAGGAAGATTTAGAAGGATATAAGTCCCCTAATCTGACAAAAAAATAAAGAATGTTTCCATTAAAAAAAAGAGAAAAAGATTCATTTACCTAAACAACAAAAATATGCCATTCGTCATTTTCTCTATTCCTTGAATTTTTGTTGTCTTTGCGCATCTCCGTTGTGTATTTAGAACAATTAACATGTCGCTTCCACTTGTAAATCCATATCTACAAGCGTCATTGTAATGCAACTATAAATACCTCCTTAAAACACTTGTATACTTGTCTAGGCAAATGATTGTAAAACAATTGTATACTTATATACCTTTCAACTTATATAAGTAATATAAGTTATAGTTGAATATTTTATGTCCAATAAAATCCCCAACAACAAAGCTCAATCAATGAATAAATACACTACAAAGATCTAAAAATGGGTAGTGTTGTAGCTCTATGTTGAGAATATTTACTATGTAATTGGATGCTTGGAAGACGATGGATGCAACATCCATTGCAAGAACAATTTCACCAATGACATTGGAGCATGGATTTTAGGTGTTCATATTGTAAATGTTATGAGGGGTATCCATGTCTTATAGTTTCTCCCAAAAGATATTAGGGTTTCCATGTTCAGAAGCACAATAAAATACACATTTATATAACACTAAAATAGGTATTTATATAAGCATTCTTTATCTCTTAGGGTTTTAGGAATGCTTAGATTTAATACAAGAGATTATAGTTTTCATTCGGCCATTCCTACATGAATATTTTTTCAAGTGAGAATTAGCTCTTAGGAAATAATCGATAGCCCAATGAATCACAACTTTGGCATTTTCAAAATTCCTCTCACATTGAATCATTGAACTCCACCATGTTCCAAGCTAACATTGTATTAGTAAAATCCATTGGATACCCAACCTGTATGGTATTTCCTTCATCATAATATCCTCCAAACAAATAAACCTACATTCAATTCAATCAAATAAGTTTGTGGTTCTCTTCTTTCAGGGGATATGATTGGGTATCCTTCGAACCCATCAAAGATTGACATGGAGGAAAGAATCAGTCCTCAAACATAGATTTGATGACAATGTATGTATTGTTTGTTAATAAAATTCTCCTTTAAATCCCACAAAAATAACTAATTTCCAAAAGTAATTTTTTCTTTAGTTTCAATATATCATTTTTCTTATAGTATTCATCATCTTTTAAGATTAGTATGTTCAAACATATAGGTTTTTGGGTGTATTAATATCTCCTTACTACATTCAACTTCTCCTCGTTTCCAAAGTTTTTCTTCTATCTTAATATGCTACTTTAGCGATGGGATGTCACCTTATGAGTTTAGATTGATGGAATCTATTAGTGTATAGGTGACGTTGTTCACTCAAGGTGGTAGTGTTAAAGAATGTAGCTTGGATAGAAAATTCTACACAGGTTTAGTGTGAACGTGCCAAAAGTAGTTCGAGTTAATTCTATTTTGTAATTCACTTTAGGAATAAAGTGGAAGTCTTATATTTAGTTCTCGAGTCTAATAAAGTGTATTTAATAGCACATTATTTATTTAGATTAACCTCAACCACACATATATTTGATATATTAGTGTTGGAGAAACCAGGGAATTAGAAAGGTTAGAGAGTTAATTATTCAAGAAGAAGTGGTCTCGGCAGACACAATTTCAACACTTAAGCATATCATACAATAATCAACAATACATTGAAATGCATTGTTCATTAGCCACAATTAATCATATCAATGTATTTCTAATTAACCTATAGAGTCACCTTTTTATAGCTCCATGATGTAACCAACTCTGTTGAAGTGCTGAGAAATGTGTCCACATACTTGTGTCATAGCACATAACAACCTCCTTGATTTATGCCTTGTCTGTGCCATAGTTGAAAATTCTATTCTAATGTTTCGACCAACTGATTGGTGAATCGACTCCTCCATCGCTTGGTTGGTTTGACTAGTCGAGATATTTCAACTCGTCAATGAACCATCTAGTGGAATATTCTAATATACTAGCAATTGTTGATTATTTATCTCCAAAATATCCATAGGTGTTATGAACTAGCAAGGCTTGTTGTTCCAACACCCCCTTCTCCTTGTGGCATCATCAAAATTCTCGAGATATTTAGGAGATGATAATACTTATGCACATGCCCCATAATTGTAGCTTCCTAAATACCAAGCATAGCCCAAAGTTTGACAAACTTAGCTTTTGGTAAAGGGTGAAAACACAAAGAAGGGAAACACTTTTTGGAGTGAGGGGTACATTCGGGTTGTAATTTTCAATTTCTCATCCAATAAATTAGTCAACAAATTTTATTGGTTGAGAGTTTAAAATATTTATTCTTTGTTTGGTATATAAAACATGGAGCACACCCTACCTACCCCTGCAAATCTTCAACCTGGACTTGGAAAAACGAGAGGTGACAAATCCAAAGGGAATATGTGAAAAACCCCACTGAGGGTTTGTCTGGTATATAAAATTGGAAACTTCAACCCGATCCTGTGAATCTTCAACATGAAACTAGGAAAGCGAGAGGCGACAAACCCCAAATGCACAGGAGACAAACCCTAAGTGCACATGTGACAAACCCCAACCGCTCGGGAGAACCCAGGTATGATTAATAGGAAACTTTCACTATAATTTTTGGTAATTTGTTGCTTTTGGGACTAATCATCATCTTTGAGGTTGATTTTTTGAAATATCAAATTATTTAGGTTCCTTTAAAGAATGTTTTTGCTTGGAATCTAGTGTCCATACAATCATGCTTTGTGTTCACCTGTTTTGAATTTGTTTTTTTGTTTAGAGATATATCATCTATTCTATTCTATACTTAGGGACATATATTTTATGTCTAGGGATAGATTCCTTATTTCCTGATATGGTAACAACAACAATATTTAATCTTGCCATCAATAGATATTTCAAGTGTGTCAATCCTAAGGAAAAAAAATTAAAATTACTAAAAAAATATACAAAGAATTAGTAAGGAGCTACAAACCTGTGCAAGAGGAGACATTACCTAACTTGCATGGAGTCGTGTTATCTTGTTTATGGACGTAGAACTTGGGTGCTTCCAGTTTTAAAGCAAAATATGCCCAACTTGTGGGACTTGCTAATTATATGCTCAAGACTCTTTTTGATCAATTTTTGGTGGAGTAAGCATAGTGAGCTAAAGTCGAAAGTTGTATTCAACACACCTTAAGGGTATAGTTGAGGGTACTCTAGTTGTATCTTTGTTTTAAACTATAATACTTTTATTCTATGAATTTTGGGGCATAATAAAGCCCTTGATGCCAACATTACTAAGGAAAATTAGTTTTTATACGATGAAAATTACTACAGTTTTCGAGAAAATAAAGTTACCCAGTCAAGAAAATGCCTCTAGTTTGTATTTGGATTTATATACAAAAAATATAGACAATGTTTCTTGACTATTTTATCCATAGATTGTTCTTAGTTCAGTTGTAAGGAAATATGGATAGACATCATGTATATATATAGTCATATTTGGTCGTATATAGAAAACTACAATCAATGTTTGTTCATTGTTTTGCCACTACGTCATTTGTATGTTAGCCATATCTTGGGTGTATTTTGGCTATAATGCATGCTACTTGAGTGCATTTGGCCAGATTTCTTATGTATACTACATAATTTATATTCTATTTAGTTTTTAAAAATACAACATTGCCAAGTATTGAGTATTTGTATATTTCATACCTACATCCATGTTTTTGTAATGGTTTATTGAAATGGGAGGGATGCAAGAGGTTTTACTACCTATTTTTAAATTTTGAAGAGGTTTCAGTTTTGGTTGCTTTGGACCCACATACTGAAAGGACACAATCGTGTACATTTGAGTATTATTTAACATGTTCAAGTAGGTTATAATTAATGTTTAATGTGGAATAATATTATGAACATAGATATTCTTTGACATGTTTTTAAAATAGTGTTGTGTACAGGTGCACAAGCTCAGTATCAGGCTATCCTAGTTGCTTTGGACCCACGTATCGAGATTATTCATGTGTCAATATCTCTCTCATCGAACATGGATTGATGCAAGACATCTAGAATTATTGGTAGTGTTTCCAACCCCAATAGACGTCATTCTGAGGGGTCTACTGGACGCACTGCATGTGTGCATATTCAACATTAGGCTGGCTCAACTACTTCTCACCCACACACCTAGAGGACACACTTAGGTACACTTGATTTTTATTTAACACATTCAAGTAGATTACATTTGATAGACTTGGTTTTGTTAAAATCTAAACATAAATATTGTTTGACATGTTTAATGTCAAAAATTATGAAGTTTTTCTTACTTGTGTGATTGAAAGTTTATTGTTTTATACAAGGGTTAGTGGATGTATTGATTCCTCATGAATGGTCATTTCTAGTCTACCAAGCATACATGATGAGGCATTTATTCCACTGGGTATTTTTAATGAGCACATGTTATTTCAATATGAATTTGGTTGACAAATTATATACATTTTAATATGTGCACACTCTGAGGGGTCTACAGAATGCACTGCAGAGGTCTATCTTTCTAACCCTGATAAACACCATTTGAGGGGTCTATTGGATGTTGTGTGCAAATTCAACATCAGAATGGCCCAACTTCTTTGCACCCACACACCTAGAGGACTCAATTAGGTACATTCAACTATTATTTAACATGTTCAAGTATATTATATTTAATTTAATTTTTTTACGTTACACACATAGAACTTGATTATTATTTTTGTGTACATTTAGTGCCTTATTCTATTACTCCACCTACCACAACCAACCCACCATTTGGTAGACTTGTTTTAAGTAAAATATGAACATAAATATTGTTTGACATGTTTAATGTGAAATATTATGAAGCTTTTCTTACTTGTGTGATTGACAATTTAGTGTTTTGTATAGGGGATAGTGGATGTATTGCTTCCTCATGAGTGGTGGGTTCTATTTTTCCAATGTACATGATGAGACATTTATTCCACCAAGTATTTTTAATGAACACATTTTATTTAAATATGCATTTTCTTGACAAATTATATACATTTTAATACATGCACATTTCAACATCTAACAGGGTTTTCTAGTTGTCCTCCTATTGAACATCGTCAGAGGATGTGATGCAATCACTGAAAAAAATATTGCTACAAGAATATTCCATAGTGCATCCTTTAATCACTCTGTTCCCTTAGGTTATTATTGGCATAAGAACCACCCACGTGAAGGGAATCTCTCACCATAAGGCCAATGACCCAAATCTATCTTTTAGAGAGTTTAAATAAAAACAAGAAAATAAAACTAGAGCGCCTGGTTCTCATTCATATTCCTAATGAGATTTTCTCACACTTGATAAATTTCCAACAAATTTCATTGCTCTTCAATTTATTTCGAATTCACAGTGTAGCTAACAAAATACAATTTTTATACACAGCAAATCGATACAATTACCATTCATATGCACGAATTGAATCTCCAATTGAACACACCAATCTCTTTTCACTTAAAAACTATTGAGTTTGCACCTCTGATAGCTGTAATTCAACACTAAATCTCTCTCCCATGGGAATTCAACATTTGCAGAGCATTCATATGAATTCTTGGAGATACATTGGTTTTCACCATAACTACTCTTCTATTACTCACAAGTCTACCTCTTTCAACAAAACTAATTCAAAATAAATACAAAAGAAACCATTGCTTTTGTTCCGCGATGGAAATAAAATAATCTAAAGTAGGAAAAATTATCACTGCCAGTTACCAAATTCAAACTTACCCAAATCAACTAACACAATCCTATATAAACTGAAATTTCTAATCTATACCTACTTTCAAGCAACAAACTTTGATATGTTACTGTTTTCAAGGATCCAACTCCTTGATCAACATGTATTTGACTTCTAGAATCCTTCCTACATACTTGGAGTGATGCTTTTGCATCAAACCCCTAAGGAACAAAATTCATGAGCTCCTGTTCATGAGGTCTTCCACAGTCTGCTACTTTTCTGTATGATTGCCGCAGTCACCCAAGAAAAACATTCCACTAGATAATTTTTCCATTTTACCAAGTAAGTACTTCTTGTTCCTTGCTTTCTTCAATCCTCTCTTCTCCAAAGCATCCGAGTCACTTGCAAAGGTTCTAATGTTGGAAACTGATGCATCCATTGCATTGTTCCATTGTCAAATCCATTTCCTGAATCCTTTGCAACAATTTTCAAATCTTGATTACCATGTTCAAAAATACCCCCATCAATCACATTCCTAGTGTATGAGCTAAACACATTCAAAATATCCATTTGCTGGACAACCTGTTGAAACTCATTTATAAAAATGGTCAATATAAAAATAATTGACAAGATTATTTGCGTAAAATAACCTTTTGTAAATGCTCTTTTGTGGGAAATTGGATGATAATGGTTTTCTTCTTTGGCTTTCTCCATTTTCTGCCCATTGTTTTCAACAACCTTTGGAGGGTCCGACACTCAAACACCCTTCATCATTCTTTAGGACAACATTCTTCCCTATATTTTTTTGTTGTTCATTTATTGAGATTTCTTCTGTCATGGAAACTTTAGCTGTAGATGTTCCTGGCTGACCTGCACTTTCCGTTGGCAACCATTCATCAAAAATTCATTAGCTATCATATATTCAAAATTATTTAACAGAACTTGTTTTTCTTGAGATGAATTAACTACCCCTTCAACCATATCAATACTTTTTGCTTCATCCGCTTGTTCTTCTTTCAAGAACTCCTTATCATTCAACACAAATACTTGACGTTGAACCTCCCTTGTTTCGGTTTTTAATGGTATAAGTGTATGATTTACTTCACTCATATTGAAAGTATAGACATTTCTTTGTCCATCGTGAAATTCCTTTTTATCATATTTCCAAGGCCTTCCCAATAATAAACGACAGACATCCTTGGGTATCACATCACACAATACTTCATCCTCATAGCCACCAATTTGAAAGTTCACTCTACACTATTCACTTACCAAGACTTGATGTCCTTGATGCAACCAAGAGACTTTGTACAGTGTAGGATGCACTATTTTTTCCAAACCCAACTTTTCTACCATTTCTAGAAATATTCAATTATCAGTACTTCCACTATCAATTAAAACTTTACAACACTTACCTCTTTCCTTGCAAGTTGTCCTAAACAATTATTTCCTCTGCACTAGTTCATTCAGTTATTTTTATGGTCTCAATAAGGTCTTGTTCAACAGAAAAGATTCATTTGTCTTAGGTAGATCCTCTAATGTAGGTGTTTGCACTTATCCTTCTTCACCTTGAACAATATGAGCACCTATCTGCCCTGGAGTATCATGCTCTGGACATTCCAATGACTTATGTCCCAATTTTCCACAATTATAACATTTAACTTGATAAGTTTTTCCTTTGCACCTTCCTCTTGAGAAATATCCTCTTCCTCTTGAATCATCTTCTTTTTATGACTTCTCTTCTTGATTTGAACTATTAGACTCATATTTTTGAGCTATAGGGTTAGTCCTTCCAGCTTCCTATCCTTTGTCTCTAAAGGCTGGACCTTTTCCTTTTCCTGGGTTTTGTTTCCTACTACGTTTATTTTCCACCTTTAAGGCACACTGATATGCCTCTTCCACTGTACTTGGGGACAAAAGGATTAGTTCATCTTGTATATCTAGTCTAAGACTATTGATATACCTAGCTACCTTTTCAAAGCTATCTTCAGAATAACCAGCTCTAATGTTCACCTTGTAAAACTCCTCAATATACTCTTTAACAATTAATCATATTTGTCTCAAGTTTTGCATCTATATATACAAAGAGAGTTGATAATATTTTGGAAGAAACTCACCTCTAAGATTTTCCACCATTCTATCCCAACTTTTGATTAGACTCTTCCCCTTCTTCCTCCTTTCATACTGCACACCATCCCACTACAAAGATGCATGACCTTTCAGCTTAGTGATAGAAAAATTTACCTTCTTTTCCTATGGATCCTCTACATAATCAAAATGTTTGTCCATATCATTTATCCAATCCACCAACTCTTCAGGGTTCAAACTCCCACTATAAGTGGTCACATCTATCTTTGATTTTGAACTAGCTCCCATAACTTCCTTTAGCAATTTAACTCCTAATTCCTCTTCTTCATGTTCCTCTCTTGCTGAAATCTATTGCTCTGGTTCACTGACACCACCTACTTCAAGATCCCTTTTTCTGGTAGATTTCATGTATTCTACTTGTGCACGTAGACTTTGTAATTCCTCCATTACCTCTGCATTTGAAGCTAGCATGCCTCAACCTCTACCACGACCTCCTCTACCACCAATTTTAAGTGCCACTTCAAAAGAGACTTCTTATGCAACTTCCCCAATGCAATTATCCTTCTTTTAACCTTTCTGTGATGTCAAAATTTAACACCCAGATAAAATTCAATCTCAACAACTAACTTGACTTACTATGATACCAAAAATTGATGCAGTCACTGAGGAAAATCATGCTACAAGAAGATTTTGTAGCGTAGCCTTTAATCACTATGTTCCCTTAGGTTATTAATGGCATATGAAATTCCCACATGAAGGGAATCACTCAACATAATGCCAACAAACCAACTCTATCTTTTAGAGAGTTTAAATAAAAACAAGAAAAGAAAACTAGAGTGCCAGGTTCTTATTCAACTTTCTAATGAGATTTTCTCACACTTGAGAAATTTCCAACAAATTCCATCACTCTGCAATTGATTTTGAATTCACACTGTAACTAACCTAATATGTTTTTTATACACAACAAATTAATTCAATTACCATTCATATGCACGAATTGAATCTCCAATTGAACACAACAATCACTTTTCACATAAAAACTATTGAGTTTGCACCTCTATTGGTTGTAATTCAACACTAAATCATGGATAATTTTTAGAACCCCCCCCCCCACAATTTATATGTGTAATAAATGGGTGAATTTCCTTGATATATAGAAATATTTGAAGGTTATTTTATCAATAATATAATATGTATATATAATTTTTTGGCTAATCATTCATTCTATTATAGAATCTTGTAAAATCTTGGCAAACCTTTCACTAATATTGTGAATCTTGGCGAATATTTCACTAAATTATAAAATATTGTAAAAACTTGGAGAATCTTTCATCGAATTATAAAACCTTGTAATGTCTTGGTGAATATTTTTCCAGGAAGACTTAGCTTTTGATTCTACAGATTACTAAGGTAGTGCAATAGAAGAGCATATACCAGAGCTCAAATCTAGACTCTCTCTACTCCTAGACTATTGAATGAACAATTGCATGAATGAGAAGAGGAGGGATTTATTTATACATTTCACAAGCAGTATTCAGTCACTCATGACTAAAGGTGGCGGTGAAACACAACTGAACTAATTAGATTCAGGGCAAGTGAGAAATCCACTTGTTATCTCATCCATTAATGGTCCAACGAACATGTGGGGGCCCAAATCTTGGCAGACCAACAAACTGATATATTTGAACACCTTACACTATGGAGTGATTATGGCACCCATGGACCACGATTACAATGTGGAGTCTTATCAAGACCCAGAACCTTAATATAACTGTGTATGAATTCCCAATTGGCTTATTTTCCAAACCTCCCATTTTTAAGCTACTCTCTAAGAAAAAAAAAAACTTGCTTATCTATTTATAGATACGAATACCACTTTTTCCTTCTTTTGTTGACAATCAAAATATGAATTATGTCATTTAATTTAGAATTTTTAGAGTTAGTTAGAAACTTGCAAGGGTTATTAGAAATGAGAACATACACTAACAAGAATAAAAAACGCATTAATGCATCATCATGGATATCATTAGAACTACTACGTTAAAGACTACTTTTTCTTAGATAAGATGAGGTGGTGTTTGTATCCATGTCCTTGAAATTTTGAAAAGCATGCAAAATATTGTAAAATTGGCTTAACACCATCATTGAATGCAAAAGACAAGATATCAAATAGTAGAATGTCTACATCTTAGGTCAACGATGCCTTGTACATATTATATATAATCATGATGGAAATGAAGTACCATGTTCCAACTAAATCATATATCCATCATACATAACTAGATCAATTTCTGCATTATTATAGCAATTACACATCAAAATAAATCACCAAAAAATATTTTACTTATGAATGACCCTTAAAAAACAAAATACCGTAAAACAAATGCCAAAACCAACAAAATTAGGTTACAGATAAAATTGACGAACTTGGAAATAAAAATAAAAAAACTACCAGTCAGGAACTTCTCAATACAAATAAAAGAATCTACCATAACGCTTTGGAAAAATATACCAGAAGATAGTGCCAAAATAATTACCATTCCATCATAGCCCAACCATTATAATCAACATGCATTAATTTATATTACAAATGTCCCAAACATCAACAATAACAGACAAAAAATATGAACATACACACTCTCATGAATGCCTTAGTTCCAATAATAATTGTAGAGCAAGATCCTAATAAAAACATATTTTAAACAACCAGGTCACTTTTAGTTTGAATGTATAAAAACCATGTGGCATCTCTCCATCAAGAGTAGCATCCATTGACAACATATAAATTTCAGTCAATGGTTTAAACACAACAAGTCATAAAATAAATCATATCTTCTGAGCTCTATAACACTTTCATGAAAAAAATACTCCCAGGATAGATACAAACCCTAACAATACTGAATGAGCCCTAAGAATCAATAACACCCTAGAATTCAACAGACCTTAAAAATAATCCATGATAAAAAGCATGATAAAAGGAAAATTTACAATATAATAATATATTGCAGTTGCAGATAAAAAACATAAAAAACATGATAAAAATCATACCATGTTAATTATTCGATAAAAATCATGATGCGAGTCTGTATTCTTTGATAAATTGCATGTGCGGTATGCCCCTTCAAGAGCTGAGCTTTCGACAATGGAGATGTTGAGTGAAGATTAAAATTTTGAGAAAACTAAGAGTGAAATGTGGAATCACATAAACTAGAACCTTCACCCTACAAGTGCAATCCAATGTGGGTGAACCATGGATCATTCTAGCCGTTATATAGGACAAAATTGCCCCTGATTTTCCCTTTAATACTGGAAATTGAGAGCTCAAAGAAGGAATCAACATGAAATTGACTAAAAATCCGGATGAATGCAACCATATGCCTGAATTACAGGGAAAATGGAGAGAGAAATAACCCTTGGGAGCCTCCATTACTGAAAATCGAGGGCGAAGGAGTGATTCCATTAGGATCTCTTTAGAAATCGAGGGCGAAAGATAGATTGGAGGGAGATTTTTCTAGGGCAAAAATAGTTTTTTTCATTTTCCTCATTAATATATGGAAGGCTATTTGTTTTGGATTTATTTATTTTCTAATAAATATTGGGAGAATATATTTCAATTGAAAAAACCCTTTCCATATAAGAAAATAATGCACTAAATTTCTGTAACTCCCTTAATTTAGCCCATGGGCTAAATTTAGCCCCTAAAATTATCCATGCATTAAATCTCTCTCCCATGAGAAATCAACATTTGCAGAGAATTCACATGAATTCTTGGAGACACAACGGTTTTCACCATAACTACTCTTCTATTTCTCACGATTCTACCTCTTTCAACAAAACTAAATCAGAATAAATACAAAAGAAACCATCGCTTCCGTTCCACAATGGAAAGAACATAATCTAAAGTTGGAAAGCTTATCCCTGACAGTTACCAACTTCAAACTTACCCAAATCAACTAACACAATCCTAACTAAACTAAAATTGCTAATTTGCCCCTACTTTCTAGCAACAACTTCTAATATGTTACTATTTTCAAGGATCCAACTGCTTGATCAACACCTATTTGACTTCTAGAATCCTTCCTACATACTTGGAGAGATGCTCCTGCATCAGGAAGAGAGGTTGTAGGGCGCAAGAGTTTGGCCGTAATCCAAGCTATGACCCTATTTACCCTCATCCTAGAGATATCCTTGTGGAGATGCACTGGGAATAAAACATCTCAATGATTACTATTGATGGGATGAGGGAGAATTCCACAAGATTGCAGACTAAATTTGAAAGTTGTGACATCTCTAGCACTAGTTGACAAAGTCTCAAGATTGTTTTGCACAGTTTGGATTGTTTTATAGAGACTTATCATGGGATAGGACCATCAATCTATATTTTTTTTGATATGATGTGTAGGAGGATATCAACAATGATTGGTTGACACTCCAACATTGAAGTTAAAAGCAAGGTCACTGAAGAAATGGCATTGTCATTATTTGACTTGAGACCTACAGATAAAAAACATCTAAAGATTGAAAGATTTAATTATCTTAATATTGCACCTTATATTTATGAGAGGTTCATGTACGTATATAGGAATCCCACATTATGATGAGGTGCCTCAATATTTTTCTAGGATATTATATGTAGATTTTCAAGAGCACATGGTCCCTGATTATATAGATACGAGACCCAAATTCTATGGTGCTATAAAAGGTCATACATATGAATGCCCTAACACCATGTGAGATGTTGGATTTAGGGTTCCAATGCCTCACTTAGCACTTCGAGCACCTAGAGTGGTTTCATTAAAAGGGGAGTTGGAATTGACATCCCTAGCAACAAATGAGATGAGGGAGAAAATAATGGATCATGTTGGTGCTAATTTGGTAGGGGTAGGAATCGATATAAAGAAGAGGCCTCATTCACCCAATGTAGATGATACCCCATTTGTCGATATTCCAGATGATGAGTTGAGAGTGCTAGATTGAGTGAAGCTCAAGCAGTATGCATCATCATGTCGAGATAGGTGTAAGAGATTAATTGCTCGAGAAAATAAATCCATGGGTAAGTTATGTAAGCATGCTAGAAATAATGTTACAAAAGGAAAATTTACAAGATGAGCTAGAATGCATGATATTTATTATTTTATTGTATATATATTTAGTCTCCAAATCTCATGTCCACATATTTATTCAAATGATTTTTTAGGTTAGCGATACAAATGTATATGTCACCGAGGAGGTTATAGGTACACAATTTCCATTGGTGAAATAGGTATCAATGATTTTTTAAGAAGATTCTATTTGTTTCGATATATTTTTTTCCCAAAGTTATATATTAACTTTGGTTTTCACTTTTTAGGGCATAGAAAATGATGAATTGATGGAAATTGAGTCCAAAGGAGATGGTCAAGGAAGTATGTCATAGACATGATTAGGTACTTTCACCAACCCTAGTACATAGGCTATTGTTGGAAGTGTGCAACCCTAGTACAAAGGCTATTGTTGGAGTGATTCATGAGAAGTTTTGAAATGTCCATTTAGAATATAGTTTGTTTATTATAATGTAGAACAAGGATTAAAAACATTGATTGAATTTCCATGTAGATTTAGTTTAATGCCCCAAATTTGCTCCAATTACAATTTCTCTTCGGTGATGATATGTTTATTCATTATCTACATATGCAAGTGTCATGTCCCTAGTTTGACCCCATTGCATTAAAATGTAAATGATGTAATAGTGTTATAAAATCATGGTGAGGAGCTCAAGGCCAATGCCCCGCCATCGATTTATTGATGCATATGGTTTACGTACTAGCCAGGCACAATGGAATTGTAAATATCATGTAAATATACATTTTAATAAAATACCCACAACTAGCTATGCAATGCAACAAGAGATGGGGGCATGATTTTACAAGGTTGGAAGGGAAACATTCATACCTTGGAGCCAATCGAGTCAAGCCAAATGCCAATGAGAGAACCCATGAACCCTCAACTACCCATGTTGAATTTTGTACCCAATCATTCATTTCTCCCAAGAGTTGGTTGAGGTAGTTAATGCCTTGGGGAAAGGGAGGTATGGCTGTCCAAATTTGGGTATGGGCAAGCCACCCTTCATGGAAAATCGCGTTTTTCTTCTTGGGCAAGAAAAAGAGCCATGAATTGTTCCCCAAGCCATTGTCCATCAACCAGTTGTTCTCCCTCACGAGTTTGGAGCTACCTGGGCGTTTTCTAGCCATGCTTTTCTGGCTTTTCTTTGTTTCTCAGCTGGGAGAAGGGCGTTTTTATGTTATATGCTAGTGGGGAAGAAGGGGAATCAAATTGGGGTTCCATTGAGACCATTTTGGCTATTAAATGCTTAGATATTTGGGGAGAAATCGTTTTCCTCCCTGTGAATGTTTTTCCCCATCCCACAATTCGTTTTTGGCTGGATACGATTTGGGGAAAACCCATGGCCATCCTGTTGGTAAATCCATTGTTTTGGCTTGAGCTTGAGTGCAAGCATCCAGGGTTCAAATGTAGCCTGATAAACCCAGCTGTGGACTGGATTGGCTCAGATGAAATGATTAATTGGTTGTGTACGAGGTTGAATGTCCCATTTTCCTGTAAGAATCATGCCCAGCTTGGGGGTCGTAGTTGTGTTGAGAGAATTGATGAACACAACTAGCCTATGGTTGGGTGGAATGTTGCAGTGACATAGCTAGTTGCTTGGGACCATTTCACCATAAAGATAAGTGTTCCTCTATCTATGTGTTTTACTTCTACAACGTTATAATATGATGATTATTTTGGTATGTTGGATGAGTATGAAATATGTGTGGATGATGTTTTTATTCCGTTGTGCATGTTTGCTTGATTGCATCTGCACACATTTATTTGATTGCTATGAATCTAATGAATTTGGCTGAGTTTATGTAAAATCCCCAGAGATTAGCATCATGTTCCCTTCCTTGCGTTGAATTGACAGGAGGGGACGTGACATAATGGTATCAGAGCGTAGGCTACAACATTGGGCCTATGGGACAACTCAGGAAACATGTAGAGGTAAGTATGCCTCCTGCTCAGCAGTGATCATTAGGAAAATTTTCAAATTTTCAAATTTTTCTAAGTGTTTCTGAGTTTTCCGCCAAGGCTATGTCAGCGAATATCACCGAGTTGCGCCAACGAGATTGCGGTGATGTGTTTCGGTGAATCTCGCCGAGTTGCACCGAAACAGTCGGTGAATTTGGATGAGTTGCGCTGACAAAGTTGCAGAAGCACCGGGGAAAAGAATGAAAATTTTCAATTTTTTCTAAGTATTTTTGAAAACATTTCTAAGTGTTTTTGAGTTTTTCTGCTAAGTCTGTGTCGGCACAAGATTTCGAGTTCTGCCGAAATGGTCGGCTCAATTTTGTGAGTTGCGCCGAAACGGTCGGCAGAAAATCAATAAGTTCACCGAAAAAGAAGGAAAATTTCGGCGAAAAAGGAAAAAGTTGCCGAAACAGATCGGCGAAAAGTTATGAGTTTTGGACCGAAACAAATCGGCAAGAACTAGAGAGTTTGCACCGAAATGGTCGGCGGGAATTGATGAGTTTGTGCCGAAGTGGTCAGCGAGAACTGGCAAGTTTGTGCCGAAGTGGTCGGCAAGAAATGTCAAGTTGCGCCCAAACGGTCGGCGGAACTAGGCGAGTTGCTCCACAATTGATCGGAAGGAAACTTTGAGTTCGCCGACCGGCGTAAGTCGATGAGTTGCTCTGCAACAGGTCAGAAGGGATAGACGAGTTCACTGATCGGCAGAACTCGGTGAGTTGCTCCGAAATGGGTCGGAGGAGATAGACGAGTTCACCGGTCGAAAAAACTCAGTGAGCTACTCTGAAACAAGGAATTTTAGCTGTTTTCCAGGGAAGCCACAAGGGGGCAAGCCCCCTTGACCCCCGTCGTCCCCTGGAGATAGTCGTTAAATGTATGAAAGGCATTCTCTATGCATGCTTGGAGTATGCACTATGAATCGCATAAACGGGGTTGTGAAATCAATATCCATTATGGAGAATGAAAGAGGGAATTTTCTCACCTTAAACTATTTCTGTTTGCAGCATAAGAAGTGTATGCTTAGAGAATAGCAAGTAGAAATGTTTTACATACATATATGTATTGAATCGCTACTTGGTAAGAAATCACGACTAATGAATCCTTGTGTAGGGAAGCCAAGAAAAGGATAAGCTATGATGTGGAGGAGGAACTCCATGTCATGATGAGGAATTGGAAAGGGATAATTCCTTAACACCTCTCTTTCTATTATATTTATATTTCCTAAGTTTCATATACTAAAAATTATGGCATAGGGATGTTGGAAATGCAAGAGAGTAGAAAATTAAATGCATATGAATTAATGGGCATGATTAAAGAATCATTGCACATTGCTTGTGAATTGCTTATGCACGAGCATGATGTTGCATATGGGTAAAGGTAGTGAAGTTACACATGCAACGGCCCATTAATGGTATTTCCTATGGATGATGACAATTAATGTTGTTGGTAATGGTTGTACGAATCAGACCATAGAAGCATGATTGAAAATGCAAGAGATTAGATAGATGAAGTGAATATGCACTAGTTGGAATACTAATAGACATTGCACAGTGCGTGTGAAAATGTTTGTACATATATATATGATATCATATATTGGTAAAATACTGATGTTTTACATATGCAATGAGCCACTTAAGATAATTATTGTAGTTGCTAATGATTAGTCATGTTCGCATTGGTTGTAGGACCAAAGACAACCAAAGCATGGCTAAAGATATGGATGATGATTGTTGCATATGACCAAAAACCTTGTGAAGAAAGGATGGTGCAACAAATTTGTGATCATGATGTTGGAAAAATGACTATGTAGCCTTGGTAAGAGACCAACTAATCAAGTAACATCAAGCGATGTTAATGACAGCCATGTAGGTAATGGTTATTGTGCTTGAATTACATGAATGTTGAAGGAGGATTTGGTAATATCTCTTCGACTATGTTTAAACTATGATGATTTGGTTTGCATGTGGTATTGAGTGACTGAATGTGAATGACAAACCACCAAGTATGGTCAGGTGTGGGTAAGTGAATACAAGGATCCTTACACCCTATAGTTGCTTAGAAACCTCAATGCATTCATATGAAATTATAGCATGCCATTAGTGTATGATTGGTTGTGAGTTTAACAACCAAAGCAAGAGAGGACTTATGGTCCTGTTGAGGTAGTGCATGCTATATAAGATATCCCTAGTTAGACCATAATGTATTTGGAATGCATGACATGATAGTATAGCATGCACGAATCAATGACATTGAGCGGATATGCCTTGAAAGATTTTGTAAATCTTGTGGATATGCATTGGGTGAATGCACTTGAAAATTTTGTGAAAACATTATAGATGCGCATGCATGTGTATGGGTGCACAGGTTGTGAAGCATTGTGTGAATGCACAGTTGTGTTATATTTATTTCATTGCATTTCAAATATTAACATCTAAGAGTGTTTGAATTATTGAGTTTTATAATTATGAGATCACTTCAGTAACTGTTGCCGCAATGAGAAGAGTATATGCATAGATACTCACAACGTGTTTGGATTATTGAAGTTCAGATTTTATGTATAAAAGTCTTGCGTATGGCAATGAGGATAAGTCCATAGTAAAGACCGTATCTACCATGTTCAGAAGCCAAAGGTTCTGAGAAGGTTCTCATGGTTGTGAAATTTAACTTATTCGTGAAGAATATTTGTAAATTTCAGATTTGAAATTTTGCTAGTAATTGCTAATGACTGTTTGACTTATATAAAATTGTGTAAGGAGGACATGTTGTAGGTGGATGTTCATGTATGGTAGCCAATGTAAAACCATAATAAACAAAGTGATACCACTTACAAGAGCCAAACAATATGAGGATGGCCTCATGGTTAAACAAGTCAATGTCTGTAGGAGACATAATTGTAAATTCATGTTGAATTTAATTATTAATGACATTAATTGGTCATGGAACAATCATATTTGAAGTTTGTTTTTAAATGTTGTTGACTGTTTGACTATTTGATAAGTGTTCTAGGATGACACATTGCAGGAAGACCATGTGTGATGGCCTACATAAGCCAAACTAGATGGGAAGGACCCCATGATTTGGAAATGGGTTTTGGGTGAAACGCCACAGTAAACTTGATAATGTCTCAGTTGAACTACATGTTGGTAAACCATGTGAGTGAGAAAGTAAAATTATGCCAAGAAGGCATGTGTGGGTTATGGAACATGAAAATATTAGGGTGGCAAATCGAAGGACTGTTGACTCAGAGAAGGGAGCCCCCATTCTTCGCAAATGAAGAAAAGATACACCTGTAAAACGGAAGAGTATTTTGTGATCCTAACTAAGAATATACATGTCTGGTTATTAGATTTAATATGCAGAGCATGTTTTATTATTTCAGACTGTTGAGTGTGACTAAAGCCTACATGACTCACATCTGAAAGGGGATGCATACCTTTCGAGTGCTAGGTTATGTTAGGGTTTTCAATATTGACTACACCCTAAGGGAATAGACGTGTTCCTGGTTTTTCAATATTTGATAGTGAATGTTATGAAATATGTTTACAATTTTAGGACAACAATACTGATGAGCTTGCTTATCCTTCTTGTGCTACCAGCTCACACAGATGCAATTTGGTGCTGCACACGGATGAAGCAAAATGAAAGGTTGTTGTGGAGGTATTGACGAAGGGTTGTTGCATGCCTAATGAACCCAATCGGTGTATTGGTTTGGCATTATTTACTTGGGTGTTGTGGAGGTATTGATGAAGGTTTGTTCAATGCCTAATGAACCCAGTCGGTGTACTAGTTTGGCATTATTTACTTGGGTGTTGTGGAGGTATTAGTGAAAGGTTTTTATATGCCTATAGCTCCGTAGTAGATTTTTGACCTATAATGGTCGGTGGCACAATTTCCTTCCATTGGCCGATGACCTAGACGGATGTGCTGGCTCGGCAATGGAGAGGGCCAACCAGGTATGGGACTGGTTGGGAACCACAAATGCTATGTAAACCCAGTCGGTGTGAAGGTGTATTGGTTGGGCATTAAAAATCCAAGTCCATAGGCAATCCCAAGGCTTGCAAAGCGAAGCAGGACCCTGTGGACCAGAAAGGAAATGCACAATACAGATAAGTGTTCAATTTCCATTTAGTTCTTGTTTGGAATAATGAAGATTTCAATTATAAGTCTTTTAACAGCTAAGCGGATACATTATTGTTTCTTTGTTGGAAACCTTGGCCATTGCAGGAAAGCATGGACCCTGAAAGAACTATAAAATTCTTGGTAGAACCAGAGAGTAACTAGTCGGGCGCTATAAAATTCTTGGTAAACTAGAGAGTAACTAGTCGGGCGCTATAAAATTCTTGGTAAATCCAAAGAGTATTTGATGCTTGATATATTCAGAGAATAGTTGGTGGGGGCATTAACCACTTGATGTTGACATTGATAAAACTAGTCAGCGTACTGGCCTGGCATTTCCTTCAAATGATTGTGGAGTAGCCTACGTGCTAGCCCTACATTCATTATTGTATCCATGGGAAATCCAATGCTTGTAAAGCAAAGAAGGAGCCTGTGGAATAAAGTGAAGACATCCAATACATATAAGTATTTGGTTATCTTGCAGCTTCTTGCTTATGAATATATGTGTGTATACAATTTGTTTATGATTTCTCAAACTCTTGTTTAGAGATAAACCCTATGAAATATAAACTAAACATGCGAACTGATTCAATGTTTGAGTGTAGATATTGTTGGAAGCAAGGGTTATAAAGGCATCCTAGGGATGCATGTGGACATGTAACCATCCTAAAGAGATCAGTATGAGCAGTAATGAAAGATGGTGCTAGTCGACGTGTGTGGGTCCTAGCAGCCAAAGGTTCTGTAGGCAACAATGGGGAAGGGTTCCCTGGTTGAAAATCCTTAAACAGACCTTAGACACTAAGTGTCATAGCCAAGAAAGGGCAAGTCAAGCATTCACATTGAAGTGAAAGAGGCTGAGGAGAATAGAACCACAAGTGATGGTGTGGCTCTGGATTGGAACAAGACTAAGAGGGGGAAACTCTTACTCTTCTCTTTCCTTTTGATTGGTGCATCTTAGAAACAAAATTTTGTTGAGTGCATATCATAGATGAAAATAGATTGTGTTTAATTGCTTGAAATGAATTGTGAATGTTGAAATAACTATTTTTCCTGTAAGAGGATGAACATGAATGAGTTCATGTGTATGTTGGGAAAGCATGAAAAGTGTGGAAGTCTCACGAGTGAAGAATGGACTTTCCATGTCAATTGGGAGGATAATTGACTAATTTTAATATTGTGTTATGCTTGTCCTAACAGGAATTGCCATGATGAGTCTCACATGTGAGAAATCAAAAGCCATTGATTGCAATTGTTTCCAACCAAGTGTTACTAGTGAGAGCCATTTGTGCACATTGATCATGGCAGTAGGCCAAAAGCTATTTGATTTGACTGGAAATCTTCCTCAAATAGTTGTCAAGACAGAAAGAAAGATGGCATCCACGAAATTCCATACTTGTAGATCAGCTGGAAGGTAAGTAAAAGGAAGGGATTGCTATGGAGCAATTCCCACCTGCAGAGCTGGAGGATCAAATCCAACAGGAGCAGCTTGTGGAAGCCAAAGGACTTGGTCCTAAAAGTTCAAAGTAAAGAGATGAAACGCATAACAGACCTGCCACCTTTTGTGAATTTTGAAGCATGTTGTAAAGTGTGTCTTTATTCCTAAGTATTGGAACACCGAGGACGGTGTTATTCCAAGGGGAGGGGTATGTCATGTCCCGAGTTTGACCCCATTGCATTAAAATATAAATGATGTAATATTGTTATAAAATCATGGTGAGGAGCTCAAGGACAATGCCCCACCATCGATTTATTGATGCATATGGTTTACGTGCAAGCCAGGCACAATGGAATTGCAAATATCAAGTAAATATACATTTTAATAAAATACCCACAACTAGCTATGCAATGCAACAAGAGATGGGGGCATGATTTTACAAGGAATTGGGAGGGAAACATTCAAACCTTGGAGCCAATCGAGTCAAGCCAAATTTCAATGAGAGAACCCATGAACCCTCTACTACCCATGTTGACTTTTGTACCCAATCATTCATTTCTCCCAAGAGTTGGTTGAGATAGTTAATGCCTTGGGGAATGGGAGGTATGGCTGTCCAAATTCAGGTATGGGAAAGCCACCCTTCATGGAAAATCGTGTTTTGCTTCTTAGGAAAGAAAAAGAGCCATGAATTGCTCCCCAAGCCTTTATCCATCAACTGGTTTCTCTCCCTCGCGAGTTTGGAGCTACCTGGGCGTTTTCCAGCCACCATTTTCTGGCTTTTCTTTGTTTCTTAGCTGGGAGAAAGGCGTTGTTTTGTTATATACCAGTGGGGAAGAAGGGGAATCGAATTGGGGTTCCATTGAGACCGTTTTGGCTATTAAATGCTTAGATAGTTGGGGAGAAATCGTTTTCCTCCCTGTGAATGTTTTTTCCCATCCCACAATTCATTTTTGGCTGGATACAATTTGGGGAAAACCCATGGCCATCCTGTTGGTAAATCCATTGTTTTGGCTTGAGCTTGAATGCAAGCATCCAGGGTTCAAATGTAGCCTGATAAACCCAGCTGTGGACTGGCTTGGCTCAGATGAAATGATTAATTGGCTGTGTGCGAGCTTGAATGTCCCCTTTTCCTGTAAGAATCATGCCCAGCTTAGGGGTGGCAATTGTGTTGAGAGAATCGATGAACACAACTGACCTATGGTTGGGTGGAATGTTGCAGCTTGTTGCATGGAACCTACAAATTCAATGAAAATGTACAACCTTAAACACATAATTACTTATCTTAATCTTTTGCACTTTTAATTATAGTAATACTTAACTCTAGTGCCATCTGGAAGTTAGCATATTGACTATTGGCACTAGGAATATGGTAGTGTATGTCTGGTTAGGCCTGCTATTTGGAAGAGTAGATTCCATGTTATCATTTAACAGACAATGTAGTCAAGTTTGTGTGGTCTCATTAATGTTGGAGAGTGGTCAAATAAGCTTAGGTGATCACAATATTATGATCTTGCACTGTTTATGGAAATGCCATATTTTACACAAATGTTGTTGGACTTTGCTATGCAAAAGCTATAATCCAATGCTCATATAACTATAAATTCTCTTTTATTCTGGATATTCCTCATGAATAGAGTTGTATAGATTTAAAGGTGGGAATATGTGTATTTTATAGCAGATTTAGGTTGGAGAAATTATGAAAACATTGCAAATATTTTTTTGAGTTGATACTACAACCACATTTTCCCTTGACTAACAAGAGCAATGTTCATCGGGGAGAAACTCATTTGGAGGAAAAAAATTGGTACAACGATCTTACATGCATTCTTGTATTCATTAGACACTCTATTTATGTGGAATAATATACAAATTCTTCCTTCTCACGAACTTAGTCACCAGTGACTCTCCTTTACCTTAGCCCTCTTAAAAATTTCCTAGCATTGAGCTTCTCTAGTGGTGTAATCCTTCCACCTAAACTACAAAGAAGCTATCCAAAGTCTTCTTCAAGACTTAGTCACTTTTCAAAAGTGACGCTTCCTTGCTACTTCATACCTCTTGAATGCACTAGCACTAGACTTGGGAAATATTTCAATCGTTCCACCTGAAACAAAAGATTACTTACCTTATTCTTTTTCACTTTAAATCTAGTAATACTTAACTCCATGCCATCTAGAAGTTAGCATCTTGAATATTGGCACTAGGTATATGGTAGTGTTTTTCTATCTAGGCCTACTATTTAGAAGAGTAACGTCAACGGTACCATTCAACAAACAATGTTCTTTAAGTTTGTGTGGGGTCATTAGCACTAGAGAGTCGTCAAACAACTCTGGGTGGTCATAATGTTATAGATTTTACACTATTTATGGCAATGGCATAGTTTCCACAAATGTTGTTGGAATTTTATACGTAGAATATGGAATCCAATTCTCATATAACTATGAATTATCCATTGTTATGGAGATTCGTCATGAATATAGGTGTATAGTTTTAAGGGGCAGAACTAGGTTTGAGAAATTCTGAAAACATTGCAAATATTTTTTTGAGTTGATATTACAAGCACATTTTATACCCTTGACTAACAAAAGCACTGTTTATTTGGGAGGAATTCATGTGGAGGAAAAAATTTGGTACAATGATCTTACATGCATCCTAATTTGATTTGAGTGAGGAATCTTATCCTATTAGAAAAAAACAGTTTTTACAATGAGATGCTAGAGGCATGCAAATGCAATTTGTATATAAAGGTTTAGAGGTTGGGAAATTTGTCAATCTCAGGATTTTGTTCTATTCTACTTGATATAGTCTCTATTCTATTTTATATAGTCTCTATCTTACAAGTAGGTTGAGTTTTTAAGAATTTTATATTTTCACATACTCAGTACTTCTTCACCTCTTTAGCTTTTCCATACTGTCATTTTCATTATATTATGCTTTATTAAATTGAATTATTAGACACCGCCATCACACTTATGATATATGTATGAATGGCCCTCCATTATGGTAATCTTGTCTTGCAAAAAATTAACACTTTTTTGTTCCATGTTGCTTCTTAACATCATGTCTGGATTTTTTGTAACCTTCAAAATATGTATGCACACATATACACCTTTTTAACACATTGATCCATCAATCCACATTTGATAGTCATCACACCATGTATTGATTAGCAAACTTCGCTCCTATCTCATTCTCGAACTACCTAATGACTTTGATTGGGTTCAAGTCAGAGAATTTTAGCATATTTGTCATCCATATTAGAAAATTATGTCCCTATGAGCTTTAGAATGTCTTGTCCATTATTATTCTGATTTTTCATCATACCTTACCATCCTTCTCAATTAGAAAATCATTGATCAATAGTTAAATGTTGCTTCCTCTAGTGAAGTTGTTTTGTCAATTTGGTACAATGCATAAACCATAATAGCTTCATGTTGTGTTAGGGTTAATAATAGTTGTTCTTTACTGGAGCTTACATCATTTATAAGTTATTTATGTTGCATAGTTTTTTAATATCTATAGAAGTTATTTCTATTGTATAATCACTTAGGGTATCATATTAGTTATGGTGATAAAATGTGGTTTATGTTATCTTTTGCAAAGGTATTTCTTGATTTGTGGGTTTGATTGTTTTCATTGATGTGCACAACAACTCTTGAATTATATATACTTATTTTTCAGGGAAGTGTTCCATCAAACACATGTGTTGTGCTTTCCCAAACATTATATCTTCTTGTTTAGAAGATTAAGGTTTGTGGTGCTTCTTGTACTTTTGTACTTTTCTTGTCTATTTTACTAACTTCTACCTAGTTTTGACTTTCAGAAAGATTGATCAATTTATAAGAATATGAAAGTTTAAGGTGATTAGATTTTGACCATTAAATAATGATAGGAAAGTTGTATGGACTATTTTATGTTCTCTTTTGCGAAGGTATTTCTTGATATGTGGGTTTGATTGTTTTCATTGATGTGCACAACAATTCTCAAATTATATATACTTATTTTGCAGTTAGTTGTTCCATCAAACACAACTGTTGTGATTTCCCAAACATTATATGTTCTTGTTTACAAGATTGAGGTTTGTGGTGCTTCTTGTGCTTTTCTTCTCTATTTTACTACCTTAACTACCTAGTTTTGACTTTCAGATTGGTTGGTTCATTTATTTGAATATGCAAGTTTCATATGATTGTATTTTGATCATTGAAAAATGATAGGCGAGTTGTATGGGCTATTTTTGGTCATGCGAATGTTATAATTGGATGATTTACTCCATAATATTGATATTTTATATTCTGTTGAGAAATATCCCCTGCTATGGGAATCTCATGTTAGTATGGATATTCAACACCACACATACATTCACCACAAACATAGAAACTACATATATGCGTATGATTTCTTTTACAATATGATGTTATCCTTTGAAGCCTCAATATTGTATCATTTGGATAGGATTTTCCATAATATGACTCATAATCTATTGCAAACAGCCAATAGTACCACACTCTTGTTGAAATATCTCAAACAAACCTCCATTTGTGCGTTCACACATCTGATTTCCACTTCATGTATTTGGAATGACCTCAATCACGTCTCTCTCATAGCCTATTAGAAAGACGCCACATAGATTAGATAGAGATTCATCACAATTGATCCAATTTGTTTTGCATGTTGTAATATTGTAATCTAGGATCCTCTAGCATCTCTCCCACCCCAAAACTATTCTTTGTCCCAAAGAGACCAGTGAGATGTAAATTTACAAAAATACCAGTATGCCATTTTTTTCACAGTTGCTAAAATGTGGACTCTACGCTAGGCATAGTGGATTCAACACAAGCTTTGACGATGGTAGGAAAAGAGATGGAAAGGCATTTTGAAAACTCCTCCCAGTCAGTTAGAATTGTTTGTATGTTTGTGTTAACTGAAGTGAGATCTGATACTCACAAAATATTTCTGACATCATATTGTTCATGATTCACTGGAGGTTGGGTCCGAGATTTTGGTGTTGAAGTTCTACTGCACGCATCATCCTATATATGTAATTAGTCAAACGAATGACTTCACCCTATGCAGTCTTGGCTTCATGCAGCCACCGTTGTTCCTTATTTTGTAGATCTAAGGTGTGTTGTTGCTCCATGATGATTTGCTCGTCCACGACTCGATTAGCCTCTAAGTCTGTTGTGGAATTTCTTGCATATAGGTCCCACATAATAGTCTACATGTTTTGTAATTCAATGCAAATGTTCCCATACTAATATGAATACCAATTGTTCAACACCATGTTCAACCTATTTTCTAGGACCTCGCATTAATCCCGAAGCTTCTTATCCCTCCCCTTAAGATATTTGAATTGGTCGGACATGAGCAGACCAATTTCATACTCCTACTGATGATTCTACTAGTCAATGAATTGCTCGAAGTAGGTTCATACAGACCCAAGGAGAATCTGGAACTCATTGAGGGGTCATTCTGGTTGAGGTCCTTCCAGAGGGACAATTTCTTGCTCAACGTCTGTTGTGCATGATTTCCATGCATATTCCTACTCATTATTCAATGTCTTGAGCTTTTTGTTAGTATCACTCCATACTTTATTCCTTTCTTTGTTGATTACCTTGAGGAATTCATTTAATTCTTCATCTGAAGCCTTTGATGGTGTAAATACTCCAACGGCCACTTCAGTCCTAGTAGTTTTTTGGACTAGTAATGTAATCCCTGATTCATATTTGTTTTTCTTCTACCTACCCTTTTATGCTTTTCTTACACTCTGCGTTCGACTTGCTATGTTGGTCAGAGGTATTTGTAGATTAGATGATGTGGATTAGGTTGGGACATGCGTTATTACGATGTGATTACGATAGATGTTGTGGTAGTAGAAACTGACAAAGTCGAAGGAACTGATATAAAAATGGTCAAGGGAGTAGAGGCGATGGTTGGGACAAGGTTCAAACTAATGGTTGAGATGGGGGATGAAGAGTCATTCAAGGATGCAATGGATATGGAGGAATTTTTCAGAGAATTCATTGGGGTGGGTAACGGACTAATTGAGGAGATTCCTGTCTCAACTATTGTATGTGTAGAAGTTGATTCAAAAGGAGGTAAACTTTGTAAAGGGATTGTAGTGATGGTCATGGTGGTAGTTAGGATAGTGGGTGGGATGGTCCACGAGAAAAGCGATGTAATGGATGGAAAGCTTATTACAGGAAATGAAATTTTAGGTTTGAGGACGAATTTGATTGAAGGAAGTTGAAGTGTTTATTATCTCGAGGAGACTTAGAAGTATGTGGTGGGGGAGGAGGAAAAATGGCCAATTGGATTGGTGAAGTTTTACCTTCAGGGATTGATTGGGTCGTGGTTAACTGCTATAATTCAGGAGATATAGTTGATAAAGTACTAAGAATTTTTCTAATGTCAAGATTCGTAGTAAAAGTTGGATCAGTTGATCTTGTATAATGGGGAATTTATTCCTCTAAGTTGGTTGCGCATAGGAGCGAAGTTTCATTAGATAAATCGACTAGTTCCTCTACGTCAGGATTTTGTGTTACCCATAGCGTTTTCTGAGGGGGCGATAGGGGTGAAGTGATTACCTTTTATTCTAACGTCGGTGCTGGCCTTTACTATTCTAAAATGTTTTTCTCGATCTACATCTTACATCTTAATGGTAACTTTGTTCTTGGATACCTCAATAACGATTGTATTATCCTTTTCTTTGAATCCTGCTAAATCCTCCTCAACCGTTGAGTTCAATAACAAATTCCTCTTCTTGGACTACTGTCGTGTGGATTTTCCTTTGTTGTTTTTTTGGTATGTAAGAATCTGCTCGATTACTTGGTCGAGCTTCTCCTTCAGGTATGGTTCCTCAAAGTTAGGCTCCACTCCTTTTTATCAACAGTTCTTCTTCTTCATCTTCAGTCAACTCATCAACGACTTCATCAATCATCAATCGGCTCTATCTGTCGATTTCCAAATGGAATAATGGTTAATTTTTTGTTTGGTGTATCTTGCAGGACAAACGTTTTGATGTAGAGTGTAGTCTCGTACTGGTCCATTTGTTGTTTCTGATGGCCCATTCTTGGAATTCCTTCCATTTCTTTTCCCAATTGAGTTTGTTTTCCTTCACTTTCTTGATTTTTTTAAGGCGGGTATGCATAGATGTTAAAGTTAATTCTTCTTGCTATGCCTTCAATCGTTCCTCTGAAATTTTGGATTTGGTTGACATTCTGGCTTTCTTGGGTTTCATATCTATCTACTGAACATCGACGGTTTAGAGGTATGGTTTCCAATTGGTAAAATTTGGAATGGAGTATGTTCACTTTTCCAACAATATTCTAGTGTTGGTGTATTTATAGGCACAATATTAGTGAGCATTTATTACACGTAGGTGAATGGACTAGTTTCTTTTATTTTGCGGGATAACTACTTCACATTCTTCATGAAACTTGAACATGAAGTTTGGTTCACTATCCAGTCGATTCACTCAATAGTAGGCGGTCTTTATGATGATCCTGTCCATGCTTATCATCTTGGTTATTGTCCTCGCTCCTCAGTCGATGAGGAATGATATTTGTTTTCTTACTTATGTCTTTTCATCTGGTCGGATTCGTTGCAACGCTATTGTTTTCTCCTTTCCTCCGATCAACATTAGCAGAGGGATGACTGCTTCTAAGTCACTACATGTTCACACTATGTCGTTCTTATTTTCCTGTCAAGTCTACTATCATTGTATTGAAGCTCTTTTCACCTTCGAGAGCACATGTCTTAGTTTCCTTTTCATATTTGATCTATTCTAAGTTATTTAAATAACTATTTTTAAACAAATTAGTGATGACTTATAATTAACAAAAATCCAAACCTGGAGGCATGATGGTCAACTAATGGTGATATGGTCACTAGTTGGTAGGGTGCCTCTTATATATGGTATATTTCTAATTGAGATCCATTAACAACTTTGGTGAAGACTTGATCCATGTAGTCTCTAAATTTCATGATTTCCCTTTTATCCTACTATCGTACAAGAGCACCAGGTCTCTGACTGAATTTCCTTGTTCCTGATATTGTTGTCATGCCAAGCTTTTTGTTGTTGTTTTTGTACTTCCTAGTGATGTATGTTGACTAATATTTTCTCTTCTAGTTTTTGTATCTCAAATAAATTGTCTTGATTAGCTTGTATTGTTTCCAAGTGTAATACTTGTGCAATTAATGGGGCTTTTTGTTTGAAATGCAAAGGCATGAATTCTTCTTATCCATCAACTAACTTGAACGATGTCTATATGATCGATCTCTTATATGTTTTTCTATAGGGCCATATAATAGCTGGAATTTTTTTGCCCACGTCATCCTTGTCAATGTTACAAATTTTTGCTAATCCTTTAGTAATTTCTTATTAAACGATTATATAGAACCATTTGAATGGAGATGGTATTCTAAGCTCTTATGATGATCGAATGTGAATTACTTGAGTAGTACTGATATTATTTTATTAATAAAATATGTTCCTTTGTCACTGGTTAAAGTGAGGGGACATCCAAATCTGATAACAATGTTTTTATAGATGAAATTTGTTTCTATTTCATTTGTACATGCTTTGATAACTTTTGCTTCTTCCCATTTGGTTACATATTCAACTATAGTGATGATGTATCAGGCATCTGTCTTTGACTAGGCACCATGAATGGATCGACAAAGTCGAGGGCCCATATTTCAAAGGTTAGTCTTGGGTTGACTCATATTAATGGAATTTCATTCTGTCATAGAGGTCATCCCATTCTATAGCATTTATCACATTTACTAATGAAAGTTTTGCAATGTTTATTCCATGTTGGACACTATAATCCATCTTGAAATATCTTTTTGACAGTTGTGTTGGCTTGAAAGTGTCCTCCCTTTGTTCCTAAATGTGTGTCATCGATGATGTCATATTCTTCATGGTCAAGCACACACCTGCGAAGTATGAAATCTTGTCCTAATTTGTATAGGAATCCATTGATTAAAGTGTATGGTGCAACTTTCATAGTTAATATTTTATTCTTTTTATCGATTTTCCCTTTCGTAGCTTGTCTTTCTCGTAGAAATTATGTTATATCTGCTAGTTCAATCAGTACAAATTCATCATCTATTCCAACAGTGTCTTCTCCTATTTATTCTCGTGGAAAGTAACGGGGGTGAAACTAGTTGCAATTGATCTTGACCACTAGTGGTTGAGGAAGATGGGAAAAAAAAGGAGGAAATTCCTTTTAACTAAGAGGGTTGTGAAGATGAATGAGTGGACCTATGTAGCTTGGCTTCAATATTGGAAACAAGTTTGAAAACATGCTCCAATGAAGAAATTGAAAAAATATCTAAATCCATTCCAAAATTAGCAAAATCCACTCAACTCAAAACTCTTTTGGACCACCAATCAAACTTGAATTTAGCATCACTAGGGAACCTGATAATGACTCAACATATAGAAAAATACAAAAAAAATAGTTTTCATATTTTTTTTCATTGAATTCAAATTATACATGAATTATAGCACCATACATAAAAGTATTTATGGACAATGACATGACATTATGAACCAAAATGAATAAAGTTCAAACTATCTAATTTCAAGAGTCAAACCTTTCTTATCATTGCCAAGGAAAAACTTTGAAAAATGAGCTCCAAATGATAAAATTAGAATTTACAAACTCCCCAAGCAAGTCAAATTAGTCAAATTGGTAAAGGTTGTCATGTCATCCAGTTTTTGCTAGTCAATTAGTTCAAACCAGTTTGATATATTCTTGACTAGTCAACATGTCCGATTCAAGTGATTTTGAGTAGAACCACCTTAGTTTGGGTGGTAGATCAAGTAGAACTATTAGTGCTTGGTCTACTCGAACAAGTTTGATACTTATGTTCCATATTCTAATATTATGTAGTATACCAGGTAAACATAATGCAGATGGAATATTTGAGGTATTTTACCTAAATTTTGATGGAAAGCTACTCAAAATATTAATATAATGTTGGACAGTTCGACTAGAAAGTTGTCAAATTTATAACGATAGAGAGAACACAACATCCTTATACATAATAAGTAAAGAATGTTCTAACAACTTATTTGAAATAATCCCAATTGTTGACATTTTTTTATTCAAGGATGCCATACCATTATTTAAGAGCCTACTCCATATGCACTTCAACTACCAATAACTTTTGAGATGAAACCAAAAGACGTGTTATTACTAGAAACGGTTGTGATTTTGTCAAAATATGAAAAAATAACAATGGTTTGCCAAAATTGATGGTATATCATGGATTTAGTCCATGGCATGAAACCTCTTCGAAAAGATTGAGATGAGGACTACAAATCCGCTATATGACAAGAAAAAAATGTGGTATAATAGACAAATTGTGAAGGGGTGTTATGAATATGGGATAATATTGCAAATGTTTGCAGAAAATGATGCAACACTCAAGCGATATAGTTTAACATGTGTGCCAACAATCTTAAAATAATAGCTATCAATGAGTTATGACTTGCTTGAGCATTTTACAAATTTAGTGAAGTTCAGAGTTCGAGGAGAGTTTCAAGTATGACCAACTCCAGTGAAACTAGAGTAAAAAAAGCTCCCCAAAATCCCTATCTATAAGGTCCAATACCAATAGACTATGCATAGATTGTAATAAGTAATGGGAAACATACACAATAAAGAAGTGTAAGAGAGAAATTGTTTAACACTACACGTTGTACACTCTATATTTCATTACGTACATGTAGGAGTACAAAGTTGGTGGATGAGAATATTTTATCTAGTGGTAGGTGAGTCATAATCTGTTTAATAAGTGGATCATTGAACCATATTGTGTAATCCTAGCCCCTTAGCACAATCTAACACATATGCATAGCTAACCCTCCAACAAAGACTATGCTTTTGAATCTTTTCATAGTTATATCTTCATTTATAAGATCCGACATTGTAACATACCATGGTTCTTTTCATAGTTATATCTTCATTTATATGATCCGACATTGTAACATACCATGGTTCTTTTCATAGTTATATCTTCATTTATAAGATCCGACATTGTAACATATCATGGTTCTTTTCATAGTTATATCTTCATTTATAAGATCCGACATTGTAACATACCATGGTTCAAAACTTGTAGCATAAACCATAGTAGACAGTTCCATGTCACCATTACTACCTTCTTCTTAAATAAAAATCACCTTTGGATTTGACTTCGAATCCATGAATTTCTCATTTGTAAATATAGGCACAAATGACCATGCCCATGTAGGACGTGCATGCCTATTCTTTAATCCTTCTTGTTCTTTCTACACACTCCAGAAAACATATTGTCTCTTCCCACAAATCCCTAAGTATGCATTTTTTTCAATAAGATGTAGTGTGCCATTAACAAACAACTCTATAGAAGGAGATGAAGTAACTTGTCCAATAACCTCAAACAAGACACTTGCAACATTGGGTTTCTTGACAATGACATCAATATTGCAACATTTATCTTCACTCAATGACAGACCTAGATAAAGTATAGACCTAAAACATTGAAGATATACCTAGCTATAGTATAGATCTATCCTTGCTAAAGCGTAGACCTAGATAAAGTATATACCTGTAGCATTTTGTTTCTCAACAATGACATTAAAAAAAACATAAAAATCAACAACAATATGTATACAAAAAAATATATTAAAAACATACTAATCAAACAAATAAATTTTACAAGTCTCTTAATAGAGACACCAATGACGTGCATCCAACAATATATTAAGAACATAATAATCTTGAACAAATATAAAAAACATCCTTTCAAATTATGAACTTGTAAGGAAATTAAAATCCATCCTCATATTAAGTTGTTTTTTTCCATCACATGTATTGATTCACATCTACCTATTTGAAATATAAAATTCACTTTAATAACTGAAATATAGCGATAATCTATAAAGTCCAATATATAACAATTCTATGTTCTAATACTAGAACAAAGAAATGTTCATCAAGCAATGTGTTCCATTCATATGAAATGCGCTAGTTGCACATTTTTTAGGAATGGCATCATGATCTTTTATCGACAATTTCCATTGTCGGCACATGAAATTTTTTCTACTG
Organism: Larix kaempferi; assembly: GCA_027924585.1. Lineage (NCBI taxonomy): Eukaryota > Viridiplantae > Streptophyta > Pinopsida > Pinales > Pinaceae > Larix > Larix kaempferi. The sequence continues at coordinate 68,877,077 of BSBM01000047.1, read as the reverse complement.
TCCATTGGCTTCAATTGCAACCAAGTTATTATGAACAAATCACTTTATTGGGAATATGTAACATCTGGTTCATAGTCTTGAAAATGAATGTGGTCATTACATTTCTTTACTTATTTAAAGAAATGTCCCATTAAAACCAATGAACTCAATGCATATTTATAACTCGACGAACATTTAAATTCTTGCAACAACGTTCTTTTCGACCTAGTGCATCGCAATAAATAATAATGCACTTTTTTTCTGGATTATTTTTGGGTGCAATGACAATGAAGACATCACCTTCTCTAGCCAGATCATAAAACAAGATCATAATCCTTGTCAATCACAACCACTTAATTGTTGAACTCTACATTAGTTAGATTTCCAAATGGGGGCAATGTTGTTAGTTCTTTTTGTATCCATGGTTTGACATATTTGTTAATTTGGTTTTGACACTCAGTGCGGTCTCTACATCATCAATACATGCAAGACAGAAGAAATAGTGCTTTGATTTCTCTATTGAGTGTATATTTGTCATTTTCTCACTCCCAATGGAGTGTAAACTCCTTGTTCTAGGGATTGCAACACAATTATATGGCATTGAACTATCAACCTCAGCCATCGCAATATTCCAAAAGAAACCATTCGATAAAAACATATAACTCGTGCAAATCAAATTTCACATTTAAATAAATATTTTTTTTTTACAGTATATCTAAAAACACACATGCACATCTAAACAAATATTGTAAAGAACTTTATTTAAAAAATTTAAGGGTCACTATTTAACAATTACCTTGTCACATGAACCATCCCTTCATTGGATTCATGGCTTAAATTTTGTTTGTACTAGTTAACAACATCAACTGAAATTACAAGTTGAGAAGGAGAGTGACTCAATTGATACCTCCTAAGTGCATGTTTTACAGAGGCCCCGACACCATCATGTTCTCCTTTTGCATGCATTGTTTCAAAAAACAATTGTGGAAAATATCCATTTTCTTATGAAAGAGACACAACCACAAAAATGATCGTGCCAATTTAAAGTGGCCAATGTAACAATCTGACCACACCCAATGTTGTTTAAAAGAAACCCCTAATCTCGATAAATCCTCATCAAGCATATTAAAACAATGTTGAACAAAACATGAATCATGTGTACGATCATCCCTGATGTAGAAATGATACTCCTTAATCACTTCACAACTATTTTCATTGTTGTAATAACCATCAATATCAAGCTCTACATGTTTGTACAAAACATGCACACGTATAGAGACCTGGTTTGCATGATAATACTCACTTTGTATCTCCTTTGATGGAGTGAAAGTATAATTCTCAATGAATTCAACCATTGATAATATTGTTCCTTTTGGAAATACATCTCATGATTGCTTGAACTGTAAGTCACGCCATCATGCTATATGAGAGTGCTTGATTTATCTACATATTTTATCCTTGAACTTCTCCATAAAATATGTCACCAAAACATTATCTTCAAGTAAATCAATCTTTCTGATGTTGTCATTGAATCTGTAATGAGAGTGTACTTAATATATTCATATCTATTTGTCATTGAATATGTAACAAGAGTGTACTTAACATATTCATATCTCATCCATTGAATTTATATGAAGACCCTTGTCTTGATTTTTACTCTCGACGTACATTTTGGATGGCAGATCTATGTCCATTATCAGAAGAAAACACTCTCAAGGAAACTATAATAGGAAGAGACCCATTAATAATAATAAATCTAATCATCATTAATTATGAAAGTCATAAATAATCTTCATTATTTATTTCGGCCAAACGATATTAATGGTTGCCATTCCTCTTTAAGATGTGGATTAACGACTTATAGGAATTGCTCAAAATAACAATATCATCTCTATTTAGGTCTTGTGAATTTTTTTCTATCTCGACAACTTCTTGTATTCCTTTTTTTTATAATTGTCTTTTGCTGCAATTATTTTTTTTTGGTTGGCCATATGAGAATATTATGTTAAGGCTAATTTTTTGGATCGACAATGGATGATATCCGCACAATGTTCTTTGATTCTCACCTTCACTGAGCATCCAGTCTCACTGATGTACACCTTTCTGCAAGAACATGGAATTGAATACACCCTTATTTTATATTTGGGATCAATAGAGTAGACTTTGGCCTTTTCCATAAGTTTCCCAAGGATTTTTGGGGTGAGAAGGTCACCCTCATTTTATTTTATGAAGAATCTTTGCAATTTTATCACTCATTCCCTGAATGTAAAGGACCACAACTAGTATTTGGTTTCCAGTATTGCAGTTTCTTTTTTCTTAATTTTGAGCCCTCATAAATGCTTTATCAATTTCTTTTCCTTTATAGCCATTTCTTTTGAGGACACTTCTGAGGTGCTTCCATTATTCATTAAGATGTTCTACACCAACGATTCTTATTGCTATGATTGCTAGTATGTTCAGAATGCCACTTTTTTGACTTGGATGATGGTGTGAGTTTACTTGCAAGTAATTATCAGTGTGGGTACTTTTTCGATAGACTTGGGATGCTAGAGTACCATCAATTTTCTTAGTAATTACTACAACAAGAAATTGAAGGGTATTGTTTTCCTAGACCTCGATAGTAAACTTTATGTGCTAAGATTGGTTATTCAAATACACAAGGAATTTTTCCAAGTTATTGTTTCCATGAGACCAAATGATATTTGTATCAATCATTGAAAAATATTTTCCACATTTTTGGATTGACGGGGAAGGAATTTGTGGCCTTATTCTCAAAGTATTCCATGTATAAGTTGGCCACTACCAGGGAGAGGGGAGAACCCATTGCGACCCCATCGATTTGTTTCGATATGAAAACTTGGAAACTAAAATATGTTGACCTTAAACAAATTTCAACCGGTTTATCATTACCATCATTAGTAGTCTCTCTTTTAACTCAGATAGCATCCTCTTTTTCGACTTGAGGTGCAAATATTTTATACCATTAACAAAGAGCAATGAAACTTTGATGTAGGATTGTGTGTGGCCCACGAATAGATTCAATGTCTTTGCAAGGAATTTGGTTAATTATAGGTGGGTGACCTGATTAGGAATTTGGCTAATTATAGGTGGGTGACCTGATTTTTTTAACAATAGGCCTTAAAGGGATGCCCTCCCTATGGATTTTTGGGATGCCATATATCCTCGCGATGGTGGTATGATTGGGAATAATATTTTTCTTCATATCTTTGTCCAGGTCAGACTCCATGATGGCTTGTTTCACATTATCCACAACATTGTGGTTGGATCTACAATAATTTTTCTGTAGCTACTGGTTGTGGTCAAATGTTCTAAAATTTTCTATTTGTAAACATTGGTGTCTATTACCACCGTGGCATTGCCCTTATTTGATTTTAATATTATCGTATCATTATTACTCCTTAGACTTTTTAGTGCGACATCTTCATGACTACTAATGTTCTTCTTGGGAAAAATGGCTTTACGTAGTATTAATGTGCATTGTTGCCTCGCTTATTCATCTCTAATATGAGGTAAAGAACTGATGGGATCTTCGACGTTCATAACAATCTCTCTTTAGGAATACATCTGGGTGCCTGGGAAAAATTAAGACCCTTCTCCAATATATCCAACTCATTCCTACTCAGCGTGTGTTTAGAAATGTTTATCACCATTGCATTGTTTGTCATCAGATTGCTCTGGAAACGATTTTGTCTTTTTACAAACCGGTGAAAAGAAAAAAATGTTTCCAGAGAAATCCAGCGACAAACATTTATGAACACACGCTAAGAAGGAACGAGTTTGATATCTTGGAGAAGGGTCTTAGCTTCACCCTAGTGCCGATATGTATTCCTAAATGGTTATTGTTATGCACCATCAAAGATTCCATTAGTTCTTTACATGAGATCGAAGATGAAGAAGTGAGGCATAAATGTGCATTGATACTACGCAAAGCAATTCCGCCCAAGCGGAACATTAGTAGTCATGAAGTTGTCGCGTTAAAAAGTATAAGGAATAATAATGATGTGATAATATTATAATCAAATAAGGGAAATGCCACGGTGGTAATGGACACCAAGGCTTACAAAAACAATGTTAGAACATTTGACCACAACCGGTAGCTATATAAAACTCGCCAGATATCCAACTACCAGCATTGTGAATAATGTGAAATGAGCCATCTTGGAGCCCAACATGGACAAAGATACAAGGAAAAAACTTGTTTCCAAGTAGACCACCATCCCAATGATATATGACCTCCCAAAAATCCATAAGGAAGGCATCCATTTAAGACTTATTGTTAACAAAATCGGGTTTGCCACTTATCAATTAGCCAAATTTCTTGCAAAGACGTTGAAGCCATTGGTGGGCCACACACAATCCTACATTAAAGATTCATAGCACTTTGTTACTAGTATAAAATATTTGCACCTCAATGAAGATGATCTATTAGTTAGCTTTGATGTGGTCTCACTCCACACCAAATTCCGAGTGGAGGATGCTATCAAAGTTATAAGAGAGACTACTAATGATGGTATATAAAAATGGGTGGAAATTTATTTAAGGTCAACATATTTCAATTTTCAATTTTCAAGGTGGCATATATGAACAAATCGATGGGGTCGCAATGGGTTCTCCCCTCTCTCCTAATGGCCTACTTATACATGGAATACTTTGAAAATAAGGCCATGGATTCCTTCCCCCTCAAGCCGAAAGTGTGGAAAATATTTATTGACTATACACATATCAATTGGTCTCATGGAAACAATAACTTGGAAAAATTCCTTGCGCATTTGAATAACCAATCTCAGCACATAAATTTTACTATGGAGGTCCAGGAAAACAACATCCTTATGTTTCTTGATGTACTAATTACTAAGAAAATTGATGGTACTCTAACACGCCATGTCTATCGAAAAAGTACCCACACTGATAAGTACTTTCAAGCAAACTCACACCATCATCCAAGTAGAAAACATGGAATGATGAACACACTGATAATCATAGCAGTCAAAATTGATTATGTGGAAGATGTTAATGAAGAATGGAAGCACCTCATAAGTTTCCTCAAAAGAAATGGCTATAAAGGTAAAGAAATTGATAAAGTATTTATGAGGGCTCAAAATTATGAAAAAATAAACTACAATATTGGAAATGGAAGATTAGTTTTGATCCCTTGCATTTAGGGAACAATTGATAAAATTGCAAAGATTCTTCGTAAAAAGAAAATAAGGGTGGCCTTCTCACCCCCGAACTCCTTAAGAAACTTATTGGAGAAGGTGAAAGACCTTATCAATCCCAAACAAAAAAGAGAGGTGTATTCAATTCCATGTTCCAGTGGAAAGGTGTACATCAGTGACAACGGATGCTCGGTGAAGGTGAGAATTAAAGAAGACTGTGTAGATAATATCCATTGTTGATCCAAAATTTCAACCTTAGTAGAACACTCTTAGATGGAAAACCACCACATCTGCATTGAAGAAGCAAAAATAATCGCAGCAGAAGACAATTATAACAAAAGATGAATACGGGAAGCTATTGAGATTAAAAACATCCCCAAAACCTAAATAGAGACGATGGTTTTATTTTGAGTAATTCCTAGAAGCCATTGATCCACATATTAAAGAGGAATGGGAACCATTAATATCCTTTGTATGACATAATTAATCAATGTTATTTATGACTATCATAATTAATGAATATTAGCTTCATTATTATTAATGGATCTCTTCCTATTCTAGTTTCCTTGAGAGCATTTTCTCCCAAAGATGAATGCAGATCTGACATCCGAAACGTACATTGAGAGTAAAAATCAAGGCACAGGTCTTCATATAAATTCAATGGATAAAATCTCCAGTTGTGAAAATATGACTAACTATATTCATATCTCTTCCACTTCATAGTGAGTTTTGACAATTGAGGATCATTGGGATCAATGGGATACTTAGCATGAAAGAGTGCTAAATGAGAATATTGTTTTCATTTCTACCACAAACATATTCTTTCTTATAAAATAATTGATCATTATTTTGTGCACATAATATCTTAGATAAAAATTAATGAGCATTCGTAGGAGGGGGGTCATTCGACTAATATTATATGCCAAAATTGTCTAATAATATACTTGGAATGTATCGACAACAACATGTGTCATGAACAGTGATATGCCTGACATACCATGGTTTAAGCTTCACAAATGTGATAAGGGAAATGTTCACATCAACATTAATATCCATAAATTCCGGAACAATTCCACTTGAGTGACATGTGTTATATGTTTGGTATGAGTTTCATAAACCTCTTTAGATATATGACGATGCATGGCATCATTTTCATTTGATGATAGAGGAGAATTCAAATGCCAAATATATTTCACCCTAAGCCTCACATTATCCGGAAGTCTATCTTGATAGGGTTACATACATATAGAAATCCAACATGCATAATCATTATCCTCATCTAATTGAATCCTAAATGTGTTATGCTGTCATAAAAAAATTCTTAATGTTTTGAATGCTCTTACAATCATCAACATCAAATGACCCGATGCAATTGTTTTCCAACGACACCTATTAGCAATGCTATATGAGAAACCTTTTCAACATGACATCTCTTATTTTCAAGTGTGCAAGGGTTGAGGTCACATTTTTTGATACTATCTCATTTACTTTAGACTCTTTGTTACTTCTAATGTCCAAAATTGAGTTGCATTTCTTAGACCTTAATGCTTTAAGCATATACATAACAATTGAGCTTGTCCTATGATAGATTTACCTTCAAAATTTTCTTAGAATGTCGCATTTACTTTATCTTGAACAATGCGATCATGCACCGATGGTCCCAATTCTTTGATTTTAGTTGAATCTATATTCTTCGGATTTTTTTGGTCAAAGACGATGTTGCTGTAAGTTTCAATTAATATCCATGAATTGCTAGGTGTGGTAGGATCTTGTTCTAGTTCAAATGTTGTCCCTACATAAAAAAATATATAATTTATTTATAATTTGAACTTAAGCATATTTCTAAATATTAATTTTAAAAGTTCGTGAACTTCCAAATCAAATCTAGAAATTGAAAAATTCAAAACTTAAGAAATTCTTTACTCACCAATGGTATTGATATCAACATTGTCGACACGTTCCTCGTCATTTTTCATTTCTTCATCAACACCATGTTATTCATTTCTATCATCGATGTGTTCCTTGACATTTTTCATTTCCTCATCACCACCATGTGCCTCCACATTTATTTAATTCTCTCTTTTCGCCCTTAAATTTTTCATGTTTTCATGTTTTCTCTCTTTTCTTTCCTCTGAATCACCTCTAAAATGATCATATTGTTTTTTATAATTCCTTTGGTTCCCATGTTCAAAGAATTAGAAACCTAAAATCCAATGCCAAATTAACACAAGTGAGAAGCCTAATAACACAAGTGATGAGACAACTTGCAACATGCCATAGTAAAAATGCATAAGTGATGATGTAAATTGCAATACCAGGTAGTGCCAAATTGTAATATGCTAGATACAAAATTGCACAATTAATGAGGCAATTTTCAATATCTAAAAGTGAAATTGTAATATGCCAAAATACAAAATTACGTAAGTGATGAGTCAAATTGTAATATTCCTTTTTTCTTGGAAACACATTGCAATATTAAGTTTTTAAGGAGAAAAATTACAATATCCATTTTTTATTAGAAAAAAAATGTATTATAATAGAGCAAAATTTCACAAATCATGAGGAAAATTGCAATAGTTTTCTTTTATAGAGAAAACAATTTTAATATCCCAAAAGTGAAATTGCAATATCCCATTTTCCTTAGAAAAAAATCTAATATCCCAAAGCCAAATTCAAAATATGCCCTTTAAAGAAAAACAATATATAATATCCCAAAGACAAATTCACATTATACCCTTAGAAAAATTGTAATATTCCAAATCCAAATTCATAATATACCCCTTCAAAAAAAATGTAATATGCCAAAGTCAAATTCACAACATGCCCCTTAGAAAAAAATGTAATATTTTTTTTCCCGCGAAAAAAAACATACCACTGTTATTCAATTAAAGCTGAATCAAGTAGTACAGATGTTCATCAAAAAGATACTACAATCTTTTCAAAAGACCAGAATGGTACTTCCGTACACTTCAAACTACAAAATTTTGCAAATTGGACTGAAACCATAACTTATATGCTGTCATACAAAATCCATAGAAAACTTAGACAAGAAAGGATTAGGAACCAGAATCCACCACCACATCTTCACAAACATCCTCCCAAAAAAGAAGACCCTCTTCTCCTTCCAATGCCATCTTTGATAACTTGTCAACATGTGAATTAAATTCACAGTAAATATGATCCAGCAAATATGAATTAAAAGATCTTAAGTCTTGTTGAATACGATTACACCAATAGCTTAGATTCAGTACCTGCAAATCAAACTCACCACGAGCCCACTTGATAGTGACTCTAGAGTCACCGAATATTTTAACCTTATGCAATCCAAAGCATAAAGAAACTCTGACAATGCTCCAGAGAGCTAAAAGCTCAGGTTTCATGTTGGTCCCATAACCACCATGCATATGAACAGTGAAAAAATGATCAGAGTTGAGGAAAATAACTCCGCCAATACCACATTTCCCCGCAGCTGCTGCCCCATCCAAAAATAATACCGGATCATACACCACCAACTGAAACCTTCCAATATTTTTCACCACAGGTTTTAAAGCTTCCCCTTGAAATTTCAGATAGTAACTTAAAGCCTCATGGTACACATAATCAATAGAGGGAATAATACTATCAAATATAGCTCTATTCCGAGATCTCCAAATCACCCAACAAATGAAAATTGGTAATGTTTTATGAGATTTTCCAATCTTCACCCAATCATGCAAACATTTTTCAACATTACACCCTTCCCAGTGATAAGAGAGACCCATATTTCTAGAAAACTTTTCCCAAACACTTTTAGTAAAACCACATTCCAGAAAAAGATGAGTGGCTGTTTCAGAATCCATCCTGCAAAATATACACTGACTCGGACCAATCCATCCCAGCATTTTCAAGTTGTCCCATGTTTTTAGACGGTTCACAAGAACAAACCATAAGAAGCATTGTAGTTTCAACGGAAGGTGTCATTTCCATATCAAATTATACCACCAGTGGGAAGGGAAAATACATCTGTGTTTGATGATATAATCATAAGTAGTGCGTGCAGTAATAATACCTGTAGACACATTTCCTGTCCACCGAATTTCATCCTCCCTATCAATGTAGTGAATACCAATAGAATTCAAAGAACCAATAAACTAATTCCATTCCCAAGCAACCTGTCGAGGCAGTTGCAAGTTCGCTGCATCCATCTAGTATCCCTGAGGCCTATTCTTCACAATAGAATTAAGGGTGATATAACCCTTCTCCCTTAATATATGTAATAAACCTTGTGAAAAAACCAAATGTTCGTTCAATCCACATATCGGATCCACCCTGATCGCCACTTCTGCCCCATCACCAACTTTCCAGCAAAGGCCATCTGCCATCCAACAATACACTTTCATAAACCCATTCCAAATGGGTGAAATTCCCCTCAGAACTTTCCTAGGATTCCTCAGCCAATGAGAGAGTTTAGTTTTGATATACTTTTCTTGAATCACTTGGGTCCAAAGGGTTCTGCCAAACAAGGCCCTCCAGAAACTTTTCAATCTCAAGGCAACGCTAAAGACAAAGAGGTCTTTTATCCCCCAACCACCAGCTGCAGTCGAGATCGATATTTTGTCCCAACCAATCATGGACAGATAGGAATTCTTCAAGCCCCCGAACCATAAAAACTTAAACATCATACTTCTCAAAGTATTAATGATAGAGCAAGGCACTGGGAGTAATGAAATCCAATAGACCGATGTCCTTGTTAGAACCGAACTTACCAAGGTAAGTTTCCCTCAAATGGAAAGTAAACGATAAGTCCAATGTGAAATCCCAACTTCAAATTTCTGAATAAGCCACTGCCAGTCCTTGACCAGATAACCATTTGGTTTTAGCTGAAAGCCCAAGTAGGTAAATCCATCCCCAATTTTTGAACAATTATAAGGCAAAAAGGCTCTCAAAAGTCGCAATCTATCCAAACAGACCAAGTTCTCGTAAATACAAGACTTTTTAAGACTAACTTTCATACCTGAGGCGCGACAGAATAGATCTATAATTCTCTAATATGCTGTCCATTCCTCCACCAAATCAATTCCAGCAAGAACAACATCGTCCACAAAGAGAGCATGGGAAATTGATAGATTCTTTGATATTTTCAAACCCTTGATACTACCTTCCACAACAGCTTTCTTAATCAACCAACTCAATCCATCAATTACTAATAAGAATAACAAAGGAGACAATGAACAACCTTGGCGTAATTAAAATTACATGAGTTGAAAAAAATTATACAATATGTCCCTTGGAAAAAAATGCAATATGCCAAAGTTAAAATTCTATAAGTAAAAAACAATTATACCCCTGAACTTTCTCTTTTCTGGCTTTTTCTCTTTTATTTTCAGAGTTTATTCAAATGCGAGCAAGTGATATCAAAATATTTCGTGCAAGAGTTTGTATATAGGATTCTCACCTAATATTTTTTTGAATTTGATGTTGTCAACACGACGAGATTCTGGGGAAATAATTGTGTTGGATCAAAAAAAGATTCTTGGAGCATCGTGTGCCTAGAATCTCATGCAAGCATTCATCTATACTCTCTCTCAGTCGAGGGTTTTTGCATGTCTCCGATGAGAGATTTAATTAACCATGGTTTGCTTTTCCAAGCGAAACACTCTTTACCAAGAGTTTTTGGTCAATGAGAAAGGAGAATATTTCTCGGCTGAGATTTTTTCTCATCCAAGAGTTTCAGCTTTCCATGTTGCAACCAAAAAGTGGTTTAGCCCTTTTGGACACCTTTGAAAAGTATTACCAAGTCTCAAGACTTAGTTCACTTGCTATCTCAAGTTTTCACTTGTCCACCTGCATAACTTGTCAATGAAGTCTTTTATTTATTTCCAAGTCATGGTGAAGAGTGTCTGACTCCCCAAATTATATGCAGATGAACTATTGTAGGTTCCTACTACACCTAGGCACAAGTCTATGAACATGCATTTTAGGTTTTCCTTTGCATTTGCCTAGCAACTTGCCTCACAAATTGTACTCTTATTTTAATTTCACATGGACATGAAGAAGAGTACCCAAAGTGATATTCAACCCACTCTCATGGGCATGCCAATGGACAAAAATGACCATATTTTCTCTAATACCACCTATCATGGGAGTGGTAGTGGTAAAGAGTGTCACATCAACACCAAGTTCTACTTTGATGCCACTTGTCATGAACCGACAACTTGCTCGGTTTTTTTATTTGAACTTAGGAATTTTCCAACTTCATTTTGACACCCAAAGTCGTGCAACATTTCCTAGCTTTAAATGCAAGGGCTTGGTCATCCTGCACCTACTACAACTAGACTATGCCTCTTGACTTAAGGTTTTCCCATAACATTGCCTTAGACTATAAAGCATCAAATGCAACTATGCCCTACTCAATTAAGTTCATTCAACAATCCACCATGCATCCAACCACAACCTTTGAAACATCCCAACAATATTTATACTTAATAAGATTCGAAACTTAGCTAATGTCAATAGTTAACCAACATAAAACACTGTAGAAAATCAAACATATTCATTTAAATATAAAATCCACAATAGACATATACATGAATACGTGACATGTAAGGTGGATGTCTCAAACTTTATTTATGAGAAGAATGCTTACAATATACAACAAGGGAGAGAAGCCACTTGCCTGGAACTCCTTTACATAAAATACAATGAATCTAAGATAAATTAGTCTTCTTCCAATGCCCAATAGTCCTTTAAAAGCTATCCCTTGAAGCTACCATAGACATACCTCATGTAGGTCTTGTTTATCTCTTAGTTTTTCACCCAGCTAGTCTGAAGTTGCCTGATTGTGCAAAACCCATAACTTAGCAAAATCTTAGAGCTCACTTGAAATTGTGTGAATGAATCACTTACCAAGATGATTGAATGCTTTAGACACTTTGAGGTATCCACTATATTTATGAGTCTTTCCAACCTCTTGCAAGCCACTCCAAGTCTAAGTGAATCCAAGTGTCCACAACCTACTCTTGACTATGACCTCATGACTTGTCTATCGACATCCATCTCTAATGGTGTCATGGTCATTGTACCTGTAATCACAATGCAATGCCTGACACATGAGTGCCCACAAATATACCTATCGCATCTATGTCTATCACAAGTGTGTTTGGTAGGTGCACCCACTATATCCATGTCCATCCCAAGTGTTCATGGAAGGTGCACCCATTGCAAGTGTGCCTACTAAGTGTACTGATCACAAGTGTGCCTGAACTACATATGACAAGCTGTGCCCAAGTGCACCCAGGAAGTGCATCTGGCAAGTTGTTCCCAAGTGCACCTAGGAAGTTCATTCGACAAGGTGCCACTAAGTGCACCTAGTTGTTTTATGCCCAAGTGTGCTAAAGAATATGCATCCCAAGTGCACGAAACCAACATTCGTCCTTTCAATGTGCATCCAATTGTTCCTAACTGACACGCATACAACCAAGTGCACCCACCGAGTTTTCCCAAGTCATATGTAAGATATTTTAAGTTCTTATTGCCACTTTTTTTGCCATGCATCATACATGTCTATAGATGAGGTTACCCATGAAAACCTTCTCTACCTTGCCAAGTTCCTTCCAAGTTTCTCTTGATCTATCCAACTAATACAAATACCAATATTTGTAGTATGTCTTACTTTTGTACAAGGATACCCAACCTGTGTCAATAAACCAAACACCCCAAAACCAACTCATCTACCCATCAACCTTATTTTATGTATATTCTTTCTAGACATCAACCACCTTGTATTTTTTTTCTAAACAACAACCACCAAGGTGATTGTGAAAGGTACTTAGAAGCTTTTCAAAGATAGGACCTTATAGATTCCCTCTTAACTGTGATGAGAAAAATATGGACACGTATGTATCTTCAACTTGATAAGACCTTGAGCATAATTGGAAAGAGAAAAACGTGGACAAGTATATATCCTCATGCCAAATATACATGAATTGCAATAACAATTCAAACAATATTCGATTGTATTCTTTTGGGTTCACATTTATAGCGTAGCAAAATTTATGGTATTTAATCTTTTTTAAAGTAACTCTTAAGGAATGAAGTTGAAATACTGTGCAATTCAACACCTGCACCGATTGATGGATGCTGCATTTAATATAGATTTGGTCATCACCAATCGGCATTACTTGCGTGTTTGTTAGAGTCCAATCAATAATATATGTTTGAGACCAACATTTAATGCTTTTCAGCTCTGTGCTTATTAATGCTTTGCTGCTCTGTGCTTATCCTATTTTTAGGTCATGGGATGTTGCAGCAGCAAAGTTAACTATTGAGTGTGTTGCTGTTCGATTTAAATTTGGTCTCCAGCAAGAAGCACGTGAATTTCATGCTCTATTTTAGTTGAATCGAATTGTTTTCATTTTGAACGGATCTATAGCGAGACGTGGACAACGTTATAACAACGGGTTCGCTTGTACCATGAAAGTGGTAGCTTGCGGAAACGTGTAATGGAGAAATCCAATTCTTAATCTGTGTTTTTTTTGCTGTGGGTAGAGAGTTTGTATGGTTTGGATCACACCAACTTGTAGTATGATTGGATTTTAAGTATCTCTTTTCCATTACTTTATTAATTCAAACTTTAAATACCATAAATTATTAATTGAATTTAACTTTAATAATATATTAATTATTTTAAATTTAATTTTATATTATATTATAGAAAGAAATAATTTATATTTATAATTTACTATTAAAGAGTAGAAAAATAATATTTTATTTTACATATTAAGAATAAGGTGGTTCGTTGGTGGGGATAGATGAATTTCATTTCATTCACCCGGGTTTAATTTCGTTCACACATCTTCTGGCTTGAATGACCTCTGTTTGCTCAACCTACCATCCACAATATGTGAGGAAGTTTTTTGAGACAACATTTCATTTCACATCTAGCTAAACTCAATTAATAAAAGATATCACTTTATATATTTTAAGTACTAAAATTTATTTTGTTAGTTATTATTCATTTTTTTTATGTTTAATATATCTCCAACTTATAACCTTTGACCATATGATGAAGTAACCTTCTTATTGTCCCAATCCTCTTCCCCCTTAGGAGCCCTATTCCCCATTAAGTTTATTGGAGTAGTAGTGACTCCCCACAACTTGATCCTTCACCTCCCAACAATACTTATTTTTCTATATTTTCTTCATGAAAGTCTTATCACAATCCTTTTGTATGAGACCATAGAGGTGACATCTTGAAAATATGAATGGTAGATTTAGGTAGTCCAAAACTTGGGTGTATGTCCAATCATTCAAAATCAAGTCAATGGATTCAAATAGTCTACCTTACACATTTATTTCCACCTAAATTTTTTCTATTGTGTGTGAATTTATGGAGATACAATTGTCCTCCACTAGGATGGTACTTCCAATTCAATCACCAATAACCTGTATACTCTTTTCCAACCACCATTCCATTGTGAAACCTAGTAGCTTGACCCAAATGAAGTCTTTTCTAGAAACTCTTCTCTGGCATCGGATAAGGGATGCCATGGCTTCAACAAGTGGAAAGATATATCCAATAGCTAGACCCATGTTAACATCCTCGCCACTTCTGCTTCAAATATAAACTGGAACCCTAGCCACCCTTGGGATATCAAGTGAAAAATAAACCATAGTTCCAATGACCAATTTGTCTACATCCATGCCTGTAGAGAACCCATCAAAACCCTTCCGTTGAAATTTTTTCCTACCAATGTTTTCCCTTTCAGATTTAATTTTTTTTTTAACCTCAATATCTTGTCCAACCACTAATGCAACTCCTTTTATTTTCACAACACACCGTAATTTTTAAGGACCATCTCTATATATTTCTTTGGACCTAGTGATTGCAATAAATGCAAATCCAAACAACCTCCAATGAAGCCCAAATCCCCTAAGTGAATAGGAAATGCAAAAGGCACATCTTTCCAAGAACTCCGCAGGTCAAGACAAGTGGAGTTATTGTAAGATACCTCGATTTGAGGTTTATCCACCTAGGACAATTTACTTTATTTCCATCCCCCCTCTAATATACATCTAGGGAGATCTTTGAGACCTACAGAGAAGCCAACACCTAGCTAGCAAAAGGTTGTACATGCTCCTAACATGATTTTGTGTTTGTGCAAGTAGAGGGGGCCTCATTATTATCAACGACATACCCACTCTTCAGTGTTAGATTAGGGTCCAAGATAGATTCCTGCCTCCCCCCTAGGGTTTATGGAGTTTATTCACTAGGGAATCTATGGAGGGTTGATAATAAGACAAATAAATATAGTAACACTTAATTCATTAAATTTGGACTTTTAGGAAAAATATGGACTAAAAGGTGTGAATTTAGCATTTCAAAGTGTCAATATCAACCTTTCTGAAGTGCAAAATTGGGTTCTGAAAGTGACAATATTGGGTTTAAAAAGTGTGTTTTTATATACCAATGGTGTGTTTTTTTACTACTTCTGAACCCTATAAGTGCACTTTTTTATTCCAAAAGTGCACCTTTTTATTATGAAAGTGTGAATTTCAATTCAAAAATGTGAATTTTGATTTGAAAAGTGCATTTTTAATTTCAAAATGTGCAATCTTTGAATCTGAAAAGTGCAATGTCTATAATATTCATAGAAATTGATTACAAATGAGGGTGATGTATTCCTCCATACAGTAGCTCCATTAGAAAGTATTATAATTCACCAAGGATTATTCACCCAAAAAAAATGGTCAAACACATAATGGACAAGAGGCACTCTCCATAAAAGTCAATGCAAACTCCCCACTAGTTGCCTTCCCTAAGGAGATGCATGTGAGGCGGGCCTGTGGCAAACTCCATACAATGGTACATGATATAATTAATGGGATAGAGGTGCAAAGTGACTGGCATTAATGTCACCACATCCATAAGCCCATTCATCTTGCACTTGGTTTAGGTTCGCACAAGCAAGGTCTTGTTATTTGAAAAGGGATGTAGCCATATGGAAATGATGAAGGATATAGAGAATTGGGAAAATTTGCAGCAAGTGAATTATTCTGAGGAGGATAGTCTCTATCGAGACCTATCTACATTTGGTTTGCTTGCTTCAGAGTGGAGCAAGTTCTATCCCCCTTGTATTTCTTCTACAAGGTGGGAAAGCAAATTTGAGTCTGCCCCTTCTGAATTTACAATGAATTCTTTGATATGGGGTCCTGGAACATGGTGTTTAAGAGTGCATAGTATCTTGGTTTTGCATTCCTTTTCCTCTTGTTGTCAACAGGGATATCATATCTTCCTGGCTATACATATATGCGATTTTCAAAGGGTACCTAGAATATTTCAAGAAAATGCTATGAGTTGTTAAAGAAGGGGGGTGCACCAGAAAGTCGCCACCCTGACTGAGGAAGCATGATACAATGGAAACAACATTGTGTGTTTGAGGTCGATAATTGATGATTTATATGGAAATATGTGTGAGTAGATTGCCCCAATG
The DNA here is from genome assembly GCA_027924585.1 of Larix kaempferi. Lineage (NCBI taxonomy): Eukaryota > Viridiplantae > Streptophyta > Pinopsida > Pinales > Pinaceae > Larix > Larix kaempferi. The sequence continues at coordinate 68,860,450 of BSBM01000047.1, read as the reverse complement.
GACGAGGTCAGAAAATATTTGGAGTAGCTCATGAAGATGAACATTTGCAATCATTGTCAAACTTATCCTTCAAATGATGCCAGGCACATGGATGAAGTCTTAGTCATCCAACCTATTCGATGTCTTTTTAGACATGTATGAACAGTTAATTGTGGAATATTTGATGGTTTTGTTTGAATCTCTCTATGGTTATGTATTTTTGTGCCTTTTTATGTAAACAACTACTATGTCAAAGTATATAGTACCCATGTTGTAGAAATAGATGAAAAGAGAGTTTGGAAAATTTTGTACATAGTAGAGAATAATATGAGATGGACTCTACAAGAAACTTTCATAATTTTTTTGAATGCAATGTTTTGTAAGGGATAGGTGTGCTCAGCGGTTTAATACAAATCTGTTTAATTTTTTGTTTTAAAAAATGAGACATTTGTTGTTTTTTTTGTAAGCTAGTAAACATTTTATTACTTAGTGAGGATAGTAGATGTACAATTGAAATTCAGGAAGCAGGATCATTTTATGATGGATCCATCTTGATATCATAATTACATGTTCAAAATTTTCAAGGCCCTGAAAGTGACCAACTTGGGATTTCTGCAACTATTATGGTTTACTACTAAAAACATAACTATACCATCTTTCTTATCTAGTATCATAATGATAGAAGAAGCACCAAAATTGAGCCAAAAAGAGAGAAGCAGGATTAAACCATGCATTGGAATTAATGATCCCGAGGAGCCTCCATAGAATTTAGAAGGAGAAGAATGGGTTCACCAAAGAGAACTAGTTTTTGTGCTTCCCAATTCGTCATTCGATGCGGGATATCAGGGTGGCCACACACGGAAATTAGTAGAGAAATTCACTTATTATGATGTTCCATTCTAAAGCTGATATATTCCATATACTTGTAGATATCGAAAACCAAATTGAAGAGGGTCTCCCCCGAACTACTATCGTTGAAGGAAATTTTCAATGTTCCCAATGCCATTATTTCCATCACTAAGGTTGGGTATCTCACCCAGGTTGTTTCTTACATGTGTAGTGTCCAGGTTGGTAGTGGTGTGTGCCATTTCTTCTCCAAATCCCATAGAAGTTATAGTACCATCAAACCATTCATCCTTGAAACTCTAGACTTTCAGGTCTGGCTCAGTCATAGTCGTGGCAGGGTTTTTTCCCAGGCTTCCCTCTTTTGTTCCTAAAGATCGGTGGGGGGACCAAACAATGAGCATGCATTCTCTAGAGTTGGATCCAACATGAGGACGAGTTGCATCATCTCTGTGAGGACGACTATGATGTCTCAATCAATCCATGAGGGATACTAGGGGAAATCCAAACACAGAGATAGGAAGGGCAGAGCACAAATAGGGGAGCCAGATGAATTTCAAATGTATTCTGGATGGGAGTGACTTCGCATTAATTAAATATTTCTCATCAATTTGAGGCAATATCTTGGTACACAACTAGAAGGATATAGTACGACATGCCTTCGATGAGCCCTGTCACTCCATTCAATTCGCCATCTCTGGAGGATGTGATATCTTGCAACTTAGGATTAACATTAAGTGCACCACCTCTGGAGCATGTGAGATCCTACAACTTACGATTAACATTAAGTTTTGGGTACTGAGATTGTTGACGTCATTGTTTGTCACAGAGGAGATTTTAATCTCAGCATTCATACCCAAAACCTTATGTTGCCGCATGTTCAAACAGGCTAAGGCCAACATTACTTCAGATTACACAAGTATCACCCCATACGAGGTAAAAAATAATACATTATTTTTAATAGCTTCCAGACCTTAATAATTATTGCAAATAGTACAACAAGTTATTCAATGTTGTGAAATATCTATACCCAAATTTTACAAACCCAATCATGATGTGAGAAACACAATGTTTTATTTGGGCATTACAATATCATAGTAAACTGGTTATGTCTGTACACTATAAACATGTCTAGCGAGACAATGTGTGTATAATATAAACATGTCGGTCGATCCTTTCAACCGATTTATTTTTAGGTAGATCCAGATCATTTTAGGAAATAGGAACAAAGACTCCACCGTATAAAATATAAATTTGTTGGGCTAAGAACCCATCAACCTATATCCATATGATCCATACCACTCTCCACATTATGCCCCATTTGCTCTCGTTGTGCCTTAATTATTGCAAGGACCTTCTCATTTATTCTTATTCTCTCTCTCATATCCATCGTAACCTTGGTGACCATGCCCATACGATGCTATTTACATTGATCATCATATTTTTTTGCACCAACAACCAATTTTTGGTTTCTATTTAGGTATTTTTTATACAAGACCTTAAAGTCCTTTGATGCTCCTATTGGTTTCCACTATTGCACCTCTACTTTGTAAGACTCAAGAGTAGTAGCATCTGAATCATGATAAATATCACCAATGGCCCTACCCAACCATATTACACAATCTGGCACTGGTGATAGCACAATGACCATTTGGCCCTTTACAACATGCACTCTTGTAATGAATTCATCTCTAGTCTTGTTGCATGCGGGTCCAACATAGAAATCCTCAAATGCAGGAACATTTTCCTTCAAGTAAGCATCCCTAATTTCATGTGAAGATTTTGTATGTGCACTATTATGTATATCCCAGCTCGTCAATGGCCAAAAGTTACTTGCTGACAAATCAATATTTTTGAAGGGATTGTCCAAAGATTTATATATAGCCTCCCAATAAATTAACTTGGGATGCAAAAAAATTTCACCTCCCTACTCAATCCCTTGCTTCTAAAATTAAATATATGTTTCTATTCCCTTTTTATTCCATCCATGTATGAAGGTATTTTTAATTATAGATTTAATAACCTAGGATGCTCCACTGGTAAGTTTGCACTATCATTTGGCAATTAACACCATAGATAAATAGGAAATGACCACTTTTCATCTCAAAGTGATGCCATACATTGCATGATTGGAATTTTATCTATGAGTATAAATCTAAAAAAATGGCATTTTTTTTTATACCGATGTTCTTGGCATATCTTTCCAAAAGGTGAGGTTTCACAAAATTAGTAAAATCATAAAATTCATCAATTAGATAAGGGCCTTATAAATTTTGATCTTCACATGTCCTATACATATCCATAATATTTGAGAGTGAAAATATATCCTTGTGCATTAGCTCTGTTGATAACCTTCCATAAGTTCCATCTATGTCTTCATGGATGTGTCAAACTAGGAGGAATCCAACTTCAACAATATTGAACACTCTCCTTGTTGTTAAAAGAGATAAAAATGCAATATTGTCTCATGTAAGATGTGGAGATTTGTTTGAATTCTCCTGTACAATTTTATTAATAGTAGCTACCAGTGAACCAATATTTTCTCTCGATTTTTCCCATCCACTGTTACCATGCACAACTCTCACATCACCATTCAAGAACATATTTTATAATGGTATAAAGTGATACTCTAAGTATACTCTTATGTGCATTATCAAACATAGCCAAATTCCTATGTCTCCATATCCCCAAATAATATACAAAGGAAAATCTATTAAGTTAACAACATTTGTAACCAGGTGGGCTAGACTTCCTTCAAATGTACCTTGTGCCCAGCTGATAGAAATATTAAAACTCCTAACTACTTCCAACCACACTTGCTAAGTAAACCAACATTGAACAAACACGTGCTCCACCAATTCAACATCTATTTTACATAAAGGACAACAATTTGGTCCAATACATCTTCTTTTAAGAAAATTATCCGAAGTCAATACTTTATTCTCCAAAACTAACCAACAAAAACACTTCAATTTAATAGGTGCATTCCACTTCCATAAAATTTTATTCCGCCATTTATCTTGAAATTCCAAGAAACAAAGGTATAACTTTAAAATCCTTATTGTAAGGGTGCATTAAGAAAAGCATGAATAATTAATGTGACCTCGAATGTAGAGAACATATAACCATCACAAATAAATAACAAACAAGTGTTTTCCATTCAAATGCTTGAAAACTTATCTTTGCAAACTTCATTTCATACTCCTTATAACTCCACAAAGGCTAGATGGGACCCCCTTCTCCGTTTTCTCATGTTATGTTATTGTTTGATTGACTATAATCTAATGAAGAAGTGGGTTAAACTAGAGGTAGTGGGTGCAATTTTCTATGCTTTACAAATTATTAGTGTTGAGTTGGAAATCAGGTCAACACCACCTACCACAATTTGTAGAGTACATTCATATCTTCTATTGAGTGGCTAAACACCCAATTATGACACTGACCTCATATATTTCATAATCCATAAAGTGCAAATTGCCTTGTTAACAAGGATATTTTCAATGTTCATTTCATACTTGTGGACCTCAGTCATCAATTGCATTAAGTAAGCAAGCTCCAAAAAAGTAGAGATAACCTCTTTTAGATATTAGAAATTCAATTCAATCAAACACATAAAATACACACAAAAGGCACTCAGGGGAAAAATTCTATATCTTATTCCGAGTGGTGTTCACTAGAATTAAAGTTTCTCTACACATATTTCATCCTTGATATATGTTCATTGATATTTTATTACTAGTTTTATTTAGTTCATTAGACATGACGATGATTTTAATTCGTGTGGGTGGTCCCTAAGTGCCAACTGAACCTATGTGGGGGAATCAGGCAAAATCCATTGGTTCACCTTGAAACTCAATGCTTGAATTCCTACAAATGATGAGGAATGGACTCAATAAAATTAGATGTGATAAGAGGCCACACTCAAGCACTGCAATCACTACTTTACCTCCCATATGTCAATATCACCATATTAGGTCTTTTAAGGTTTAGGCATCTAATCACTCAACCACTAGATGCAACCTTGCATGGAGTCCTAGAATGATATCATGATGTTAGATGTTGCAAGATGTCAACAAATGAAGCATTGAAAACTCCCTATGTACCCTCATGTGAACCTAGAATCCATAAACCTAGGCATGTAATCATATAGATTGTTGGAATATTGCATTGTGTTGATAGAGGAATTTTAACGTCATTGTGAAACATCTTCTTCTTGATTATGTGTATCCTCTTTGCAACTCAATGCACACATGTAGGTTGGTGATCAAGCATTAATGTACTTGTTTTCATGCTCACCACCATTGCATGCTTGTGTTCTCATTGGATCTAAAACGATGGAATACTCCTTAGCATTCAACCCTTGGAAAGGCTACATCAAACTTTCAAGCAAGTCAGAGCGCTCTAATCAAATCAATCGACGTGATGTAATAACAAGGACATAATATGTTAAATTCAAGGCATGCAAAAATAAAATCCTAATGACAAACCGAGTCATGACATAACTTGACTTTACCAACACCACAACATTGAAAAGGTGAAAATTTCAAGCACATCATCATTAAGGATTTAACCAATAACTTAAAATCATCAATTAAATGCAAGAGAATAAGATCAAGTGAGTGCAAAGTCTACTACATGATGAGGCTTTTTAAAATAAAATTGGGGTCCCCAAAACGACTTGGGGCTAGTTGAGGCATCAATATGTTCAGAAATCCTTGCACCAAAATTTGAACACCAACTCAAAAGAGAACATCATAACATGAAGAAAAAAAAGGCTCAACACCATGTCAAGGGTGAACACCAGAATGAAAAAACACAAAGCTTGCCCCTAGATCAAAGGCAAATATTGTAACACATGCTTCTCTATACATGCATTCATTGAAGATGTAACATGATGCCCTTTAACTACCACTTCAAAATTCTCCAAACTATGAAACCTCACTACTCACCTCCTAGGAAAATCATCCCATTAAACTATTCCCTCTAATGGAAAATGTGATAAAACCCTTTTGTCCCGAAAAAATCCATAAACAATATATTACACAAAATTTGAGGACCTAAAGTTTAGAGTTCACATTTTCTTGTGCGATAGGAACTAATAGCAAAAAACTATCAAAGAAAAAACTAAAATCCTTGTGTAGATTGAGTGATTGGGAGGAATGTTGTTTTACTCCCCATCTCACTATGTGACATGTTATGTAATCAACAATTCCTTAATTATATAAATAATGATTAAAAAAAAACATATTTTATATTCACAAGGAAATAGAGTTAAAAGTGAAATTGTTAAAATGCTTTCCATTTAGTTTTGATCAATGAATAGTTAGCAATATTGAAAACTAAAATATTTCTCCATCATTATTTCTATAATGAATGAAAAGTGAAAAAACTCAACCTATTGCCCCTATCATTTAACCAAAATTAAAAAATAAATTCATGATACTAATTAAATGGAAAAAAAAACAATGAAGGAATAAAACAATCAAAACCATACACATGGATATGGAAAAGGGAACATGGGGTGATCATAAACAATGGATGCAAAAGTAAACAGGAATGGGGGCATAACTTTTTCTTCCGGTCCCCATCCTCGTGAAAAGGAAGGATGTAATGTTGCCATACCTTCACGAGGATGTAATGTTGCCATACCTTAATTTATGAAATGTGCCTTTCAAACACACTATTTTCTATAATTTATTTCCCAAATATCCTTTATTTATGGCCCACGTCATTATTGGGTAAAACCAGACTATTTTAATAAAGCGATCTTTACTTTAATTGTCGATTTGTATTTTACATTAATATTTATCAACCAGCTTAAGAAAGTTCATAGCGTAAACGATTCTATTACGTAATGACGCAAAATGACAAAAGATTAATCATCATTTGAACGACAATATGTTAATGTCAAAACTATGTTTGCCATTAATCTCCTCCATATTGAAAATCTGATTAATCTCCTCACTGTAAATCATATCTTTATTTTTTAGATGAAATAAAATATATTTCTATTGGTACAGAAATGCGTTAAAAACTAGAGACGGTATATGTTGTGGGATTTCTTTATTTTTTAGATGAAATAAAATATATTTCTATTGGTAAAGAAATGCGTTAAAAAGTAGAGATTGTATATGTTGTGGGATTTCTGAAGGAACTAAGAGATTACATATTCTTTGAAGTTAGGATAAGAGATTACATATTCTTTGAGGTAGGATTTGTCTGTGTTTTTTTTTTCAACAGAAAAAATATGTAATTTATTATTTTAGTGAGAATCAAAGTTATATTTCATATTGAGTTTAAAGAAGTTAAAATCTCTTTATTTAATTAAAGTATAAACATCTTCGATTACAGTATAAGCATTGGGAAAAAGTCGATACATAGAGAGAAGCAACCTCCATTAATAGATCCAATTGCAACCCCAACTAAGTCTAAAGAAACATAACTTTGCATAAAAAATTATGTGACTAGAGGGCCCGTGCCAGCCTAGAAACAATCTGTCCAGAAAGAAACAACATTATCTAGCAAAAACCAAGAAACTTGAGCAGAGACTATCCACAAAATAGTTCTCAAGAACCAGATAAATCTTATGAAATATATGTGTAAAATATCCGGAATTGAGATAAATATTTAAAAATAAAACTTGAGATTAGTAATTTTACAATAATAAAGAGCATTGTGTTATAAGAATTAGACATTTTTATCCATGCATTGCTATAATTATTTAACAAATACTTCCTCTATTATATAGAAATTGAGTTACTTAAATATAAAATAAAACTTGTGATTAATGATTTCACAATAACAGTATGAGAATTATGTTAAAGGAAGGCCCTTCCTCTAATACATAGCTTTAGGGAGGCCGCCTTATTCCGATTAAAGTATGACCTCAACATGAAATCTAATGTACTAGCAAATGAAGGATCCTTGAGGCATGAGGGTTGTTTGTAGGTTTGGTAAGTTGGAAGGTGGAGATCATAGTTGTATCTTCTTTATATTATGATGATTGTATGTTTGGAATGGGGGAGTATATGGTTTCCCAAGTCACGCCACAGGTGCGTTAAAATTTGGTTTAGGTATGTTTTAACTCTTCATGCTTTTGCTTTTTACTTCATTCACATATTGAATATTGTATAAATATTCAATTTCGTAATAAAATTAAGTTTTTTTAGTTATTAGAGAATTCTAGATATACATTCTTAAGGAGTTAATTGTTACATGTTTAGGTGTAACTAAGAAGATATGAAACATTTGTTTCAACATATATAAAGATCTCCATTGCCCATTTCACTACAAAATGGTTATTCTTTTTCATGCTCATGCGAAAGAATAGTACATTGCAATTAGTACACTAAAAATGACACTCTTGAGATTCTAAGATATGTAATAGAGGTAAATGCAACTGAGGTAAATGAGGGTTTGGTAGAATCTAAGAAATCCATTATACATATCTCCCATGGAAACTCAATTTACAATGAATTATGAATCTCATTTACTTAATTAGTGAACTATAATTACAAGAAGAAAAAAAAACTTAATGCATGACACTTTTTATGATTTTCAACAACTAGAACTTCTAACCCAAAGGTCAATGATATGAAAATTGGATATCAAAACCTCATTAATCTCTCATTTGACACTTTCATGATTTTCAACGACTATAACTTCTAACCCAAAGCTCAATGATATGAAAATTGGATATCAAAACCTCATTCATCAATCTCTCATTTGAACACAAAATATTATAATATCTCCAATATATAACATAAATGGTCATAAATATCTAACTAAGGTTCCAAGTTTTGTGAAGTAATAAGTAAGATATATCTAGAAGCACATAATGGTTGAAATTACTATGTGTTTGCATAATAGTTTTTAAAATTAATCACTTAAACTTATTGAAGTTTTAAAGGAAAAAGTTTTCTATCTTATTCATTTATCTTGATTTTCTTTTATTAGGCTAGTCATCATATTCATTTATCTTGATTTTCTTTTATTAGGTTAGTCATCATATTGTTTCTTTCAAAATTTATATATATGGTAATGGTTTGCGTAGATGGTACCTTATCTCAATTTAGAAAATATTAGCCATTTATCTAATAAAAGGACAATCTACCTAGATAACAGTGATACTTTACTTTGTAAAAGTACAATTTCTCTAGAGAACATTAGCCATTTACCTAATAAAAGCATAACTATGAGGAAAAAGGACAATTTACCTATATAAAATTAGCTATTTACCTCTCCCTTTGGTCGAGCACCCCTGGTAAAAGGACAATCTTTATAGGTAACACTCCTCAAACCAGCTTTCCCTAGACAAGAAGATCACTCTCTTGTATATTTTTACACGTAGCATGGCTAACCAAAACACCCCTGAGTCTCCAAATTCGATAGAAAAATAATTGTTGAAAGTACAATTTCAATTGCTCAAAATTTTGGGTAGTTTTAAAATTGGGCATTTAGTTTAAGAAAGACAATGATGATTGTTGAAATCGTAAAATTGCATAATCTACAATTTTCATGCTTGTTGTTTATCCTACGCGATCCCCACACCATAAAAATGTGTTTTCTTTTTAAACCAATAACATACATTTAATTTGTTTTTACACTTATATTTCGCTATTAAATATACATCTAATTCTTTTAAAAATTAATAAAACTTAAACAGAGAAGTGTTAAAATGTGATTTCTTTTTAAACTAATAATATACATTTATATTGTTTTAACGCTTATATTTCAATATTGAGTATGCATCTAATCCTTTTAAAATTTGATAAAGCTTGGACACATTCTTAGCAATTTTAGTGTGGAAGTCTTAAAAGACACTGACATGTTACATAAAATCAAATTTGATGAATTCTTAAAAACAATAACATAGTGTAAAGAATGATGTTATTCTCAATACTATTATCGATATTAAATATACATCTAATTCTTTTAAAAATTAATAAAACTTAAAACTTAAACACAAAAGTGTTAAAATGTGATTTCTTTTTAAACTAATAATATACATTTATATTGTTTTAAGGCTTATATTTCAATATTGAGTATGCATCTAATCCTTTTAAAAATTGATAAAGCTTGGACACATTCTTAGCAATTTTAGTGTGGAAGTCTTAAAAGACAGTGACATGTTACATAAAATCAAATTTGATGAATTCTTAAAAACAATAACATAGTGTAAAGAATGACGTTATTCTCAATACTATTATCGATATATATTAAGTTTGGTGAGATGAAATATAAAATTTTTGAAAATTTCCTTTAGCATAATATATTTTAAATTTTTTTGAAAATTTCCTTTAGTATAATATATTTTAAATTTTTTTGAAAATTTCCTTTAGCATAATATATTTTAAATTGCCAATATATAAGAATTAGAAATTAGATCCAGGTGTGTGATAACTGGTACTTAAATTGGTTTTTGTTGGTTATGGAAAACTATTTTTTTTAGTTATTTTTTTGGAATTTTGATGATTTGGATCGTTTTAAAATAAGCTAAAATCTTTAAAGACACAGTTCCATAATACAATTCCACAATAAATAAGGTGGAACTACAATTCCACCCATTTTTAATAAATATAATAGAACTACGATTCCGCGGTTTTTAATAAATAAAATAGAACTACTATTCCGCACGTTTTTATAACGAGATCCAGCGAACCAAACGGAGCGATTTGAGTGCCAGTTATCCCACGCCGTAAATAAACACTTTTAAATGAAATATGAGCCTGTCGTTCAAATTTGATCTCTCCTCCCGGAGACGGGAGAAGGTTGAATTTGTCCCTTCACTTCGTGGCATGAGAGCAGTAAAAGCTTATCCAAGTTTGGAAGTCAAACAAAAATAATGCAGCGGAAAGACGTGGACAATTCAAACACGTGTTATTGATTGACAGAGGATGGTTAATGATAAATTGGCAAGTGCAGCAGGCAAGCTGAAGCCATGCGAATGCGCGGTTCACCCAACTTTCAAATCTTGGCATCACTTTAAACAAACATTATGTGCACGCTGCCAATTGGCGTCCAAATAATTTCCACACGTGAATTGCATGCTCATTTCCTTTTTAGATTTTAAGTTGTCGATAAACCTGGATGGACTTTCGCTTACCGAATCTCAGACAGCGTTATCGTAGCTGGTTGGTTTTATTATTAAACGTAGAATCCGCAGCTTTAAAATCCACATTCCCCTCCCGTCCTAATATAAGCGGGAGGCTGGAGCTTCTTGTTGGGCGTGCAAGAAAGTCCGGGGAAACTTCATGGAGAAATCTTTAGACTTACCGGCCAGCTACCAGAGGGGGGATTTCATGTTAATGCTGTTCGTGTTGGCTCTTGCGATGCTGCCGTTGTTCTTTCTGTACATTAAACAAGAATTCATATCATGGAAAACAGTGCCCTATGGACCCAAACGGTACCCGCTTGTGGGTTCGCTGTTTGCGTTTTGGGAGAATCGAAGCAGGCAATTAGACTGGTACGCCCAGATGCTCGCAGATTCCCCCACGCAGACCATTCTGGTAGAACGACTGGGAGGCATTCCAACCGTCGTGACGGCAAATCCTGAGAATGTGGAGCACATTCTGAAGACGCGGTTTGACAATTATCCCAAGGGTGAGCCATTCAGGGCCATTCTACACGACCTGCTAGGGAAGGGGATCTTCAATTCCGATGGGGACGCCTGGAAGTCGCAGCGGAAGGTCGCCAGCTACGAGTTCAACACCCAATCTCTCCGCAATTTCGCTCTACAAGTCGTCGAGGCGGTCACGGATCGACTCCTGCCAATTCTAGAGGAGGCGAGCGAGCGGGCTACCTGCTTGGATTTGCAAGATATTCTGCAGCGTTTCGCGTTTGACAATATATGCAAAGTTGCGTTCGGGGTCGATCCGGCTTGCCTGGATGGAAGCCTTCCTATTTCGGAGTTCTCGCAGGCTTTCGACGTGGCGACCGAGCTGAGCGCTCGAAGATCCATTGAACCGATCTCGTTGGTGTGGAGGATAAAGAAGATGCTCAACTTGGGCTCGGAAAAGCGCCTCTCTCGAGCGGTGGAAGCTGTGCGCCGCTTCGCCATGGATGTTATTCGGCAGCGGAGACGGGAGATGGCCAGCGGCGCTCCCTGCAAACAGGACCTTCTCTCAAGATTCATGGCGCTCGCGAACCCACAAGCCGATCTGCCTGAAAGCGAAGCCTATCGTTCCGAAGAGTTTCTTAGGGACTCCATCATCAGTTTCGTCTTGGCCGGCAGGGACACCACCTCGGCTGCACTAACGTGGTTCTTCTGGCTACTAACTTCACATCCCCACGTCGAGGAAGCAATACACAAAGAGATAGCCCGCCTCATGACCGTCAAACCAGAAGCCAAACGGGACGGAAATCTCTTGGTATTTTCATACGAGGATCTGCAGAGCATGCATTACCTCCACGCCTCAATCTGCGAATCCATGAGACTTTATCCGCCGGTGGTCTTGGACTCCAAGCACGCCCTGGACAACGACGTCCTACCGGACGGGACTTTTGTTGGCAAAGGAACCCGCGTGACTTACAATCCCTACGCCATGGGTCGAATGGAGGCCATCTGGGGCGCCGATTGCCTCCAATTCAAGCCGGAGAGATGGGTTAACGAGGATGGCCATTTCGTCCCACAGAGTCCGTTCAAGTTTGCAGTCTTTCAAGCTGGCGCGAGGGTCTGTCTGGGCAAAGACATGGCGTTTATTCAGATGAAGTATGTTGCGGCGACAGTGATTTCCATGTTCAGATTGCGGCGGGGGGCTGTTCACAATTCGGCTATGGGAACTGCAAAGCTCATTCACAGCTTGACTGCGCGCATGAATGGCGGTTTTCCCGTTGTGGTTGAAAAAAAAGAGGCTGTTATTATTCCATAGTAGCGGCGCTTTTCCAATTTGCATCGCTGCTCTCTCCGTCTCCTATTTTCCTTACATTTTCTGTGTTGTGTACAGCTTCAAATTTAGGGTAAGGTTGACACACTGTATCTGTAAAATAAGCCTTTTTTTAAGCTTTAGTTTCTGGGTTGGCGTAACTTTATGTTTTAAAATGTATGAATGGAGACTATTGCTGCGATTGCCATATTCAACCAAATGTCGGTTTTATAATCCCTGCAGAGAACATGTGTTGCACCTTTTAACTAGTAACTATTATTACTTCTGCAGAGACCATACGTTCCACCTTTTAACAGGTACCTATTATTAGTTAGTCACTATGACTATGACTATCATTTTTTTTTAAGGAAAAAAAACTGTATTTTTGTTATGACTATGACTATCATTTTTTTTAAGGAAAAAAAACTGTATTTTTGTTATTTAGATGAAATCAAAAAATACATAATTACATTCATACGCGGAGGCTTTGAAACCTGGACTGTTTGTGTAGGATTGTTTCAAATAACAATACTGTTTTGGACAAAATTCTGTTCAATACATAAACACAAAAACAAAAACTAGCAAAGCTAATCATCCCACATTCTTTAAAAAAGAAATCTTTCAGGCAGGAAGCATAGTGCACAGACTAGTAAGTATCATCAAGAAAGGAGTCTAATGAACGAGTAAGGTTAAAGGTTAAATAGATTTTTTATTTAATTTAATATTATTTAAAATTATTGTTATTATTAAAAAATAAAAATAAATAGATTTTTTAATTGTTGATAAATTTAATTTTATAGTTATTGAAATATTATTTAAACCAAAGTTATAATAAAATTATTTTTTGTTATTAAAATAATTAAAAAAAATAAAAATAAAATGAAATAAGTAAGGTGTGAACTACCTTGTAAAAATTAAAAAATTGTTAGGACACAAATGTTTGTTGGTTTGTGGATAAATCAAATACAAATATAAATTTGTGTATATTTGTGTTGATTGTCCGCGGTGGGCATGTCTATAGACCTGAACCACCACATTAGCTTTTAAGACATTAAAGTTGGTGCATATGTGAGTAGAGATGGAACCATGGTTATTAATATATTTTCTTTCTTCGAATCTTTGAAATCATATATGAATATTCATGGGACAAGGTTGAGGCAATCAAAGGCTATATTGTAATTAGTGGTTAAGTTATTTCTATGTAGGTAATTCAAATATGAGTTTGAAAGTGAGGTAATAGATTCTAGCTAGTGTTCTCTTCACTTTTACTACTAATGATGGCCCCTAAGTAGTAAACTATCTTCTCTTCTTATAAAACATGGTTGCTATTTTATAGCATGAAGTTTTTTTAACCTTTACCTAAACCATCATCTTTTTTTATAAAACATGGTTCTTATTTTATAGCATGAAGTTTTCTTTAACCTTTACCATTTGACTGAAGACTTTTTATACTATTTTCTAATTACTTCTTTAACATTTACCATATGACTAAAGAATTTTTAAAATATTTTCTAATTACTTATTTGTTATAATCAGTTTGGCTTCTGGATGTTGAATTTATAGGCTTAAAGAAAATCTTGCAATGTAGGGCTTAGAACCTATTTTTCTCTTTGTAGAGGCATTGTTTTGAATTACAATTCTAATTGTTGAAAGCTCCAATTGGAAAAAATGAAAGTTAGATGTAATGTCAATGGGTTTCTTAGCCTACAATTTGGTAGTGAGAGGTAGCAAATGTCTATGAGAGTTCACAACAATTCTAATTGTTGAAAGCTCCAATTGGAAAAAATGAAAGTTAGATGTAATGTCAATGGGCTTCTTAGCCTACAATTTGGTAGTGAGAGGTAGCAAATGTTTACGAGAGTTCATATATTCTTATACAATTTGGTAGTGAGAGGCAACACATGTCCATAAGAGCTCATAAATTCTTGTTAATAATCTCCTTAGCTTTATATTATATACATTTTGAGATAAGGTTATCAAATCTCAGGGTTTTTCATCAAATGGATTAGGAGTGGGCTCTTAGGAAGACATCAAAATTGGTAAGTTATTGTGTTACATATAGTGTTTCCTTATAATTGGAAGTTACATATAGTGTTACATTTATGTATTGTTTTTCCGGTCTTCGATTCATGTGGCTCTTTTGAGTCATGTATCCCCTTAAATTTTTCTTTCTTGCTAATACCCTTCCTACAGATTTTCTTCATGTGATTTTGTAATCCCTTCATTTAATTCAATCTCAAAGTCTTAATTTGATGTGTCTTTAGTTACAAGGGCTTCTTCATATGCTCCCTTGAGCCCTTCTTGTCTAATAAGAGAAATACCATGCAATTTAATTTTCAAGTTGTTATATACCAAAGCTTCTTATCAGGGAAAATTTTAAGCAACCATATTTTTCTTACACTATGGAAACCTTGGAGAATCTTACCAATTCTTACATTTTGAACCATAAAATGTTGGGCTGTATTTTTGTAAAAAGATACAAATTTATAGTGATTTTATATAGTTTCTGGACAATTTTGTCAATTTTTAGAGTTAAAAAAGGGTATCCCATGGAATTTGGGCGAATCAAATTAGAAAAAAATGGAAGTTGACGAATCTTTTTTTGGAAAAAATGTTGAAAATTAGCCCATGGGCCAAATTTCTACCCTAGCTTCTTATACTTCTTTTACACATTAATATTAAAATAATACCAACTAAATCCATCCAAGGATATCAAAAAACAATATCCACATCATATATATCTATATAAAGAAAATCTAAATGCAACACATATTTATCCATAATAATATTCAAATCTGAAAATAATTGAATATTTTCACCGTGAACCTATGTCATTTGAATATGGTTTGTGGAGACTTACAAGCTTTTATCCAAATTAACATTAATAAATATTTGTTATACTAAGGTTTATAGGTTTATAGAAGTAATAACAATTTTCTCTTGAATACATCCATAAATTTTTAATATGAAGTATTTTCAAATTTTTTTATGTAGAGGTTTTGATATCTTGTCATGATTAAAAAACTATCTCCACATGTTAACATCAACTTTTAAGCTAAGGCATAGTCTAGGTCTCCAATTATTTTTCCATAATGACTTTGTCTTACATATCTACTCTCTAATATTAAGATACGAGCCTTTTCTATAAAAGTCATCTGGCTTGCTATAACCCAAAAACATAAAAGAGTTTTAAGAAAAAATAATTACTTTTTAATGGAGTTCTATTGTGCAATGAATGTTTGGAGGTGACAAAATTATTTTAAATGATCATAACTCCATCAATATTGCTCAAAATATCTCTTATGACTAAAATTATGAAATGTCACAGATGTTATAAATCAATTGGAACTTAGCTTTGATAAAAAAAAAGGCACTTTATGAAAATATCTCTGCAATCCACAAGTGCTACTAGGAAAACTCTAAAGCAATTGATTTTAAATCATTCATAACTCCACTTCCTAGATTACAATTTAGATTTTAAATCATATGCTCATTTCTTTTAGAGTAACTCAAATATTTAGTTGGTTTCTTCAACATACATTTTATTAAAAAAGTATTTGAATAGTGCCATCCTTTTTTTCCTTGAAAAATCTTATTAAAAAAGTTTTTCACATTTTTTCCCAAGAAAAATATATGATACCAAATATTGTAAACCTTAATAGATAATTGATATCATTCTTGTAAGTGACATGATGCTCTTGTTGACCCCTATGTAACAAATAAGTGGATTATTTAACTCTGGCCATACCTTGATTCTCTCTATTAGCAGGTGTTGGCATATTTCCCTGTGAATATAGCCCTTAGGTGAATCACAATTAAAATAAAAGATAATGGATAAAATTCTCTTAATTTAACTTTATAAATTCACACACAAGAATATATGAATATATATATAAACTCCACTTTTTCATCCAAGAAATGGATTTGATAGCAAATGTTATGTATTCTAAATTTAAAAACAATAATTCAAAATTAGCTTGGGAATAATAAATAAATGCACATAATGCACAACAATAAAACACCTATATCCAACTTATAAATACAATTATACTCATGTGAAAGTATTCATATGTCAAATACTCATTATTATATTGTTTCTTATAATTACTTAGTGGACATATTTAATACCCACCAACAATCAAATGGACATATCTATTTACATTCATTATTCCCTTAAATATTTCCCTAAATATTCTATATTATACTTTATAAACACATTACAATAAATATATTTAAACATCTTCTTAACATATATAATATAACAAATATATATATTTTTAAACATCTTATTAACATATATATTACAACTATACATATTGATCATTATCAATTTAATACGATAACATAAAAATGGATTAACTTAATTTAATTTAACATGTTAATATATATGATGCATAATAATTTTACATCCATGGCATGCTCTAGTTTTAAAGAGCATCATAACATGTAATTTAAAATTATGGTGGACGGTTTTGGTTTTATTTTTTTATAAATTTTAAATAAATAAAAATATTTAAATTTTAGATTTTATATGTATTTTGAATATATATAAATATTAATAAACATCAAAAAAAAGTTTGTAACATGCCTTTTATATATATATATATATATCGGTTTTGAATATTATATATTATTAATAAATTGTAATATGTTTTTTTTAATGTTTTGATAAATTTAATATTTAAACATTTTTCAAATTAAAATTAAAATTGTTTTCCTATGTTTTAATTAAAAATTACAAAAAATTTATCATAGTTAAAATAGAGGGTTTGTGTCACTTTATTTTTTAAATAAAAAAATGTTTTGAAAAATAAAGCTCCTCCATTGTCTTCTTTTTCTATCCACCAATTGTTTCGGTAATAATTATGTCATCGATAACGTTTTCGAGTTGAAACAATCACACTCTGTCCCACTTGTTTTGATTTGGGAGGCCGGTAATTCTGCTTTTAAATGGGTCAATTAAGGTCATAATTAAAATGCCTAGGTTTTAAATAAGTCCATCTCTTTGTGTTGAAATATATAAATGAACTTTGTCTCATCTAAATTTTTCTTCTAAAACGTCAGCTGAAAAATCTATTTGCTGAAATTAAACTTGATTTTCAAGGCGTTCCGTTGAAAATCTATTTTATGTACAATAAACGTGACAAAATAGATTCACATACTTAAATAAGTACCAATATATAATTTCATATTTTAATAATGGTTAGTATATTTTATTTTAATTACGAGTATATGATTTAGCATCAATCATTGTTATTGAAAATATTATATTTTAACACAATCACCAATCTATAATTAGCATCCATCGTTGTTATTGACAATATCTTACCCGGTGTTAGCTCGATCGATGACATGGATGCACATGTGATTCTATTAGAATCTTAATTTACAAAATATTCTTAATTACTTAAATTAATAAGATATATAAATTAAATATTATATATCCATAATATTATTAGTTTATAATATTATATTAATGAATATAAATTTTAGATAGGTTTTAATTCTTTATGTGAAAAGGTCATCCTATTTTATTTACAAAATGTATTATTTTCAATGCATCATAATGAGATAATAATATTTTATTTACAAAATGTATTTTTGTTAATAGATCATAATCAAATAGTAATAATTCATTTATAAAATATAAATTTTCAATAGATCATAATAATATATTTATAATCAGGGGAGGCAGGTGTGGGGATCATAAATCGTCAACTTCTTTGCTTGGGGAGTGGGGAAAAAATCCAACAATGTAGCTGAATGGTTATCCCTTCTACACGACATGGAAATTGCGTTCAAGTTAAACATTGTTAAAATAATGGTTTTTGGAGACTCTAGACAAGTCATCCAAAAAATGAGAGTTGGTTATGCAAAAGGGAATCCCCAGTGTAAAAGAATATACAAAAGAATAGTTTTTCTAAACAATCCTCTCGAGGTTATCTTCCTCCACGTCCTAAGAGAAAACAACAAAAATGCTGATGAGTTAGCAAATCAAGGTGTCAACCTTGCCCTTGGAATATTGCAATATGGTGATGGAAAAAAAATGTTGAAATACATCCCCTAAGCTCGTTAGCTCCATTAAAATTACTTGACCCGTTCGTGTCATAGGCTAAATGAGCTGTCTTCAGCTTCACTTCATGGGGGGACGCGTGGGCATGGCCAAGCTCGTGCTTGTCCTTCAACTGGAAAGTGCTTTGAAGACGCATTAAATGTGAGCCTTGTCCAAGACTCTATCTCCCTCAGATTAAACACACACAAGATGTCTAACTTTCCGCCCTTTATCTCGAATGCAAAAGAGAGGGTTTCTAAGGGAGGCCCGTCGCAGCGACTTTGGGAACATTTGGGAGGTCTTTCACTCACCATTTATGCTTGCGAGGAAGGAGGAAGGTAGAGAATTGAGAATAGTCTGGAGCAGAAGTTTCGTAAGGAGTTGGAAGCCCCGTCTCTCTCATATCGATTCTTTGGCGATTCTAACTATGCCCAACATTTCAGAGCAATTGCAAGTTTAGTGGAAGGAATGGCCTTCCTAAAGGAAAGTGTAGAGGACTTCAAGCATCATCTTCGGAAGGTCTACGAGGTAGTTTGCACTGTTTTCAAGGCCAATACAGATTCTGCAGAAGATGTGATATATATCTCTCAGTGGGTAACTTGCCAAGATTCTCACATTGACGATTTGGAGTGGAACCTGATTGAAATAATGGGTACTGTGGACACCATTAAAGAAGAAATCATGAAGATTGCAAAGATGACTTAATGCAACCATTGCCAAGAATCTCTAGTTGAAGATATGCTGCCAATGGATGAAGCTTCTGTTCAACAACAAGTATAGGGTCTGGAAGGCTTCCAAGAACAACAAAATTTACTCCTCTTTCTGTCTGAATGTTTTTTTTTTTATTTTGTTTAATTCCTAGTTTGTAAGGGTGTACCCTTCCTCTGTTATGGTAAATTCTAGGAAGCAAAACATAAATATCTATAGATCCAGGTTAGTGCAAATTTTGATTTCATCTCTTCAAATTACTTCAGAGCTCAGACTTCAACTCAAATTTCGTACTAAATGACTATGCATAGCCTTTTATAATACAAATCTTTTTTCAATTTCTATTAAAAATATATATATATTTATAATATTATTTTTATAGATTTATATTAATAAACGTAAAATTTTAATATATTACTTTTCTTCAATTTTTTTATGAAGAAGATAATAATATTTAATTTACAAAATGTACTTTTCTCAATAAATAATAAATAACTTATAACATACTTAAAATTTGCAAATGTATTGAATTTAAACCAACATTACATTTATAAATTATTATTGAATTAAAAATAAAACCACTTACAATGTTTTTGAATAACACATATCCAACAACTATAGAAAACTCAAATCTTTAGAACCGAAAGACAACCATTGCATCAAACTTTCAAATATTTAAGTGAAGGGAACCTATCACTTTGATTTTTTGGGTAGGATTTTCCATGGGTCTCTCAAATATTTAAGTGAAGAGAACTTATCGCTTTGATTTTTTGGGTATGATTTCCGATGGGTTCATAAGAAGTTGAATATTGATGTGTAGAAAACATATTAATATTTTCCATAACCAATATCCCCCTTCACTTTTTTTTTTTGCAAATTTGCATATTTCTCAAATTTGTTTTTTTTTTTTCAAATTTGCATATTTTTCAAATTTGTTTTTAATCGTATCTTTAAAAGAAATAGATTTTGAAGATAAAATCCCTCTTCCACCAGTAACCAAAATGAAAACTGAATCTTTATTATAATTAGATAAAAATAATTGTACATAAATTCCTTTATATTTTATATCTACCTCATAATTAAAGAAATTTACCCACAAAATTAATGTTTTACCTCTTTATTACACGGATCTTGTCAAACAATCAACACACAACGACCACAATTACATGTAAACAGTGAGGGTATTTGCCTTCCTAAATCATATGGAATTTCAAAACAGATAACGACATAACCATGGCCTCCGCCATGCCACTTTACAATTCTCTTCCGGTCACATCCACCGCAACAACCACGTTCATCCTTATCTCGCAACTATCTTCAAACATCTCTTAAAATATCCATAATTATTACCTTTTTATATGTTGCATAATATGCGAGGTAGGATTGCACTATCAAAATTTAAAAAGAATATTGTGAGCAAGGTTGAAATTTGACATCCTACCTTATACATCAAGAAATTTTCATATGATATTTTAATTTTAATATGTCTTTCATTTGACGTTTAAATCTACGTGTTACTTGATTTACAATAACTAATGAAAGTTTACTTTCCAAATTTTAGTTTCCATGATGTTATCACTAAAACCACATAAACATTAAAAGATTAAACAAGCACGCAATGGACACCAAAGATTTACCTTTGTAACATACCCTTGGTTAAAGTTAGTATTTTAGTGATTTTTCAAAAGATCTTTCACAATTATTAACTCCACAAAAGATCATACACATATGATGAAGTAAACTTAATTGATTCTGTACATTCTTTTAATTATACCCTAGCGCTTAGAGTGACTAAGAAGGAGGAATACATCTCTTTCATTGATGTACATCCACAATAAAGGAGATGATAAACCTTACCAGATTTTACCCAACACTCTATGGGTATTATTTGCTGACAATAATTATTATTAACTCCCTTGTATTTCCTTGCATTATTCCAATCGACAATTAGTTATCCGCAAAAGAGGTGTCCAACATGCCTAACCTTCACCTTGCTTACTCATGCAACATAACGACATATAGTCCACTTCTTCTAACTTACTGGAGACATTTATATGAAAGGGAAACATTACATCTATCTTTCAAGTCTAACCATAGTAAACTACTCCTAGCTTTAATGTTAACCAATATGTTAATAAAAAAATTTCATATTAAACTCATAAACAAAAGTATTAACTTTCAATGTGCATGAATCAAGGAAAAAGCTATGTCTGATTGGGCTTTTAACATTCCTTAATAAAATCTCTCAAAAATATGAAACCAAATGAATTCACAAAAACACATCAATGCAAACACGGAGAATACACTCATAAGGGACACATCAGAGAGAGACCATTTTTAACGTGGTTCACCCAAAACCATGGGCTACGTCCACAAAAGATATTCTATCATATATTTTTTATCAACATAGGAAAATACATCATGCAACACACTTGTTTCTTTTCACTTTCTCCAGCCTCTTTCATAGAGTGCACTTTAAGACATTCAACATCAACATTAAGACTATGACGGGGATATAAAAAACTCAATAGTGAGCTAGGGAAATTCACCTAGATATATATAACCTAAACAGAGATTTCATTTAAAGTGTTGGGACCAAACTATTAATATCCCACTTTCACCTACTCTTGGGATTCGTCTCTACCCAACCATTACAACAATAAATATATTTAAAAATATGATACCCTCGATCAACCTCGATGAGACCCAAGGGTTTGATTTCAGAGATGACAACCATGTCTTTACCTAAACTGTGAATAACACAGAGATTAGCTTAGTTATATAACAAAAAACATTTTATCACTGGTCAACTCAGAAAATAAAACATCATATCCTTAGCAGAGTTTTAGACCCTGTCCTCTAATTATGCGGATCTCTTTTAGATAACTAACTCCGAAAATATATACAATACGGGTTAGCAGAAATTAACACTCCTAGTTTTAAATACAGAGACCATGCGTCAGATGATGAATAACCAAATATCAATTTATGAGTGGATCCAGTTCAGGATACTTGCTTCAATATATATACTTTATGTTTTTTATTGTAGAGATTAAGATAAATAATAACATCACTGCATTAGATACTTGCTTCTGCATATATATAGATATTAGCATCACTGCATTAGTTACGGGCCCAGTTCTGAATCCCCATAATCGAATCTAGGCTCCAGCTCAACTCTGTTCCCTAAGGTCTCACATTTCAGACTTACACACACACACACACACACACACATAGTATATATAAACTTAATATTTTAGTTACGGATCAGTTCAGAAATTCACTTACCAAAATCAAGCTTATATTCATATTCATGCCTATGTCACTGATCCATCATGTTGCTTGGTTTTGCAACCAAGCTTGTGCAATGGGCACCTATCAACAATGTGATAGCAGTTTCAATATAGAAAGTAAAAACGATTATGAATTAAATCTAAATCTAAACTAACATGTGCATATAACAAATAAATTTAAAATGATTCATAGAAAGAACAAGAAATGAAAGAATGTTTTGTATTATAATACCTCGAATGATGAGGATTTGTGGTGTTGAGCAGCTCCAAGGTTGAGATGCTCCAAGCTCCAATGGTTTCTTCTCCAAGATTGCTACAATGGTCAAGAACTCAAGAGAGATTTTGACAGCATGAGGATAGGATGATGGATTGATGGAAAGTGAGGAGCCCCTATCACCTTTTTATAGTTTTTGGTGATGGGGAATACCATTGTGGCTTTAAGGAAACCAATGGTATTGACCAAAATGGTTTAGGTACTTTTTTCCCTCTTTTTTCTTTTTTTTGAATATTTTGAATATTTTTATTCCCTTTTAATATTTTTGGGAATTTTGGACCCTTTTTGAGGGTTTTTTTGTGTTTTTGAGGAAAAATATATATTTTGAGGGGGGAAAAGGTGTATTATGGTCTTTTTGGTGACCTTTTGATGGCTTTAGAGGCTCAAATGGTGGAAAAGTGGACAAATGGGTCATATGAATAAGGGAATGAGCTAGTGAGCACTTTTTGGGTGTTAACAGATTGCCCCCTAATGTGTGAGGGCAGGAGCTCATCATATGGCCGATAGACATCATAGTTCTTTTGTGTTTTTCGTAGGGTTTGGAGTAGAGAAGAGACTGGTTGGAGACTGGATCAACAACCCCTTGGAAGCTGTAAAAACAAAAAATATTACATGGCCTCAATATGAATGAGGAATAATCTTTGATAATGGACGAGGCGGGCATACCCATTCTCATATCAAGACATATACATAACAATTAGTCCCAAGAAGGGGGACCTGAATAATACATAAAAAATCTGCTGGTACATCATAATGGTCCAAAGGGGACACTATTCTGGGATGTACTTATGATCATAACATGACTGATCTCAATAACTGATACACTGGAAATGCAACAACCGTTCCGAATAAGGGGGTTGATGAACTGCTGAAACTGAAGGTGTCCAACATCTGTAGGGACCTAACAACTGTGAGTAAACTCTGAGGAGTATATGTAACTGTATACTCGCCATGCGCAACCCGGATATCTATAGGAAAATGTAACTGGTTGTTTCCATAAGTAGACTCTCAAATGTCGAAGAGTCAGGTGGTATCCGGGGTCTTCAATAAATAACTGAAAGGACCAATACCCTGTGCGAGTCTCAACAATGCGATCAAGGTGTTGAAGTCGAGCATGTGAGAAACAATCATTTGGAGAGGCGCTAAGGACTCCTTTCGAAATGATATGTAGGCACTCATCAGAAATGGTGATGAGTCCAAGGCACAGGGACTTCTGGGTCTATCCTCTGGAATAGATTTGGTTGGTGTCGATAGAGGGACACCGGCAACTATCAAGGCAATGATGTTTCCTTGATAGGAGGGTGAGGTGTACAACTGATATGTGGTAGTACTGATGGCAGGACTATCATACTGTGGGGATGGGAAATAACTGGGGTCATAGAGTGGGTGGACTCAAACTTCCTTTGTTCAGAGCATGATGACATGGTTGACTTGGCAGCGTAGGAAACTGGCTTGTAGGTGCGGGGATCATAGCTTTAAGGACTGAAGGGTATGTATTGTAGATTGGAGTGACTCTGGGTGGGACAGGCTGACGGATGTTGTAGAGGGACTCTTAGGGTGACATACTGCAGAATACTCTGAACAAAGGCGACCAAAATGGGGAAGTTGCCATATGAGTAGACATGATCTGTTGTGGTGCCGAAAAGCACCATTGGGTCCTTCTTTGTAGTTTTAATGAGCTCCAAGAAGGGATAAAAGTGTGCTATGAAATGGTACTATCCTGTGGATTTTGTGAGCCCAGGACTGTTCGTGCTCATGAGTGCTTTCATTTTTAAGGAGTCTGAAAATGACAAGAAGACTCTGTAGTGTTGGTGGAGTACCGTCCTGTGGATTTATACGAGCCCAGGATGGTGATTGCTCGTGGTCGCTTTCATTTTTAGAGAGTCTGAAAGCGGTAAGTGGACTCCATTGGTTGTCTTTTTCGTAAGTTAGTCTCCAAGGCCTGAAAAAGCATAAAATAATGCAAATGGAGAACTCTTTTAGCCGATGTGACTAGAGTATTCCTTTTTTGTAATTAGTCTACAAGGTCCGGAAAAGGGGTAAACTTATACCAGGTAGACGCCCTTTCAGATGCGTTTAGCGAGCATGAAAGGAAGCAAGATTGCTCGGTGATCTTTTCATTGTTTTAGGAGTCAGAAAAGAACTTAATAGAAGCTCCCTAAGTGCCTTTTTCGTAAAAGGAATTGCTAGGCCCGAAAAAGGGGTAAAACTATACCGAACAAAAAGGTATTGACGAGAGCAAGAAATGGTCTCAAGCATCGTCATGAGTGCGGAAAACTGAATCCGGTGACATAAAGATTGTAGAAAATGGGCAACGGCCGATGTGGCATGCGAACCGAGGTGACGAGGGGCATGGGAAAGATGCCCAAAAAATATGGAGGTGAGAGCGAGAAATGATCTCAAGCATCATCACGAGTGTGGAAAACTGAATCTGGTGACATAAAGATTGTCAAAAACGGGCAACGGTCAATGTGGCACGCGAACCGAGGTGACGAGGGGCATGGGAAAAATGCCTGAAAAATATGGAGGTGAGAGCGAGAAATGATCTCAAGCATCATCACGAGTGCGGAAAACTGAATCCGGTGACATAAAGATAGTAAAAAACGAGCAAAGGCCAATGTGGCATGCAAACCGAGGCGACGAGGGGCATGGAAAAAAATGTCCAAAAAATATGGAGGTGAGAGCGAGAAATAATCTCAAGCATCATCACGAGCGCGGAAAATTGAATCCGATGATATAAGACTCGTAAAAAATGGACGACGACCGATGTGGCACGTAAACCGAGGCAACGAGGGGGATGGAAAAAAATGCCCGAAAAATCTAGAGGTGAGAGAGAGAAATGACCTCAAGCATCATCACAAGCGCAAAAAAATGAATCCGACGATATAAGACTCGTAAAAAATGGACGACGGTTGATGTGGCACGTAAACCGAGGCGACGAGGGGGCATGTCAAAGATGCTTGAAAAATTTGGGCCTGAGAGCAAGGAATGATCTCAAGCATCATCATGAGCGCGGAAAACTAAATCTGGAAATATAAGACTCTTTAAAAACGGACGACGATCGATGTGGCATGCAAATCGAGGCGACAAGGGGCATGAAAAGATGCCCAAAAAATGGACCTGGTGAAATCGGGAAAAGGAAAGGACTATCATGAAGTTCTCGCTGTGGTGATTCCAACAGTACCAACGGTTTGAAAAATGGACGTCGTATGATACCGCAATGGTTGTTTGAAAAATGGTCAAATCTCTATAAATATGGTGTGGGCCCAATATGACGTGTCATTATTACGTGCGAGTTTGGCAAAGCAATTGAGTTAGGTCAGAGCTCTTTCTTGATTTGTGGGAGATTCGACTGTTGGTTTTTTATTCCCCGAGTTTCAGGTAATCCTATTCGCCTTAGCCTTTTTAATTATGTCTTTTTTGGTTAGCGGCGGGCCCTCGAAGGCCACGAAATTCCACGTTGGCATTCCAACGCGGAATATTGTGGGTTTCGCGTCCTTTTCCACGATGAACATTGCGGGTTTCGGCTCAAAACCTGCGATGTTCATCGCGGGTTTGGGGCCGATAATCGCGATGTTCATCGCGACTATGGGGCCGATACCCGCGAAGTTCATCACGGGTTCGCGGCTAATACCCGCGATGATCATCGTGACTTTTGATGGAAAAGCCGCGATGATCATCGCGGCTAAAGGCCTGAAAGCCGCGATGCAATTTTTTGAAATTTTTTTCTATTTCTAAAAAAATTTCTTTGTTTTTTGGCAGGATGTTGAGGAGACCGCTGGTATCATGGCGGGAGAGGGAGATGGATGATGACCTGACGGTGCGGATTCGGACCGATCAGGGTGTCCGACAGACTTTGGCTGCAAGCGGGCTCCTGAAGTTCGCTCAGATTCCACCCATGCGTTCAGTCAGACCGCTGCTGAACAAATTGGTGGGTTTCTGGGTTCCGGCAGAGGGTGCTTTCATGGTGGGGGGTGAGAGGTTAGAGATCACCCTTTCTGATGTTTACTTTCTTACTGGGTTGCCTCGCATAGGGGAGGTAGGGGATCTTCTGCCGAGGATCCCGGTAGGTTTAGATATTGAGGATCTCTTGGAGAGATTCTGTGTGTCGGGGGCTATTGCGCAGAACAATGCATTGAGCCTGAGATCTCTGAGGGAGTGGGATATGTGGATTGTTGGGGCTTGTGTTCTGCGCGTGTTGGGTGTCGCAGCGCCACATCATTTGTTTGGGGGACAAACGATGATGGTGGATTCTGTGTTGAGAGGGACCTACTATGCGTGGGGTCAGATGTTTTTGGCCGGTGTCTGGAGAGATATGGACAAGGTCAGTCGGGAGGGGGGAGAGTTCTTCTATGCCTCCTTCTTGTGTTGTTTCTTCTTTAAGCGGGTACCGACCTTGCGGCCACGAGTGCCGGTTCAAGATGGGTTGGTGAGTGAGCCACGCATGGTGCGGTGGGGGTAGATGATGCCCCGCGGTGGTGGTGGTATTCGCGGGTTCTTTTTAGAGAACATGTATGAGCAGTGGGAGCAGATCCCCCTGCTGATTGATGACTATCCATATGTTGGTATGGATTATCGAGGAGATCTGGAGATGCCTCGAGCTCAGGAGCAGGCCTAGGGTTTAGATGGTATGTCTTTTGTGTTTGGTTCTCTACTATATCATTTGTTTTTAGATGTTTTTGTTATGAGTATAGTTAGAGATATATATATGATATTGAATTGGTTCACTTGTGTGATTGTGCAGATGTTGGTCTGGTACCACCAGCTGATCATGTGGGCCGTAGGGGACGGGTGATGGTGGTCGTTCCTCCACCTGTAGCGGTGCCACCTCCTTGTGCTTGAGGAGTTGGGCCTCGAGATGATGCCCTTGAGGGCATACAGGATACTTTGGAGATGCTTATAGAGGGAGCACCAAAGGAGGGTTGGAGGGAGTTGGACCGGCCGGTTATGGAGCGTTGCTTTGATGCGCCGCGGGAGTGGCGGTCTATCCTTCTCAGAGTTGCTATTGTCATGGCAGAGAGGAGGGTTGGGGCTCGGCGTGACCCGGTGGGGCCAGCGGAGGGAAGGGTTTGGGCGTGGCATGATCCAGTGAGGCCAGCGGAGAGGGGGGTTTGGGCTCGGCATGATCCGGAGGAGCCCGCGGAGGAGGAGGCAGAGGATCCTGGGGATCATGATGACTAGTTGATTGTATATTTGCCCCCAAATGTTGATGAGCATATGGGGATGTACCTTTTTGTACGGCTTATGTATTTTTTTGTATATTGGGTGCCGAGGGCACCTATGACATGTTGACTATCACGATTATATATATATGTATATATATGTTTGGATATGTAGTCATGTATGCACGTGGATGCACATCTTGTCTATCTGTTTGCCTGTGGAGGCATGTTTGATTCTTGTATGCTCGTGGAGGCACATGTTATGCACGTGGATGCAATCTTTTAATTTTTGTATATGCCCTTGGAGGCACATGTGATGCACGTGGATGCAATATTTTAATTTTTGTATATGCCCGTGGAGGCACATATTTGTTTTAATTTTTGTATATGCCCGTGGAGGAACATGTTATGCACATGGATGCAAATTTTGTTTTTAACTACATGGCTTGATTGGTGTGCCAATCAAGAATGTTATTGGCCATATGGTCCGCTACACTGTTGAGATTTCTTGGGACATGTGTGAATGAAATGGACTCAAACTGTCGAATCATTTGTTTAGTGCGCAGGAATTTTCTGAAAAGATAGGGATCGTGTACCTGGTAATCATTGTTGAGCTGGGAAACAAGGAGCTGGGAGTCCAAGAAAATGCTAAGGTGACTTATGCTCATTTGGAGAGTAGCGGCCAGGAGACTGGTCACGACGTCGTATTCAACTTGGTTGTTGGTGGTGACACCTATGCACACTTCGTCGATGTGGATCAACTCATGTGAAGGGGAATATATTACCCAAGCTACGGAGGCGAGATTGGGGGACCAACGGCTTGCTCCATCAGCGAAACCAATGTAGCAAAGTGGAACAGGATCCATTTGTGGTCATGCAGGAAAAACAAAATTTTAGGTTTTGTATTTTTTGTAAAAAACAAAATAAAACTTTACAATTATGGACGATGGTGTCCATCATATTTTCTATGGGTAAAATCGCTTGAGGTACAACCCGTTGCATGGGTTGCGTAGGGGGTTTCCTTCTGAGTTGGTCAGAATATATGCCCCGTGTCCGAGGCAGGTATGTATAATGTATGGGCCTTGCCACATGGACACAAACTTTCCTTTTCCCGTTTTGTCATGAGCTTGATCATAAGCGAGGACAAGGTCCCCTTCATTAAAGGTTCTTGGGTGGACAGGTTTGCCATAACTCAGTTTGGATCGGTTCTTGGTGGCTTCCATGGTTTGGAGGGCCGTGCGATGATCTTCATCGGCTTGCTCCAAAAGTAGTAAGCGTTGCTCAATTAGTGAAGTGTCCGGTAGGAGTTCAACAACCATGTGTAGGGCTGGAATCTGGCACTCAATGGGGAGGATAGATTCGACACCGTGAACTAAATGGAAAGGGGTAAAACCGGTGGCAGTTTTGGTTGACGTGCGGTATGCCCATAGTGTCGGAAAGAGCATGTGATGCCAATTCGATTTGTGTTTGTCGACAGTGCGCTGGAGGATGGTCTTCAAAATTTTGTTAATCGCTTCGACTTGGCCATTCCCTTGGGGGTAGTAGGCGGAGGAGAAATGGTGTTCAAATTTAAGTAGGGTTGATAACTCTCCCCAAACGACATCCTCAAAGTGAGAGCCGTGGTCTGAGATGAGTTGCTTTGGCACTCCAAAACGAGCAATAACATGGTTGAGGAAAAAACGTGCTGCAGTGTCGTCTTTGCAATTGTAAGTTGGCACGGCTTCCGCCCATTTGTGAAATAATCTACGGCCACAATGATGTGTTTATGACCGCCGGCTAACGTGGGATTGCAATCTAGGAAGTCGATGGCCCATTTGCAGAATGGTCCGACAGTGACGACTTGATGAAGGGGGGCGGGTGGTGTTCTCACCTTGGGGGTAAAACGTTGGCAGTTTTGACAATGTTTGACTGCGGTGATGCAATCTGTAAATAATGAGGGCCAAAAGTAACCTGCGCGGATGATCTTTTGGGCGGTGGCCATGCCAAAGAAATGGCCTCCACAGGAATCGCTATGGTAGTCATTAAGGATTTGTTCTGCTTCTTCATGAGAAAGGAAACATCGTAAGATGGTATCGACGCCGCGTCGATAAAGTACATCGCCTAATAGGAGATATGGGGGGGCGTGGTGTTGTATACGACGGCGTCGGTCACGATCGATGTTGGGTCAAATTTTTGTGTGTGGAGGTAGATTAAGATGTCGTCGTACCACGGGTCGTTAGAGGAGATGATGAAAATGTGGTCGTCAATGAGGTCCGTTTGGATAGCGGGTGATGATGAAGATGATGGGAGATCTGTGATGAGTTGAGCGAGTGCTAGGGCCTTGGTGCTCTTTGGGGTTTTAAAAATTAGGTCGTATTCTTGCAGGATAATCACCCATTTAGCTACGCGGCCTTGAAGGAGGTGACGTGTCAAGAGGTAGACCATTGGGTTTGAATTGGAAATAACTGTGGTATGGCTGAGGAGAATGTAATGGGGCAACTTCTGGACTGAAAAGATGACGGCGAGGGCCATCTTCTCTTCGTGTGGGTAGCGCAATGGTGGGCCAGATAATGTTTGGCTCACATAGTAAATGACATGCTCTTGGCGAGCAGTATCTTCTTGGACAAGTACTCCAGACACGGCATAGTCGGATGCCGAAACATAGAGGATGAAATCTTTTGTGAAATCTGGGGGAGAGATCAACGGGGAGTTCGTGAGTGCTCTCTTTAAGTCGGTGAATGCTGATTTTGCTTGTTGGTCCCATGTGAAGCGGGTATGAAGGCATAGTAGATGAAGAAAATCGTGAACCATCGTGGCATAGTCGGGGACAAAGCGGCGGGAGGAAGTTGGACCTCCCTTGAAGGCTTTGAAGTTGTCTTAAGGTATAGGGTGACGGTAAGTCGATAATAGCTTGGACTTTCAAGGGGTCTACAGTGATGCCTTTTTCGGAAATGATGAAGCCCAATAGACGCCCTGCGGGAACGCAAAAGACACACTTGAGAGGGTTCAAGCGGATTTTATATTTTCGGCAACGTAGGAAGACTTGGTGAAGATCGTCTATGTGGTCGGATGGTTTTTTGGATCGAGCCGTGAAGTCATCCAGATAAACTAGTATAATGTTAATCAGGTCGTGGAAACAATAAGTCATGGCTCGCTGGAAAGTGGCTCCAGCGTTTTTCAGACCGAAAGGCATAACAATATAGGAAAATGTGCCCCATGGGGAAGTAAAAGCAGTCTTGTACTGATCCTCCTTGCGGATCTTGATTTGGTTATAACCAGAGAAACCGTCCATGAAAGACAGTACCTTGTGGCTGGCACAAGCATCAATGAGCTGGTCGATAAATGGTGTGGGGAAGTTGTCTTTGGGACAAGCTAGATTAAGGTCCCGAAAATCAGTACAGACGCAAATGGTGCCCACTTTCTTGTTTACTGGTACTGAGTTTGAAACCCAGGTGGTGTAGGCAATAGGATATATGAATCCTGCTTTTTGGAGTTTCTCAATCTCAGCCTTAACAGCTGGGAGCTTAGACGGGTGAATGGGGTGTTGTTTCTACCGGAAAGGAGGCACATTGGGCCAAGTGTCGATGTGATGTTCCACAATGTTAGGATCGAGGCCAGGCATCTCAGTGTAAGACTAGGAGAAGACATCACGAAACTCTTGGAAGAGTTTATTATATGCCTGAGTCTCCGCTTGAGTGCATGATGCACCTAGTGAGATGAGCTTCAATTTTTCGGGTGTAGTGGAAATGTCGATTTGTATGATAGGGGAAATGTTGGACATATTCCCCTCTTCGAAGGCATCTAGTGCTGGGATTGGGTCTTTGAACCAATCAACCTTAGTTGGTAGAAAATCCTTTGATTCGACTGATAGTTGGTTTTCCGCGGTGGATGTAGACGCCTCAGGGAGGAAATATGATCGATGGTGCATATCATCCCAAGGGTAGTCCGGTGCAGTGAGTGTTTCTAGAATTTGCTCGTCAGTACGAAAGTAATCAGACCATAAATCAACTAGTTCTGGTTTGTATGTGGTTGAAATCATATAGATGGTATTGATTTCTTCTGAAGAAGATGACTTCGGAGGGTAGATTTCCTCGATGAGGGGAGGAGATATCTCTAAGTCGGCATTGTTCATCTCATATAAAGTTGCTCTATAATCTGGGAGATCGGGGCAGTGATGTGAATAATGGCCATAAATGCCGCATATCGCATAAGGGTGGTTAGTGCGAAGTGTTTTGTCGCGAGGTTGAGGAGGTGGCTCAAGTCTTACCACTGGGATTTCAGTGTCGTCATCCA
Source organism: Larix kaempferi (assembly GCA_027924585.1). Lineage (NCBI taxonomy): Eukaryota > Viridiplantae > Streptophyta > Pinopsida > Pinales > Pinaceae > Larix > Larix kaempferi. The sequence continues at coordinate 68,828,003 of BSBM01000047.1, read as the reverse complement.
ACATATTCATGTGTTCTTGGAGTGCAGGTAATTGTGGACATTGATGAGTGGCGTGGCCTACGTTGTCACACAACGAGCACTTAGGGGGAATGCGAATAGTTGGGGGGTTCTTGGCTACCTTGGGGGTTGCTGGGGGGGTGTGAGTTATGGGTCCGTGTTATAAGTTTGTGGGCCTCTGCCCCCTGTGTTTCGTAACGGAGGTGGGGTGTTTCTAGACGTTGATGCCGTAGTCACTATTGGGGGTGGTCTATTTTGCAGATGAGTGACAGGAGGGGGTGGATGGTTGGTAGTGGCGATAGGTTGTACCAGTTGTAAAATAATAGTTGGAGTCGGCGGGGGTCTCAGAGCTGGTAAGTACCATACAGGTAATCCTAATGTTAAAACAGGAAGGTTGAGTGTAGCCATTACTGGCGAACTGACAACTCCGGAAAACGGGAACAAGAATGGGATAGTATGAATTGGCGTTGTTCCGATATGATTAGGCACTGTGGGTGTTTGTGCCAGTGACGAGGGCTGCTTTGTGGTGTGCGATAGGGTGCACAAATCGGATGTTTTTGTTATCATTAAAGGTGGTGGTATCGATGGAAATGTGGAAGTGATAGGTGACTCGGTGTAGATTCCAGGACAGATTGACGAGACAAATGATGTCGGTGCAGTTTGAACGGTTTGTTCAATCATTGGTAGCACATTTTGAGGGACTGTGGGGGTGTTAGGATCATAATGTGTGAGTTGATCAATCTTGATAACGCATCCTTCATGTGGGAACATCATGAGGTGGAAAACAGATGAAGCGACGGCTTTCATTTTGTACATATAGCTACATCCAAGAAGGAGGTTGTAGTCGAGCTCGACATTGATCACTTTGATGTCGATGAGAACCAATTTGCCGCCTAGTTCTATGGGTACGTTCGCTAAGAGGCCTTGTGGTTGAGTTGAGCGCCCGTCATAAGCTTGTAATGCTATGGTGGATGGTTGTAAAGTGGGGGAGCCAAGTTTTTGCCACACAAGAGTGGACATAACGCAGGTTGAAGCTCCTTCATCGATGATGCATCGATGCACAACAAGGTTTCGAATGTTTATGGATACTTGGAAGGCTAAATTTGATGGCAGTCGAGGTTCAGCTTGGTCTAATTCGAAGGCCATCATGTCATGTCCAAAATTTGGCATTGGGTCACAATGGCCTAATCACATTGGTCCTATTCATTAGAGTTTGTCAAATTGATGCTAAAGGTCAAACAATTGCCAAGGAGGAAAATTACTAGTTTCCTAGGTTTGGGGTGGAAGATTTGGGATTTGGAATGATGGGGATAATAAATGATGTTTGGACATTAGAATGGAATAAATATTTAATACAGGAGCTAAATAAATATATTCAAGTGAAAATCAAAGTGGCATTTCATCATGAAGACACATGGAGGAAGTGGGACCCACATATGGCTAGATTTCCCCACTACACTTGGCATCATTCTCTCACCAATTCGAATTCAAGGTGAATGGTAACATACTTGGGGGAGTCCAAAAGGTATTATTCATTGCATGACTCATCCAAGGTCGAAATATAGAGGAAGAGTAACTCCCATGGAAGAGGAAGAGGCAATTTGGAGCTAGTGAGACACTTGGGCTAGATTCTCTAGCTCTATGACAACAATGATGAAGATGCTATGACACCTATGACACAAATCAGACCTGAAGGCTGACATATGACATATATGACATGTCAAGGCTAAAAATAGACTCCAAGAGGGCGCTCAAGGGTGTTAGGGCAGCTAATATGCTTCCACATGTGATTTGGTGGAAGTGGGAGACTAGGAATTGTTGTACAAGTGGCGTTCTTTAGAATCTCTTCCCAACTTGAGTTGGCATGAGTGTCTTGGAAGGAATTCGACCCATGGAGGACATTATAAGTTTATAAATGTCAATAAAAAAGAATGAAACTGGCTTTTGATCATTTGTAGAGTTTGCAATTGCATTTGTGAAGAGGGAGAGCTAGTGGATGACTAGTTGCTTGCCTTAGCCAATTTCGAGGGTGAAAGATTCCCATCCAAGTTGGTAATTGGAAAGGCCATTCAGACCTTTCATTTGGAGCTTTAATGGAGTATTTATTTGTAGGTGTAAGCTACAGGGCAGCTCATAGTTTCTTCTATTGCAACTCACTCCTTCAACCATTTCCAGTTTTGATGGCATATTCTTGATCTTTGAGGGAGGACGTTTTTGGTGAGCTATTGTACTCTTTGGGGGAGATTATAATGCCCAATTTATTTTGTAATATGAAATAAATACTCTTTTCTTCATCTACAGAAATTTTCAGGTCAAAATTCCAAGTAGAAATGTATAAATCGCAATTTTAATGAAAGAACAGTGCCATTTCCCCACTACCTTGTTGTGAATCAATGTAATGCTGATGATTTCGAATGAATGGATGATTATATGATATATTTGTGATCAATATACTGCCATGGATGTCTTCTGCAATTTTCATGTACTGTACTTGAGCATTTGAAGCATTTTTACTCAATTTAATTGTATTGGGAGGTGAAATAGTGCCATTTCCCCAAGGGTCGAATTGGGGATTTTTGCAGTTGAATGGGAGAGGGTGAGAACAGTTGTAATAAACCATTAATGGTGCATATGAGACCTTAATAATATTATTAACATATTACATACCTCTTTTCATAAATTTGAGTGGCTTTGGAGGCATTTGGGAAGCCATTTTCAGTACTTACCCCAGGGGGATTTGAACCCCAAATTACTAGTAAAATTGCATAATTGGTCCAGAATCTTAAGAGAGTTTGAAGAGGTCTTTTGGTGTCCATATGTCATCCCTAAACATCATATTCAAGTAATAATATCATTCATACACCTTCCTTGAATATTTGAATGTATTTTGAGTCAATTTGGCACCTAGAGACCAATACTAGTCAAAGGGAAATCACTAGTAAAGTTACCTACATTGACCAGAATTGAAAGAGGATTTGCAGAAGTATTTTAAAGGTCCAAAGACATCCCTGAGACACATATTTATGTTCTAATATCATTCATATACCTTCTCAAAATATTTGGGATCATTTGGGGCAAATTTGGGACCTAGAGATCAAAACTAGTCAAAGGTCTAACTAGGGAAAAAAAGTGAAAAATTGCCATTTTAATAAAATTCCTAACAAGGGACATTACAGTGGTATCAGATCATGGTCCTTGAACCTGTGGATTAGGTACATATAGTCAATAATAATTGGAAGACATGTCTTACTATTATGATGAATCCTATGAGTACAATTCTTATGAGGAATATGCATATGCTTATGAGCAATATGAAGCAGAATGTGAATGGTACGAGGAAGAGGTGCCATCATGCAACACTTCATACAATTTCAAGAGAAATGAAGATTATTCTTATGACTTTAGATCTGATGAATATGAGTGTGTCACACCAACCAAGGATAATTCTATGAGCGAGTTCCAAAGATGGAGAGAAAAATATAAAACCTTGCCCCAACAATATCAAGAATATCTTGCTTCGAGCAAAAATACACAAAATGCCATGTCTTTTGAGTACTATGCTGAAGATGTTTTTGAAAATAGGCCCAAAAATGAAGATGTGGAGTTAGTGAAGAAAGCTTTATGCCCTTCTTGTAAAAACCCTTGGAGCGAGTATCATATATGTGTGCATGAAATGATGTCCTCCTTGGGGAGAGCTTTTGAGATTTATTTAAGAAGAGATTTCAAATATATTGATCCTAAGGAAAACAAGGGGAAAAATGTATCATCTTGCTTGAAGGAGAAAAATGAAGAGACATCACAAGAGCATGAAGAAGATTCTATTGAAAATATGGAAGATCATTTCGAGACACCTTCTAGCTTAGACATGAACCAAAGAGCATCTACTGATGGATGCTTAAACTATGAAGGAGTACCTACTGATGGGTGCTCACACCTCTATGTTGGTGACATAGAGATCAGTTTTGAAAGTGTTGCTGCAAGCCCAAGTTCCATTAAGCATGATAAGGAAGACCTTGTAGCAGTTGAAGAAGAACCAAGATCAACTTCCCCATCACCACTTGAGCTTCATGAAGTTGGTCCAAGCAAAAATGAAGAAGATGAGGAGGTTCATTTGCAAGAGCCTCATTTTCTTGAAGGGTCCTTAAAGATGAATGAAAAGAAGATCCAAGAGTCCCTCAGCATTCTCCATGACACTCAAGCATTGGTGTCAAATTCTTGTTGGAGAGCTACTTCATTGGAGGAAACATCCTTCATTGAAGACATGGAGAAGATTCAAAGAGCAATGTGCCACATCAAAGGTAATTCCATATCTTTACTTTTTGATAGAAACCATTTGTTTGAGCTTAATGAATTGTTACATGATGCATACTTGAATAATAATGAAGATATTCATAAGCTCACAATTCAAAATGAGCAACTTCTTGAAAAGTTGCAAGATACTTGTTTTTCCTCCTATGTTTCAGATTGTCAAATGGTAGATTGTTTGGAGGATTCTCATGACATGGTGGATCATGAGAAATGTGGAAATTTGAATGTGCTTAATGTGTTTGAAGATCAACTTGAAGTCTCCTTGTTTTTTCTGCTCACTATTGGGTTCAGATTTTAGTGGAGATTCTTCGTTCACTTCTTGGATGAAAGAATACATGGTTGAATATTTTGATGCATATCACATCCTTTTGGAGCAGCATTATAGGACATGGGATCCTCACCTATGTCATTAGAGCAGATTTGATTGGTCACTTGAAGCTTGTATGCACTTGAAAAATGGTGGTCTACTTGCTTGGAGGTATAAGCACTTTCATGACTCTTTGATGAAGCATATCCTTGATGTACATTTTCATTGTGTTGTTATGTACTTTGATGATATATATTTGGTACTCATGATGTTTGGAAGGATGCATACAAGAAAATGGGATCCAGGAATCCTCTTAACTAATGGTGTGGGTTGGAGAGCACTCTTAATTATTGGGGTGCAATACAAGCAATGGGACCCTGGAATAATTTTTATCTCATTGGTTTAAATTTTTTTGGGGAAACAAGCAGTATGGGAGATGGATTTCCCCACTTAATAAAGTGATTTTTATCAGAGTAGTGCAGCAGCAAGCATGGTGGTTCCTCTCTAAAATCTTCATGGAAACTCAAAGACTCAAGGTTGGGCAATTCAATGGCAACTTCAAAGAATTATATAGAAAGCAGGTTCTTCAACACCCATGTTTAAAATTGCTTGAGGACAAGCAATATTGAGAAGGGAGGATTTGTCATGTCCAAAATTTGGCATTGGGTCACAATGGCCTAATCACATTGGTCCTATTCATTAGAGTTTGTCAAATTGATGCTAAAGGTCAAATAATTGCCAAGGAGGAAAATTACTAGTTTCCTAGGTTTGGGATTTGGAATAATGGGGATAATAAATGATGTTTGAACATTAGAATGGCATAAATATTTAATAAAGGAGCAAAATAAATATATACAAGTGAAAATCAAAGTGGCATTTCATCATGAAGACACATGGAAGAAGTGGGACCCACATATGGCTAGATTTCCCCACTACACTTGGCATCATTCTCTCACCAATTCGAATTCAAGGTGAATGGTAACATACTTGGGGGAGTCCAAAAGGTATTATTCATTTCATGACTCATCCAAGGTCAAAATACAGAGGAAGAGTAACTCCCATGGAAGAGGAAGAGGCAATTTGGAGCTAGTGAGACACTTGGGCTAGATTCCCTAGCTCTATGACAACAATGATGAAGATGCTATGACACCTATGACACAAATCAGACCTGAAGGCTTACATATGACATATATGACATGTCAAGGCTAAAAATAGACTCCAAGAGGGCGCTCAAGGGTGTTAGGGAAGCCAAGATGCTTCCACATGTGATTTGGTGGAAGTGGGAGACTAGGAATTGTTGTACAAGTGGCGTTCTTTGGAATCTCTTCCCAACTTGAGTTGGCATGAGTCTCTTGGAAGGAATTCGACCCATGGAGGACATTAGAAGTTTATAAATGTCAATAACAAATAATGAAACCGGATTTTGATCATTTGTAAAATTTGCAATTGCATTTGTGAAGAGGGAGAGCTAGTGGATGACTAGTTGCTTGCCTTAGCCAATTTTGAGGGTGAAAGATTCCCATCCAAGTTGGTAATTGGAAAGGCCATTCAGACCTTTAATTTGGAGCTTTAATGGAGTCTTTATTTGCAGGTGTAAGCTGCAAGGTAGCTCCTGGTTTCTTCTATTGCAACTCACTCCTTCAACCATTTCCAGTTTTGATGGCATATTCTTGATCTTTGAGGGAGGGCGCTTTTGGTGAGCTATTGTACTCTTTGGGGGAGATTCTAATGCCCCATTTATTTTTTCATATGAATTAAATACTCTGTTCTTCATCTCCAAAAATTTTCAGGTCGAAATTCCAAGTAGAAATGTATAAATCGCAATTTTAATGAAAGAACAGTGCCATTTCCCCACTACCTTGTTGTGAATCAATGTAATGCTGATGATTTCGAATAAATGGATGATTATATGATATATTTGTGATAAATATACTTCCATGGATGTCTTCTACAAGTTTCATGTACTGTACTTGAGCATTTGAAGCATTTTTACTCAGTTTAGTTGTATTGGGAGGTGAAATAGTGCCATTTTCCCAAGGGTCGAATTGGGGATTTTTGCAGTTGAATGGGAGAGGGTGAGAACAGTTGTAATAAATCATTAATGGTGCATATGAGACCTTAATAAAATACTTAACATATTACATACCTCTTTTCATAAATTTGAGTGGCTTTGGAGGCATTTGGGAAGCCATTTTCAGTACTTACCCCAAGGGGATTTGAACCCCAAATTACTAGTAAAATTGCATACTTGGTCCAGAATCTTAAGAGAGTTTGAAGAGGTCTTTTGGTGGCCATATTTCATCCCTAAACATCATATTCAAGTACTAATATCATTCATACACCTTTCTTGAATATTTGAAGGGATTTTGAGTCAATTTGGCACCTAGAGACCAATACTAGTCAAAGGGAAATCACTAGTAAAGTTACCTACATTGACCAGAATTGAAAGAGGATTTGCAGAAGTATTTTAAAGGTCCAAAGACATCCCTGAGACACATATTTATGTTCTAATATCATTCATATACCTTCTCAAAATATTTGCGATCATTTGGGGCAAATTTGGGATCTAGAGATCAAAACTAGTCAAAGGTCTAATTAGGGAAAAAAAGTGAAAAATTGCCATTTTAATAAAATTCCTAACAAGGGACATTACACATCATATGTGTGTCATTAGGATATACTCCTCCGATGGCGGATAATAGTAGTTTTCGTTGTGCAGGGAATGTTTTCAATACCTCTAAAGTAGACATAGCAGTGGGGGATTGTGCTAAATCTTCCACGACGTTATAATTGGATGTTGCACGAGCATTAGGATTGTTATTAATCCTTTGCAAAGGTATGCGAGGGATTTTAGGTGCTCCGTCCAACGGAATATTTGTTATGCGTAGTGGTTGATCTGATGGAAGGGGGGTGGATGCGTCAGTGGGTGGAGTTTCCGGGGGTGGGCCGTACTGATTCCTGCGAGTCTGGAGGTTGATGTCATTGGATGAAATCATTAATAAATGGTGTGTGTCTGAATCTGTATGCTGATAATCAGTTACGACATAGGTGATTTGCTGCTGAGGTGCAACAGATCCTTGTGGGGGATCCATTGGGCGGGCATTTACCACTCCCTGGTTTGGCAATGGTTTTTGCAATATCATGGGTTGCGGTTGATTTAGGTGGAGCTGGTTGTCCAGCGTGGCCTGGACGTTGGGCATCGTCAGCCCAAAGCTTACGTGCTTTCTCTAAATGGGGGCAGTTGTGAGTGTAGTGGCCATAGAATCCACATATAGAACATGGATGGTTTGTTCTCAGGTTATTGTTTTTCACCTGTTTGGGAGGATGATCAAGATTTTGGTTGGGGGGAGTAGCGTTGTTATTATTTGGAGGATTGGGTGGTGGTGGTCCTTGATTATGTTGCTGGTTGTTTCCGTGGTTTTGTTGTCTGCCCTGGTTGCGTTGGTTGTTTTGGTGATGGGGCTGATTGTGTTGTGTGTACACTTGCCCTTGAGTAGTGGGAGGATTTTGTGGTGCCGCAGGTGCGGGAGTAGGTTGCGGTGGATAGTAAATTAGTGGGGCTGGAGGAGGTCCAATTGCCTGCTGGGGTTGTTGGTAACCCTGAGCTATTGGAAGTGTTGGGTTAGCTGGTGTAGCCTACTGGGGGTAATACATCGGTTGGGCCGGTAAGTGAATTGGGTTCTGGGTGGCTGGTTGGTTATGGTATGTGGGTGGTACATAGGTCGATGGTGCTTGCCCGTAGCAATGTGGTGGACAAGAGGGTCCATGAGTGTGATGAGTCTGATTCATTGGAGCATATGAAGTCGTAGCTCCAGAATTGGATGTAGCCCTAGAGAGGTCCAGGGTGTTTATGGTGCTCACCATGCTAAAGGTTTATTTTGTGCCGTGACTTGGCCAATAATACCATCAACGACATGTGATGCCCCTGGAGCGTCACCTTGTGAAGAATCGCCTCGTGGGGCGTCTGGTATGATGGTGTAGAGATAGCCTGACTGGGCATAAAGTGAAATTGCCCACATAAGATCCAAAGAGATGATGTAAACCTCACAATGAAAGAATTTAAGAATAATAGAAGAAGATACAAGCAATAGAACTTAGATCCAAAGAAACTCTGATTGAGGCAGAATAATTACACATGTTACATTAAACTGAATAGTAAATAGGTATATACAATGCTGAGTATGAGGATTCGAATTCACTAGGAGGAATTCGAATTGGCCTTCATGCACAGATCCATAATTAGTGGAGAGTCATCAATGCCTAACTAGGAGTCCACCTTCTCATCAGTGAAGTCATCAATGCACAAGTAATGATCAGTCGGGAGTCAAACTGAGTCTAACTGAATGTGGTTGGTGTAACTGGCACATGGAAGCACTAATATAGTGAAGGAGGCTCAGTGGAGGGCGCCATAGGAGTTAACTGGAGTCAGAATGGTCAATCTAGTCTCACTGGAGGTCCAACAGAGTGATAAACTCAGTAAGGAGTCAGTTAATCCTTAAATCAAGGAAATAACTCAAGATAACTCAATATAACTGAATATAACTGGACTGGTAGGTGAAGAAGGTGCCCTTGTCATGCAGTGGAGCAAAGGAGGGCGCATTAGTCACTGGGAGGCCTAGAAATGATCTGAAAGAAGCTCTGGGGGCTAGTTTGCTAAGGACTAGGTGCTGGGACTGATGACCTAGAATGTGTGCAAACCCTAATTTTGCATGCATGACTGAAAATGAAAATGAATGGAAAGCTAGTAGGACTGGGATGGAGTATAGGAATATCCTAACACCCCCCCTTAATCCATCATGGGCCCTGGTAACTAGGACCAAAGGTCACCCATACAATAAATGAAATGATAATAAAATACATAACTGTCCATAAACTAAGGAAATGGAGAAAACCTCATGGGAAAAATACCCCCCTCCAAAAAACCATCATGCAGAAAAGAAAGAAGCTTTCATCAGTGAAAACTTTTGCAAAAGACTTGGCAAGCTGATCCCATGTAGGAAGGTCTCCCACTGTGTGGAGGATTAAGCAAGTCTTTCAGGAACTTTTTCTGTATCTGGAGCGAATGGAACATGAGTAGTCTTCCCAAAATATGGAAGAGAGAATCCCATCATCATGCTGCATCTCTCATGGAGAGATGGATGGCATAATGCAAGGTTAGCATGCTGCTGAAGTCTAGTAGTTCTGTAAGCAAATAAATCATCAACTGTGTTCTCAGTAGTAGCAAGGACTGTGTGAGAACATATTTCTCTTGAATTTGGACTGAGAATAGGTGTTGGTTCTAAATCTTCTTGAACCATGATCTCAACATCAAAATCTTGATCTTCTTCTTCACTAGAATAGGAGTCACTGGAAGAGAAGTCACTGTGATCTTCATCATAATCTGAAGGAATAGTTGGAGAGAAGGGCATGAAGTGTGAGAACTCATATGCCTTTGAGGCATGATTAGCAATCCCATTTGCTATAACCTTTCCAGTGGAGATTTCTGTAATCTCTACTATGTCTGGACCAAAAATTACTTGTTTTGGAGATCCTGTATGAGTCATTTGATATACTGACAACAAATTAGCTGTAAGAGAAGGAACAAATAAGACATTTTTGAACTTACCATGCTCCATATGAACTGTACCCAAACCTTTGGCAAAAATCTGAGAGTTGTCTCCCATGTGAATGGTAGGACCATCTTGGAGATCCAAAGAGGAGAAGGATTCTTCTTGTGCCATCATGTGGTTGGAAGCTCTAGAATCTATGAGGAGAGCTTTTGTATTTGAAAAACCAACCATCTATGCATGACAATCATCATATCCACTTCCAGAATCAGACATCTTTGCTTCTTTTGGAACAACAATTTGGTTTTGTTCAAGAAGCTTGGTTAGAAGATCAATCTTCTTATGCATGCAGGCATGCTCAGGATGGTTTCCTCTCTTGCAGTAGGTACAATTAGGTCTCTTTTGTTTGTCATTCTTGGATCTTGAAGGTTTCTTTCCTTTGCCTTTTTGTCCCCCTTTTTCATTCTCTACACTTGATTCACCAACTAAAAGAGATAGATCTCTGGAGGTTTTGATGGCACCCATTTGAATCAATTTGTCCTCCTCTTGAATGAGAGCGGTAGTAAATTTTTCCAAGGTAGGAAACTTCCATCGAGGGATTGACATTCGCCCAGAATGGAAAGTAGAGACAAAAACAGAAAATTGAGATCCAAGTTTGCTCAAAATGGAGAGTACTAATTGCTCATCACTTTTGGTGATGCCACAATGCTTGCATTGAGTAACCAAATTCTGAAATTTTGAGATGAATGTTTGAATGCTCTAGAAATTTCTAGGTTGCAGAGAAGCCAATTCATTTTCAAGAGTGTAGCCTCTCATCCCATCTTGTTTGCCAAAAAGGTTCTCCAATTTGGTCCATAACTCTTTTGGAGACTTCAAACCTTCAGCATGGAACAATAGATCTTTGGACATGTAAAGGCATATGTATCCAAAGGCTTCATCCAATTTGGTTAGATGCTTGATTCTTTCTCTAGCTATATGTGGTGTGGCATCTTTTTCATAAACCAATCTTTCAAACCCTTTTGTCATCAAGAAAATATTCATCTCACTCTTCCATTCGAAGTAATTGAAAGGAGTGATAAGTATAGGAGAAGAAGGAGCATTCGAATTGCTCATCTTGACTACTTGAACAAGTGCAAATAGAAAGCTGTTGAATCTGCTGCTGCAACTGTTGGAACTTCGAAATACCTGCAAAAAACTCTCAAGAATGGAGGTAGAATATACTCTCAAATGGCTTCGATACCATGTGAAATTGCCCACATAAGATCCAAAGAGATGATGTAAACCTCACAATGAAAGAATTTAGGAATAATAGAAGAAGAGACAAGCAATAGAACTTAGATCCAAATAAACTCTGATTGAGGCAGAATAATTACACATGTTACATTAAACTGAATAATAAACAGGTAAATATACAATGCTGAGTATGAGGATTCGAATTCACTAGGAGGAATTCTAATTGGCCTTCATGCATAGATCCATAATCAGTGGAGAGTCATCAATGCCTAACTAGGAGTCCACCTTCTCATTAGTGAAGTCATCAATGCACAAGTAATGATCAACCGGGATTCAAACTAAGTCTAACTGAATGTGGTTGGTGTAACTAGCACATGGAAGCACTAATATAGTGAAGGAGGCTCAGTGGAGGGCGCCATAGGAGTTAACTGGAGTCAGAATGGTCAATCTAGTCTCACTGGAGGTCCAATAGAGTGATAAACTTAGTAAAGAGTCAGTTAGTCCTTAAATCAAGGAAATAACTTAAGATAACTCAATATAACTGAATATAACTGGACTGGTAGGTGAAGAAGGTGCCCTTGTCATGTAGTGGAGCAAAGGAGGGCGTATTAGTCACTAGGATGCCTAGAAATGATCTGAAAGAAGCTCCGAGGGCTAGTTTGCTGAGGACTAGGTGTTGGGACTGATGACCTAGAATGCATGCAAACCCTAATTTTGCATGCATGACTGAAAATGAAAATGACTAGAAAGCTAGTAGGATTGGGATGGAGTATAGGAATATCCTAACAGTGGTCCTTGATTATGTTGCTGTTTGTTTCCGTGGTTACGTCCTCTTCCGTGGTTTTGTTGTCCACCTTGGTTGCGTTGGTTGTTTTGGTGACGGGGATGATTGTGTTGTGTGTACACTTGCCCTTGAGTAGTGGGAGGATTTTGGGGTGCCGCAGGTGGGGGAGCAGGTTGCGGTGGATAGTAAGCTGATGGGGCTGGAGGAGGTCCAGTTACCTGCTGGGGTTGTTGGTAACCCTGAGTTATTGGAAGTGTTGGGTTAGCTGGTGCAGCCTGCTGGGGGTAATACATCGGTTGGGCCGGTAAGTGAATTGGGTTCTAGGTGGCCAGTTGGTTATAGTATGTGGGTGGTACATAGGTCGATGGTGTAAGTTTTAAACCTTAACAGTGAAGTACAAACTCATATGATTCTTAAGCATTAACAGAAAATACACAATGGCACACACATTACACAGAGATTTTCACCTGGAAACCCTTAACCGGGAAAAAACCAGCCAAACTTAGAGCCACATAGCTCCTTTTTCATTATATGTTTATTTTTACATGTACAATACAATAAATGGTATTCTGCAGCTTCTAAAACCCTAATTCGTTTACCCGAATTAGGTTACAACCCTAATTCCTTTTACCGGAATTAGATAGAGTACAAATGGGTCGAAAATTGCGAAAAAGCAAAAAAGCAACCCAAAAATTTTTTTGCGCTCCGCGCGGACTCCGGGGGCCTAACGGCCCCCTCCGTGTCGTTTCGGAACCTAACGGTCCGAAACGAAGGGGGTGGGCCCTGTCGGGCTACCCCCCCCTCCGGACGCGCCCGGCGCAGGCGAATCACTAGTGCCGTAGGGATCGTGTTGTACACGCAGCGACCATGTGAAGAGATATAACATACCCAACATTCTCCCACTTGTTGTTCTCTTCACATACAGGAGAAATATATGACTTCAACAATTCAGGGCAACAATGCCCATGTTCTCTTTACACCAAGAGAACTTCTGAGTACTCACAGACTTTGTCAAAGAGTCTGCAACATTTACCAAAGTGTCGACCTTCTCCAGCAACACTTTGTTTTGTTCAACCATGTCTCTGACGAAATGGTACTGCACATCAATGTGCTTTGTCCTTGAGTGATAAGCAGGGTTCTTTGCTAGAAATATTGCACTTGAGCTATCACAGCCAATCTTTACTGCATTCTGAACAAAACCAATACCTGAACACAATCTTTGCAACCATACAGCTTCCTTACTTGCATGGGTAGCTGCCATGTATTCAGCTTCTGTAGTTGAGAGTGCAACTACAGCTTGTCTTCTACTCATCCAACTGATTGCTCCTCCAAATAGATTAAAAACGTAGCCACTTGTAGATCTTCTATGATCAAGATCTCCAGCCCAGTCAGCATCAGCAAATCCTTGTATATTTATCTCTCTGTTTAGACCGGGTCTTCCTTGGTAGCAGATTGCAGAATCTGTAGTGCCACGCAAATACCTGAAGACCCTTTTTACTGCAGTCCAATGTTCCTTTCCTGGTTTTGACATGTATCTACTCAAAACTCCCACTGCATGGGCTATATCTGGTCTAGTACAAACCATGGCATACATCAGACTGCCAACTGCACTAGCATAAGGAACATGAGACATGTCCTCTACCTCTTCTTGTATAGTGGGACACTGTTCTGCAGATAACCTTACACCTACAGGAATGGGCACCTTCACTGGTTTGCTTTCCTGCATATTAAATCTCTTCAATATCGTTTCAACATATTTCCTCTGATTTAACCAGAGTTTCCTATTTTCACGATCTCTTTTTATTTCCATGCCCAAAATGAAATTTGCAGCACCAAGATCTTTCATGTCAAATTCAGATGACAGCTGATTCTTGACATCCTTGATGATTTCTTTGTTGTTTCCAATTAGCAACATATCATCAACATACAATATTACATAAATAAAATGATCACCAATTAGCTTAAAATAAACACAGTGATCAGCTTTGCTTCTTGAGAAACCAAGTCCCAGTATATAAGTATCAAATTTTTGATACCACATTCTGGGAGATTGTTTCAAACCGTAGAGAGACTTTTTCAGCTTACAGACAAGCTCCTTTCTTCCTTTCACCACAAACCGTTCTGGTTGCTTCATATAGATCTCTTCATTAAGATTCCCATGTAGGAAAGCCGTCTTTACATCCATCTGTTCTACTTCAAGATCAAAAGCAGCAGAAATAGATAGAAGAAATCTAATAGAAGTCAATTTTGCAACAGGTGAAAAAATCTCACCAAAATCGATGCCCTCAATTTGGGAGTAACCTTTCGCAACTAGTCGAGCCTTGTACTTCTCCACTTTACCTGCTGCATTTAACTTCTTCTTGAATACCCATTTGCTTCCAATAGGCTTTCTTCCTTCTGGCAACTCTACCAGATCCCATGCCTCATTTTTGTCCAAGGCATCCATTTCTTCTATCATGGCCTTCTTCCATAGTTTACTATCTTCTGAATCCATTGCCTCTTTAGCAGTTCTAGGATCATCATCAGTAATAGATAACACAAAATTAGAACGAAAATCAGGGGGACTATACCTTTCAACTTGCCTTCTTTCTCGGTCAGATCTCCTCAATACTGGAGTCTGTGGATCCGCCTCTTCATCTGATTCAGACGATTCTGCCTCCTCATCTGATTCAGACGAATCTGGTTCCTCAAAAGAGTCACCTCTTTCATCCTTGATATCAAAGTGTAGCTTCTTTGAATCCTTTTCCTTTGGTACATCCTCAATCTTGGAAGTGCTTTCAACTTCTCTGAAGATCACATCTCGACTGTAAACTGTTTTCCTTTTTACTGGGTTCCACAGCTTGTAACCTTTCACTCCATCCTTGTAACCAATGAAGATACATTTTTCTGCTTTATTATCCAACTTGCTCCTTTTCTCCTTTGGAACATGTACAAAAGCATCACACCCAAACACTCTGAGATGAGAGAGAGAGGGTTTCTTACCAGTCCAAACCTCATGAGGTGTCTTGTCAACCAACGCTGATGTGGGTGTCCTATTCACTAGGTAACACGCAGTGTCAACAGCTTCTGCCCAGAATTGTTGTGCTAGCCCTGCACCACTGAGCATACTCCTTGCCTTTTCCATCAATGTCCTGTTCATCCTTTCTGCAACCCCATTCTGTTGAGGTGTGTATGGAGTAGTCTTTTGCCTTGCTATTCCACACGTTTTACAGAACTCCTCAAATTCACTTTCACAGAATTCTCCACCGTTATCTGTTCTGAGTACTTTTATTTTCTTCTCAGTTTGATTCTCTACAAGAGCCTTAAATTCTTTGAATCTATTAAAAACCTCAGATTTCTTACGCAGGAAATAAATCCAAGTTTTCCTTGAGAAATCATCTATAAATGAAACATAATACACAGATTTACCAAGTGATGGAACAGGCACAGGTCCAAAAACATCACGGTGTATTAACTCTAAGATTCCTTTAGCTCTTACAACACCAGATGAGAATCTTACTCGATTCTGTTTACCATATAAGCAATGTTCACAGAAATCAAAATCTAATGTGAAATCAGACATGCCTTCAGCCATACTTTTACCTTGTAATAGTCGAAGACCCTTTTCTCCAATATGTCCCAGCCTTCGATGCCATAGCGATGTCTTCTCACTAGAGACAGTAAGGACTCTGTCTCCTTCATTTTTACCCTCAGAAACAATAGTGCTGTTACATCCATTTTTGAAGGTGCTTCCCAACAACTTGTATAGAGTTCCAATCCGAACTCCCCTCATCAGCACCAATGACTCTCGAACCATCTTGCATGTGTTCTTTTCAAATAGAGTTTTCACACCTGCATCATCCATTTTACTTACAGATATAAGGTTTCTAGCCAACTTTGGAATGTGCAGAACCCCGGGAAGAGTTTTAACCCTTCCATCTTTGAGCAGTAGCTTGACCTTTCCTCGACCTATGATTTTCGCTACCGAGTTGTCTCCCAGAAATACATCTCCTCCATCATACTTTTCGTATTCAGAAAACCACTCCCTGTGAGGAGTCATATGATAAGACGCACCTGAGTCAATCAACCACGAATCATGCTCTGCATGTGTACTTGAAGATGCCAGATACACATCTCCTCCTTCCTCTGTAGATTCTTTCCCATCTGCGGATGGAGCGTCATTAGGTCCTCTACTTTTATCAGTAATTTTCGATTTACAATCCTTCTTGTAATGCCCAGCTTTTCCGCACTTCCAGCATTTTCTTACAGAAGGTCCTGGAGATTTAGATCTCCCTCTAGATTTAGATCTACCACCTGAAGACTTATTTTTAGATCTGTCTCCAGGGCGACCTCTTACAAATAAGGCATCCTTGGCTGAACTGTCTATGGATCTCCGCCTCATTTCCTCCGATAGTAGGGATGCAACCACATTCTCGAAGTTTAGCGTGGTTGCATTACTCCCAATAGCTATGACCAGATTATCCCATGAATCTGGCAAAGAGCACAACAGACTAATACACTTTTCATCATCATCAAGTGCAATACCAACAGATGTCAACTGACTTACCAGAGTATTGAAGGCGTTTAGATGCTCTGATACAGAGTCTCCATCAGTCATCCTCAGAAGGTACAATTTCTTTCGCAGAAATAAATTATTTACCAGGGACTTTGACTGATACAGATTTCCCAGTTTGTCCCATAGCTTCTTTGCACTGTCTTCTCCAGATACGTTCACCAATACCGAATCTGCGAGGCAAAGACGAATGGTGCTCCTTGCTTTTCTTTCCAACTTTTCCCATTCTTCTTTTACCATACCAGAGGGCATGGTACCTGGATCTACTGCGATCCACTGTTCTCTATCTACCAGAAGATCTTCCATCTTGAGCTTCCATAGCTCAAAGCTCTGACCATTAAATTTCTCAATCTCGAATCTAGAACTACTCGCCATTCTTTAAAGAAAAATAAATCACCGCTGCAAAGCTCCCACTGAAACCAGGTTTATCACAAATCCAAGATCGAGCCAAACCCTTGGAAACAAAGGCGTCCCTCTGAACCCAAAAAAAAAAAAATGCTCTGATACCAAATGTAAGTTTTAAACCTTAACAGTGAAGTACAAACTCATATGATTCTTAAGCATTAACAGAAAATACACAATGGCACACACATTACACAGAGATTTTCACCTGGAAACCCTTAACCGGGAAAAAACCAGCCAAACTTAGAGCCACATAGCTCCTTTTTCATTATATGTTTATTTTTACATGTACAATACAATAAATGGTATTCTGCAGCTTCTAAAACCCTAATTCGTTTACCCGAATTAGGTTACAACCCTAATTCCTTTTACCGGAATTAGATAGAGTACAAATGGGTCGAAAATTGCGAAAAAGCAGCGACCATGTGAAGAGATATAACATACCCAACAGATGGCACTTTCCCGTAGCAATGTGGTGGACAAGAGGGTCCATGAGTGTGATGAGTCTGATTCGTTGGAGTGTATGAAGTCGTAGCTCCATAATTGGATGTAGCCCTAGAGAGGTCTGGGGTGTTTATGGTGCTCACCATGCTAAAAGGTTTATTTTGTGTCGTGACTTGGCCAATAATACCATGAGCGACATGTGATGCCATCGGAGCGTCACCTCGTGAAGAATCGCCTCATGGGGCATTTGGTATGATGGTGTAGAGATAGCCTGACTGGGCATAAATCAGGTCAAACTGCTGAGCTTTTAAGGTAGCTTCTTCTTCTGACTAGGGTCATTCGAAAGCTACATCTTTGGCTATGAGGGGTAGGAGTGATTTGAGAAACCAATCTAAAAAGATACGGTCATCCAGTTTAATCTTGTAGAGGCTACGACGCTTACGCTACTTATGGATGTGATTGGTGATATGGGTAGCCGTGTTCTGTCTACAAGACATAAGTATTTCAACTCTTGCATCATAGCGTACAGGTAGTTGAAAAACCTGGAGGAAAGTTGAGGTAAGGGACGTAAATGTGTTGTGGGTCCCATGTGGTTGCTCAATGTACCATTTGGCGGCAGAGCCAGTGAACGTTCGTTGTAACAGTCTTAGTCTAATGGAGTCATCCACTATGGAGTTAGAGGAACACCATAGGTGAAATGACATTATGTGGTTTTGGGGATCTTCCCCAGCTTTTCCTTCAAACTTCAGGATGTCTGAGGGAAGCTTTGTAGGCATGGGTGGCCATGTAGGGTTGTGTTTGATAGGATCATTGGTTAACCTGGCTAGGTCTCGTAAGTTCAGACTAGCCATGTATGGTAAACTAGCAGATGGGTGTGGCGTAGTGACTGGGACATAACTGTTAATGGTAGAATTATGTAGTGGTCCAATGGCCCTTAAGGGTATGCTAGGTATGGAAGGTATGTGTCCTCCAACCAATGTGGTGTGGGAAGGGCCAGCGCTCCCAAGTGCAACATTGGTTGCAAAGGGGTTAGGAATAGTGCCAGGAATTCCTGGGATCTGGGTTGTGGTAATGAGAGGGGGTGTGACCCCTATGTTGGGCATACCCATGACAAGTGGTGGCCCTGTGTTGGGCATACCTAAAGGGGGAATGGCCCTTATATTAGGCATGCCTAAGGGGGTTGTTGTTACCGTGGGTGGCATAGTAGTAGTAGGGTTTGTCGATATATCTCCAATAGCACTAGTGAAAAGGGGGTCATATTGTGATCTAGCCATGGGGTTGGTTGGTAATGTTTGAGTAGGGTGTTCAGATTCAGCCTCAAAATCAGATGTGAAGTGAGGCACGTCAGAATCGGATGACTGTGTTCTATGCTGATGACGTGTCGAGTCAAGGGATAAGGCTCTACGTCTATGACGTGTAGAGTCAACTGTACGAAACTGAGGGGGTTCCCCCTGAAAACGGCGGGATTGTCTTAAATTCTCAATGGTGAGAAATGTATAAAAATTTCGATGGAAGGTGGTGATGTAAAAAACTCGAAACCCTAGTGCAATAATGAGTGCAAGAGGGGAGTGAAAAAATAATGGCTCTCAGGCCAACAACCAATCTCAAAAGCACTTATTATAACAACTGTGCTATAATAACTGGAGGGATCCAAAAAAGTGGTAAGAATACCAAAAGTCAAACAATTCCTAGAAAAAAGTGGTTCTCACTAGACCAAAGGTGGGTATTGTATCATGCAAACACCTAACGAGAAGTATTGTGAGTCGACAAACTATATTCTCTGCAAGGTGATGAAATCCAAGTCAGACAATATAGAGTGTTGAATCAACGGCTAAATATCTCCCTACCGGGAGGGACACTGGGTAGACAATCCTAGAAGTATGGCTACTAAGATACCCCGTTCATGACACGTTCGGTTGGGTGAATCTGTAGTTTGGTTTTATCGCCGCTGTACCCCGATACGGGTAGTACACCGAGAACTGTGAGAGGTATCCTTCAGTTACTGAATGGATTGCGATATTCCACTCAGGCTTCCAGAACCAATCTGGCTACTTCAACCCTCCTAAGGGAGAGGCCTTCCCGATAAATTGGTTGATAACCATGTCAAAATTATAAGGAATTTTCGGAACCCTAAAGGACAACCACTATGTCTCAAATGTAAATAATTGAGGGGTGTTATTGGAACACCTATCCCCTCAATTCTACCTAACTACAAGATTCTTTTAAGTGCTCCCCAAGTGGGGTTAAAAAGTTTGTTGAGTTAAGGTAGATTTTAAGGCTCAGTTTAAATAATGTGGCAGAGTGGGTGCAATTGTGATTATTTAACTGAAAATGATTTTCCTCGCTTGGGCGATTGATTACAAATGAAAAAATAAGACGTTTCCAGTTTGCAAAAAATAAAGGCGTTTTTCGAAATGTAAATGCTTTAATAAAAACGATTCAAAAAAGTAATGGACTTTTTGAAATAATTTTAAAAGAAAGCAAATAACATAAAAATTTCAAGAAATAAATGGATTTCTTAAGAAATTGCTTGGCCAAACTACTGAGCAAATTAACAGTGAAACTTATGATCTAAATAGAATGCTAAAAATCTTTGTTTCACTTACTGAAATTTTTTAAAAATATTTTTTAATGGAGCATATGTAAATAGAAAGTGATTTGCTATGGCCGTACTAATGCAGAAAAAATAATGCTGGAAAATAAGCTAAATGGGCAAAAAATACAGCAATTTTTTTTTAAAAATTGAGCCGAATTCATGAAAACATCGCAGGTTTTAGGGAAAAAGCCGCGATGTGCATCGTGGGTTTTGGCCGCGAAGTCGCGATGTGCAGCGCGGAAAATGGCCGCGAAACCGCGATGATCAACGCAGAAAATGGCCGCAAAGCCGCGATGTGCAGCGTGGAAAAAGGCAGCGAAGCCCCGGCGCGCCGTGGGGAAAAAGGCCGCGAGGTTACGATGAGCCGCGTGACTGTCGGGTGAAAGGTCGCGATGCGAAAGCCGAAAAACGGACGCTGAAAAACAAACCCGAAAATGGAAATTCCAGGCTATTAATGGCTACAGAAAGGGCCAAGATTTAGAGCAGCAATGGATCTGCTGCTTAGTATGGAAGATCTGTAAATTAAAATGATTTAAAACTAACAAGAACTAAGTTCTAAAGCAAAAAACCAAGATCCAAGAATTCAAAGCTAGCGGAGTCGCCAAAAATTGTTTGCTTGGTTTTGCAACCAAGCTTGTGCAATGGGCACCTATCAACAATGTGATAATAGTTTCAATATAGAAAGTAAAAACGATTATGAATTAAATCTAAATCTAAACTAACATGTGCATATAACAAATAAATTTAAAACGATTCATAGAAAGAACAAGAAATGAAAGAATGTTTTGTATTATAATACCTCGAATGGTGAGGATTTGTGGTGTTGAGCAGCTCCAAGGTTGAAATGCTCCAGGCTCCAATGGTTTCTTCTCCAAGATTGCTACAATGGTCAAGAACTCAAGAGAGATTTTGACAACATGAGGATAGGATGATGGATGGATGGAAAGTGAGGAGCCCCTATCACCTTTTTATAGTTTTTGGTGATGGGGAATACCATTGTGGTTTTAAGGAAAGCAATGGTATTGACCAACATGGTTTAGGTACCTTTTTCCCTCTTTTTTCCTTTTTTTGAATATTTTGAATATTTTTATTCCCTTTTAATATTTTTGGGAATTTTGGCCCCTTTTTGAGGGTTTTTTGAGGAAAAATATATATTTTGAGGGGAAAAAATGTGTATTATGGTCTTTTTGGTGACCTTTTGATGGCTTTAAAGGCTCAAATGGTGGAAAAGTGGACAAATGGTCATGTGAATAAGGGAATGAGCTAGTGAGCACTTTTTGGGTGTTAACATATCACGCTATCCCCTAATATATATAGAAGACAAAACTCACTTAACCAACCCAAATACCTTTCCTATGGAATCGAATATGCAAATATCACCATCACGTCTCCATCCCGCCATCTGTGGACTCCAAAATGGCGAATTGTGCTATATAAGATAGGAAGTTATGCTCAACATAGACAGAGTGTTTATTTGAAGGGATACTATCAAATGATGCAAGAATTCGTTTCTATTTCAAAAGGAAATAAAGACAATTCGATGAAGTTTGGGTCAATCCTCTCTCGAGAGAGATCGCCCAGGTTTTTGTAGCTCAAACAAATAGATTTGGGGTCGATTCCAGCCCCGGAGGAGAGGTCAC
This sequence comes from Larix kaempferi, assembly GCA_027924585.1. Taxonomy (NCBI): domain Eukaryota; kingdom Viridiplantae; phylum Streptophyta; class Pinopsida; order Pinales; family Pinaceae; genus Larix; species Larix kaempferi. The sequence goes on along the minus strand of BSBM01000047.1, from coordinate 68,806,194 downwards.
CCTCTGGCTACAATTCCAACAAGATTTATATATATAATGTGCAATGTGATGAAAAAAAATGGGTCGATCCTCTCTACCCATAGGTCGCCCTCTTTCTGTAAGTAATTAAACAAAAAACCTTTGAAATAAAATCATCGACAACAATTGAGATTGTTGAAAACCGTATAAAATGCAACATGACAGCTACTCAGAATGGTGAGTTAACAATAGCGACTGAGATCATTTATTTACAATACAAATAACTGCTACAAAAAACAATGGTCAAAGCATGGATAACACGCAAAATCAGTCTCAACAAATCATTCACATATAGATCAACTTTCTATCAACGAAACTCAGTCGTGACCTACATGAGTTTGATTAGTGAAAAAAAAAACTAAGAAAACGAACTTGGGATCGGACTCCTTGAGAGTCGTCCCTTCCCCATTTCCAGATGTAGTCATTCAAAATTTTTGTGGCAGCCAAATCAATAAAGGAGAGATCGCGGAGCTACTTCGAGAAAACCTCCCGTTCGAACACCGCTCTCTTCCCCCCGCATCTACTCGACTCACCTTCTTAAGTAGGTGGAAATCACCCTCATGGGAAGGGAGATGGCGATCTTAGAGTTCGATGTCTCGAAACAGATGGCGTTAGTAAGGATTCTCTCGATACTCCATGAGGGAACAACTAGTTGAAGTAGATCCGGTTGCTCCATTAAGGAGACAACCTTCCTAAAACAACCTCTTAACTACCCGTTACACTAAAACTCTTGAAAAGAAGGTTGCATAAATGTTTTCTTATATATATATATATATTTACTTATATATATATATATATATCTATATTTACTTATATATATATATATATATATATATATATATATATATATATATATATTCTTACATCCATTATTCTTTTCATAGTTTTTTTAATAAGAAACATAAAATGGATTGAATAGTTTAATATTCAATTTATAAATACATAAAATATATATATTTTCTAATTAAACAAGTTTTTAATTCATTTTATATATTTAATATTAATTTCTTTTATATATATATAAATCATTTAAAATAGAGAGAGTGTAGTATGCCGTCTATAAGTCCCCTACTATAGGCTTACAAAGTATTATTAATGAAGTAAATTATACTTGTGTTAACAAGCACATCTCCTACTTGCTTTCTCATGCAAGTAGGGTATTTGTATTGAAATCTTAATGGTCATGAATGGGTGTGAAAATTCATGTTTTGGACTTTTCAGTCAAAACGACTAGAAAAGGTAATAGGTATTCCTCTCAATATCTTATAGGCCAATAATGATACCTGGTCATTATTATTAGTTTCACCTCTTTCCTAAAGGATCTCGTCGTCTTGATGCGTCATCCTGTAGTCTCCTAAGTTTATAAATTAAAATTTTAGGGATTAACCCCATAGCTTACAAGGTTCACTGTGGGCCCTTGGCCTTGAGCTCCTCACCAGAGAACTGGTACACAATTATAATTACATTTACAATTCACAAAACGATAGGCATAATGGAGGTATATTACAATCTTGGAAACCCAAATATCTATTGATATCCATCCTAACCAATTTAGTCAGGGTGACCAAGGCCACTCCGGCCACATAGAGGCCAACAGTGGCCTCCTTAGGCACCTTACAATGGAGTTTCTTAACCCTTTAAGTAGGCTTCTTCACATGCAATACCACGGGCCCATGTAAAAACCATGAACTTTAAATGTACATTTGACTCTCTAACTGAGTCAAGTTTACCTAACACATGATAAAAAAAATATTGTTAATTACTTTTAGTACTTTTATTCTTTATATTGATTAATGAAAATTTACTAACAAAAATCAAAGTTTCCATATTAGAAATAAAAACACAAAAAGAATATATATATATATATATATATAGATGTTACCTATTATTATTGCTAATTAGTTATTAGTAATTAAATGTGTAATGGCCTTGGTGCAGAGGCACCTTGGCTTGCTCACCCATGTGGACAAGCTTTGGTTGGGAGCTCACCCAATACACCTAATGCATGGCAAGCCAAGTGTGGTTGAGTTGGATGTGTTGGAATGCGGAAACATAGGCTCAATGAAATTACCATGGTGTGGGCATAGACGCGGGAAAGTGAGCATACTTGGTGGAGTGGCATGGACTAGCTAGCATGGGATGGGCGCCTTTCCACACCCACAATGCCTAAGGACTTGGAAGCACTGGTTGAAATCCCACGGATGCAAGGAAAAATGCACTAGTGTGGGAAATAAGGCAAATTGGTAGGTGTATTGGTTGGGCATGCACGCATGAATTACAGATAGACAACGTCCATACAAATGTGTGGACTTGCGGATGGGAAATGTGTGGACTACGTGTGGATGGTTGGTGCGTCGACAAGGTGGGTTGGAGTATGCTGAGAAGGGCATGCTCCCACGCAGAGACTTGGAAGGAAAGAACGAACCGATAAGAGACTTAACATGTGAAGGGCGCATAAGGAGGAACTTGGGCGCATTGCAGGTTGCTTAGAAGTAGAGGAGCATGACATCAGTGCCAGTTGAAGGAAGGCCCAAATTCGGTTGAAGACAAGTGGGGACGTTTTGGTGAGAAATCTTGATTTTCTAGAAAAATGAGTGCTAAAGCCTTGTTGGGAAGAATGTGCGGCACAATTGGTTCCTAGGAGTGTGAACGAAGTCTGGAAACTTCGTAAAATCAGCTAAGTGTTGGAATGAGTGGGGCAGTTGCGGAAGTGTGCCCAGGTCGAAGAAGCTTGAGAACATTAGACGTGCGTGACTTGTAGCTATCCAGATTGATGCACGTTGCTCAAGAGCAATAACATGAGGTGCACTGAGGGGATGTAGTTTGGAAAGCCATCATGGAAGCCATGGAGAGGAGCTTGTGACATATGGACTGTGGAATGAAGCAGTTGTTCCAAGGACACGAGGCATGGTTTGAACAATTGAAGATGTAGGGCAGAAATGACTTGCAAAAGTTGCAGGTGTTGACATACCACGTAAAAGCTAGTTATAACTACGGTGACGAAGAATGCTTCTCTTAATAAAATTATTAAAAAAATCAAGTGATTCCTTTACCTACCATCATCATCATTAAAGATAAAAAATATTCACTTTATAACTATTAATATATATATATAACTTATTATTTTAATTGATTGTATATATAAACTAAATTATATATTGAAATAAAAATTAAATAATTCTATTTAATATAATAAAATAATTTTATATTTTATACTAAAATAAACTTAAATATTAAAAACATTTAATTTTATTATAATCATTATTTTAAATTTTATAATATATATATATATATTTGGTTTATTTTTATAAATAATATAAAATTTGATTCTAATTTTTTTTCATATAGGATGTTTTTCTAATTAAAAAATTTGACATAAAAGTTAGAAATATGTGTCATCACTTTACAAATTAAATATACTAAATTAAAATATGTTTTTCTTTTTAATTAAAAAAATTGACATAAAAGTTAGACATATGTGTCATCTCTTTTCAAATTAAATATACTAAATTTAATGCTTCCAATTTGGTTGAACATGATTTTTGATTGATAATATTTTTAAAATTTGAATTAGTTTGATAAAATTTATTTTAAAAGTTAAATAATTTTTAAAAAATATTAAAATAAATATTATTAATTGAAAATTTTGTTTGCTCAAAATTTTCTTCATTAAGCTGGCTAGATTATGGGGTGTCTCTTCTTAACTGGTTCATTCCTAAGAAAAATGAACTCGGATGGTTTTGGTGAGGTGACCCACAACTTAAGCAAATAAACTAGCCAAAATTAACATATTTTAGCTTAATATTAATATTTACAAATATTTTTAGTTTTACAAATATGTGTAAATGTTTACTTATAATACATGTGTTAAGAGATTTATAACCTATAAAAGTAAAATCATATATTTTCAAATATTTAGTTTTTTATAAGATTAATATATATATATATATATATATATATATATATATATATATATATTAATGCTGCAAAGATCTATTAAGTTGAAAGAGTCGAAAATACATAAGTTTTTACAAGCTGTTGTGGTGGCCTGAAAGTATATATATATATATATATTGTAATGCTGCAAAGATCTATTAAGCTGAAAGAGTCGAAAATACATAAGTTTTTACAAGCTATTGTGGTGGCCTGAAAGTATGAAACCACCAACCCATAACTGTGAAGAGATCAAAGTGATATTTAATAATATTACAGAAAGCCTGAATTGTGTGAGAAGTCCTGGGTAATACTAAAAAGAGAGCTGTCTGTGCATACTAGCAAAATTGTAGACTAGAAAACGATTAAACATAGCAAGAAAAAAAATATGGAGGATGCAGGGAGGGGCCCAAACGTTCTCAGTTGTAGACATTTGGAGCGACATTCACAACAGGAGCCTGCTTGTCAGCAGGATTTTCTTCCACGATGGGGAAGGGGGGATACTCCTACGCAATGGAGTCATTCGTTGGCAATTTCATAGGCAGGGGCGCGGTCTTCCTGAAGGGAAAGAATCCCTGGTCGCCGCAGACACGCTTGGACAGAACAAGGCCCATAGTGCTAGGGACGGGGAAGAGCAGTAACGCTTTCCATTTGGATGGACTCGGTTGAACAGGTTTGCTTGTCCCTGCCGCGGAGAAGAGGTATATGAAGCAGATCTTACCAGTGTTTCTATGTGGGGAGAGTCTGGTAGGAGCATAAGACTGCTAGTTGAAGGTGCTCTCCAGGTTCCCCATAATGGCTTCCATGTTGGGCAGGGTTTCCCTCAAAGTCTGGGTGGCACTTCTGGCGGTCTCCCAGTTGGAAAGTAGGTCCTCCATTAGCAGCCCGAGCATATTCTTAAAAAGCCAGTAGGGGTCAGGTTTCTTACCAGGACGTCCGGTGGAGAGGCGTTTCGCCAATAGCCTGGCCTCCCAATTGTCTATCAGTAGGTGGAATTGGATGGTGACATCTTCCCCATATCCTTTTTCCATGTCCTCTGTGTCATCCTTGGTGATGTTTTTCTTTCCTCTGCCTCTAAAGCCCTTCAGCCTGCTAATGAATGAAGACCGGAGAGAGAGCGTAGCAGAATTGCCCGAGAGCACTGTGGAAGGTGTTGAGAGAACTGGACGTAGAGCGTCAATGTGGAGCCGAAGCCATCTTGCAAGAAGAGCTAGCAGATGGGTGGTCACGAACAACAAGAACCAGAGAGTAGGAGGAGCCCAATTTGTAGGTCTATGGAGGTGGTGAAGCATTGCATTGATGCACCAGGGACGGGGTTGCATGGTTATCTACGAGCTAAGGTGACGACAGTCAGGGTGCCTTAAAACTGCACGTAGGACTCACCTGGAGCAGGTACGTCAAGGTTTCCTCCAACAGGGTCGAGGGGACATCACCAAGAGGAGGTTTAATGAACAGGGCCTTGGGGTGGCCATCGAATTAAGTCAGTACTTTCTGGAACACCATAGGGCTTGTCCGTTTTCCCATGTGTCTCATGCTTGGGTTCGCGTGCTCTCCAGCTCATCCCATCACCCGCATCTGGGGCATCCACATCCAGGTTGGCCAGATCTTGGAAATGTTGAATGAGAGTGTGGGGGGCCATAGCTTCTAGGGGTCCTTCTTGTAGAGTAGAAGTGCAGGTGACACACTCATTGGCCAATTGATCAGCCGAAGAATTTTATTTTCTCCTAATGTGGTGGAAGGAGATTGAGTTGACCTGGGTTAGAAGAGTAGCTAAATCCTGAAGGCATTGAGCAAGCCTCCAGCTGGGAGAGATTTTTTCAACCCTTGAACCATTAAGAAGACAGTGTGTAGAGGCCAAGATGATGTTGGAATCCCCCTCAGCCAGCAGAGGGGTTAGGCATAACCTGTGAGCAATTCGGAGTCCAACGAGAAGACCATAGAGTTCTGCTGCATTGTTAGTGTCATGACCAAGAGCTCCAAAAAAGGCAGTCCTAATAGTGCTAGAATCATCCCTGATGACACATTTGAAACCAACAACGCCTCGATTGCCTTTGGAGGCACCATCAAAGTTGAGTTTGAAGACCACCGAGGGAGGGGGGGGGGTTTCTCCAATGGTTCAGGCGTGGTTAGACAGAGGGGGTCTTTCGAAGGGAGAAAAGGGTGGGTCTCAGAGTGAAATTCCAACCATCCAAGAGGATTTTTTCCAAAGGCAAAGTGGGAAAATCCTTAGTGTTCCAGTCTTTGATGGAAAGAGTGTCTTGTAGGTTGGATTTGAGAGTATCCCAAATGTCCGAGACCTGTTTTTTCTTATCCTCAAAGATTCTCCTGTTCCTTTCCTTCTAGATATCCCAAACCAAGAGGCTTGGGATGAGGTCCCAGAGTCTGTTGACAACGATGCTTTGGAAGGGGTTCTCGGGCCAATCGTCAATGGTATGGACAATGTCATTCCTGATTCTGTTGGTGCGTTTGCAGGTGCCAGCTACCATATCCGATAATTTCCGAGCAAAGTCGCAGGAGTCAAGCAGGTGTTCAGTGGTTTTGGAGTGGTTTCCACACATGATGCACCACGAGGGGCCTAGGAAGCCTCTTTTTAGGAGATTGTCCCAAGTTAGGATGTGTCTGTGTTTTAGGAGCCAGAGGAAGGAAGAGAATTTGGGCTAGAGGTTTGACTCCCAGATTTTTTTCCAACGAGGATTGGGATGGTCGTCCGATCTATTAGTGAGGAGAGAGTAGGCCTCTTTATTATTGAAGGTCCCAGTGGGGCGGTGCCCCCAACGAAGAACATCCTACTCATGGCTGACTCTGAGGTGTCTGCTTTGAATATCCTGCCAAAAAGTGGTTGTGCTTTCAGTTGAAATGAGGGGGGTCCAAAGGTTTGGTGGCTTCTAATTTATGGTGTCACCAGAGTCTAAGGAGGTCCAGTAGTCCTTGAAAAGCAAGTGTTTATTGAGATGGCAGTGAGCTTGGATGTCAGGAGGATTTCTTAGATTGTGCAGGTTTGGGAGTTGTTTCCAAGAATCAAACCAAAAGTTGGCCTGTTGTCCATTTTTGACTTCCCAGAAGTTGTGTTGTTGAACTAGGGCTCTTTGGTTGTTAGCCATGCGTTAGGTGAGTGAACCTGGGGGGTTTTGGTCATACCTGATGCGTTGCTGGCATGGAAGATCCAGAGTATATTTGTGCTGCTAGAGTTGGATCCAATGGGAAGCCAAATCCTTGACCCATTTCCACCAAATTTTAGCAGAAAGGACTTGATTGTTGAGCTCAGGGTCCCGAATCCCAATACCTCCTTCTCGTTTGGGCATACAGACCGCGTGCCACTTGACCAGGGCCCATTTGTGGTTGTTGTGATTTCCCCCACAAAGAAAATATTTTTGAATCTTGCGGATTAGCTTTAGGACCAATTTGGGGGAAGCGAGGACTGAGAAGACATAGAGGGGTAGGGATTGGAGAACGACTTTAAGAATCACAATTCTACTGGGTAAGTTGAGGGAGCGGAAGGTCTAGGAGGAGATTTTGGTTTCCATCTTGTCCAGAAGTTCTCTCTAGGAGGCATGCTTGATGACAAAGTCGAAGAGGGGAGCTCCGAGGTATTTGGAAGGAAGTGAGGAGATAGAGTACCCCAGGATGTGACAGTTGTTCCGCTGAGTGACAAGTTTGGTGTGGAAGAAGAAGAGCTGTGACTTGTCCAAGTTAACAGTGGTGCCCGAAGCAGTTGAGAAGGTGCTTAGGGTGTGTTTAAGGGTTAGGGATTCCTGAATAGAGGGGTGTCCAAAAAGAAGGTTATCGTCAACGAAATGTTGGTAGGCTGTAGGGGGGCATCCGTGGAGGGAGATTCCATGGAGGTTTCCAGTAGAGATATTGGCATGGAGCATTCTAACAAGCCCTTCGACCATTAGGATGAAGATGAAGGGAGAGAGTCAATCTCCTTGTCGGATGACTATGGAAGGATTGAAAGTGGTAGAGGGATAACCGTTGACCAAAATGGAGAAGAAAGCCGAGGAGGTGAGGGACATAATCCAGTTGGTCTAGTCTTGAAAGAACCCAAAAGTTAAGAGAATTTTTTCAATGAAGGTCGAGCTGAGTTTGTCAAAGGATTTGGAAAGGTCCAACTTGACCAGCATCCCAAGAGTCTTGGTTGTTTTCAGGCAGTGAATGAATTCATACGCCATGATGATCCCATCAAGGATTTAGCATCCCTCAACATAGCCATTTTGTTTAGGTGAGATGAGAAGAGGGAGGATCACTTTGAACGATTGGCGATGACATTGGTGATAATTTTGTAGACAACATTGCAGAGGGAGATGGGTCTAAACTTACCAGGGTTGGTGGCTCCAATTTATTTAGGGATGAGGGTGAGGAAGGTGGTGTTGAGGGCAGAGAGAACCCATTTCCTTTGCCTGGACTCTTCGACAACCTTTAGCCATCTGATTGACCGCTGTCTCTAATTCCGTTAAGGTGATTTCCTTCATGAGAGCGATATTGTGCTTAGGTGAAAGGATAGTAGGAATGTGGCCTGTCACCTAATTGATGGCATGAGTACGGTCTTGAGTTTATTCAGTTAGCAGGTCTTGAAAGTGGCTGATTAGTTCCTGCTCGATATCAACTTGGTTGATGATGTGGTTTCCTTCAATCGTCTTCAGGGAAGCGATCCTGTTGGACATTTTGTGTTGTATGGTACTGCGGTGAAAGAAAGAGGTATTTTTCTCACCCTCTTTGAGCCAGTTAATTCTGGATTTCTACCTTTAGAGAATTTCCTCTTATTCACATCTTGCATTTAGTTTATTGAGAATGTTTTTCTCTTGTTATTTGAGGGCTTTAGAGATCCACTGAGCCATTATGTTTCTTTGTATGGTTTCCAGATCCTTCTCTAGCTCACTCTTTGTAGTGAAGATATTGCCGAAGGTGGTGCGGTTCCAAGTGCGCAGCTTGGAGCGGAGGAGCTTGAGTTTTTGGTGAAGGATAGCCATTTTGGAGCGGCTTGGTACTTTCATATATAGCCACCAAGTGCGAACAGTGTCCTGAAAATAGGGATGAGGTAACCAAAAATTTTCAAAGCGGAAGGGACGAAAAGAAGTATTACCAATGTGATGCCAGTTGAGGGAAATAGGCCAATAGTCAGAGCCAGAAGACGGGAGCACTGCGGAGGTAATCATGCCACCCAAATCCATCAATTTTTTCTGAGATGAGGAAGCGATCCAGTCTGGATGTGATTTGATGAGCACCTGCTCTACGGTTGTTCCAGGTTAGAAAGCCTTTCGAGGGGAGAGGATCAATGAGCTTATAGACTTCGATGCAGTTCTTGAAGAGGGTATCCTATGGAGACAAGAAACACCTACCTCCTTTCTTTTCCTAGAGCATGGTTATCGTATTGAAGTCGCCTCCTAGGATAAGAAGGGAGTCAAGGTGTTAGGAAGAGAACCACCGGATGTGATCGAGGAGCTTCAACTTGAGGGGTGGGGATTGGGGTCCGTAAACGTTCATGAGTTGTCCAGTGAAGTTAGTGCCAAGAATATGGAAGGAAGTAGACAGAGTGTGGGTAGTTGAGGAAAAATGGTTGAGGGAGAGTAGGTAGGGGTTCCAGGCTATTGCAATACCACCAGAGGCTCTGATGGCATTGATTTCCATAGCATGAAAGCCTGACATGAGAGATTGAAGATGGTCACTAGTACATTTGGTTTCCTGCATGAAAATAACCATGGGTGAGTCTTGGAGGATCTTTCTCTTAAGCATCACGTGCTTAGAGGAATCGTTGAGGCCTATCACATTCCAGGATATTAACTGCATTAGGAACTTGGATGAATAGAGGGGAAGAATTCAGTTAGTTGGGCATATTTCCTTGACTCCACCAGGCGGGTTCCCAATTGACTGATCCTTTGTAGATCTGTTTTTCTCCCTCATTTCTTACTGTCTCTTTGGATTTTCTGTTTCTCTTTTTGAGGAAGATTAAGAACCCCTAGCTTAATTTGCCTCACCTTGTTTAGGGATTCCTTTAGCAGCTGGATTTGCTTTGGTGGGATGGAGTTGAATTATTTCCTGTTGCATGCATCCTCCATGCCAAGGATGTCAAGCTCCCCGAATTCTAGTTTAATCATTTCCTCGTCCATGATCATTTTCGGCCCTGTCACTTCCGCTTTCTTGGGCGGGTTTGTTTCCAGTGTCTCTTGTTATGTGGTGATTGGATATTTAGCAGGATGTTGCTTCTTGTTGTGGCCTTTCATTTTTCTAGGGTTGGAAGTTTGAGGCTGCTCGGTATTGATCTTGTTGCATTGTGGGTCTTCTGTAATTATCATCTCTATTTCTGAGTTCTCAGGTTGTTCTTCAAGGGCTGTGAAACTATTGCTGGTGGTTGGTTTGTTTTCCATCTTGTCCTCTATAGGTGCTTTGCGCTAGTGCCTTCTTTTCTTTCTGGATTTTTGGAATCCCTCATCGTCCTTGGTTTCTAGATGTGGTTTTCTCTGGTTAAGGTGACAGTCTCTGTACATATTTCCATGCTCGTGACATTTCCTATAGCGAAATGAGACGTGCTCGTAGTCCAGCGGCTGAATCCACTCAAAGTCATCATGGTTGAGGTTGATCGAGTCTGGGAGAGATTTGGCTATGTGCATGTAAACACATATACGGGCATACGAGGTGTACTTACTTGTTTTGGTTTGTTCTTCCACTTTGACGTAGGTACCAAGGGTGTTCTATTTCTTTGAGTGTATCTTCATCCAAGTATTGCTGGGGAAGGGAGTACAGGCGTATCTAGACAGGAGCCCAGGTAAAATCTTCTTTGTCAGGATTGAATCTCTCTATCCATTGTCGGAGGTATAAGCCTATTGAGTTGAAGAAATAAGGGCCACCATCTTCAACCCTTTCTTTATCCTTGAGTATGTGAAAGACGATGGTGAAAAATCCTTTAGATCCAAGCTGTAGGTCAAAGTGCGCTTTAGGCTTCCATTTGGCCATTATCCAGCCGCGTAGGGCTTGCTCAGTTGGCCAAAGGCCAATGAACTTTCCTACCAGGGTGTGGTCCTTCATCTTTTGAGCTCTTGCGTTGATGCGTTCTGCCGGGAGAGCGAGGCAAGGTATGGCGGTAGCTTTCGGAATGCATGTTCTCATGGCTGGGCCAGATTCCATATTTTGAGAGTTCAGGTTTTCATGGTGAGCCAGAGGTACTTCAGCGGATCCAATACGTACAGATGCGGTTTGGTTGGAGGAAGAGGGGGCCATCGGCCCCTCCTGGAGCAGGTTCCATGGCGAGGCCAAAGGTGCATAGACAGGAAGGCAGAGGAGGGGATCAAGGGCGGCAGGAAGTGAATCGTTAAAACCCTAGGAAGAGCATGCAAAGCTCAAAAGCACAATATTTTTCACAAATAATATTTCCCAAGATTACAAGATATATTATTTTTATTATTAGATTTTCATTGATTTCTATTTATTACAATGCAAAAATTTGGGTAAAATAAATTAGTAATTCATATTTTTGTATAAATATGTTTGGAGTAGTTGATTTATTTTACTTTTTGGATTTTCTACTGGCTTTTGGTGTAAAATTTGATATTTTTTTTGTTGATAAAATGTAAATGTGGAAATGTTTTAATTGTATTTTTAAAAATATAAATGGATTCAACACTCTCAAATACCTCTGTGGCACTCACATTATACAATTTCCACAGCTCATATATATGATTAAGATTTTTTGAAGATTTCACAAAACAATCCATATTCGAAAAAGGTAAAAAAACTTGAATACTTAGATTACTCCAATATGTTTTATGAAAAAATTAAGATATGCTTTTATAAAACATTGACTTATATATTTTTTTATTTTTAATTATATTATAATGTATGTAAAGTTTTAATAAGTTTTATATATAGTTAATGTTTATCATTTTTACATGTTGTGGTAGAGAAATTGGCAATTGTGGAGATTAAATTATCACAGGTCACATGTTCAAGAGTAAAAGCCACCTAAAAGGAAATTAAACTAACTTAAGGAAGGCATCCAAGATGGTCTCCACCTTCGTAGCAAGATATCATCTTCGTACCAAGATGGTAACAACATCTTTGTGGGCAAGTTTGGAAAAATATATGTACCCATATAGAGAAAACAATCAAAATAATCAGTCACTTTGAGAACAAGAACATTGATTTCACAATTGACCTTGTGTTGTTGCACCAGTGTCCAAGACACCCTACATGATGAGTACATCGGAATTGATAGAATTGAAAATGAAGTTACAAGAGCTACTGCAAAAGGAATATATCATGCCAAGTGTGTCCCCATAGAGAGTACCTGTGCTATTTGTGAAAAAGAAAGATGGAACTCTCAAGTTATGTATTGACTATAGGTCGTTGAACAAATTCACCGTGAAGAAAAAACACCCATTACCTCAAATTGATGACCTTTTTGATCAAATGAGAGGGGCAAGGATATTTTCAAAGATTGACTTGAGGTCTGGTTACCATCAGGTAAGAATCAAAGAGGAAGATATTCATAAGACAACCTTTAGAACAAGGTATGGGCACTATGAGTTTGTGGTGGTACCATTTCGTCTAAAGAATGCACCAGCTACATTCAAGTGCCTCATGAATAGTGTTTTTAGCAAGTGTTTGGACAAGTTTGTTCTTGTTTTTCTAGATGACATTCTTATATATTCTAAGAATGAAGAAGAGCATGAAAAACATTTGAGAATGACCTTGCAATTGCTAACGGAGCATAAGATGTATGCAAATCTGAGCAAATATGACTTTTATAAAAATAAAATTCATTATTTGGGTCACATTATCTCAGAGGAAGGAATATCGATGGACCCTGAGAAGATTGAAGCCATTATGAACTAGCCAATTCCAAGGAATGTGACATATGTGATATCTTTTATGGTACTTGCTGGTTACTACAAGAGGTTCATTGAAGGATTTTCCAAGGTTGATAATCCAATTAATTTCTTGCAAAAGAAGGGAATGAAATTTGAGTGAACACCAATATGTGAGGAAAGCTTCCAGCGGTTGAAGAAGATTCCCACAAGTGCACCAATTTTAAAAATTGCAGACCTAGAAAAAAAGACTTTGTGGTGTGTACTGATCAATGCAATCAAAGACTTGGATGAGTTCTTATTGCTAGGAGTCAATAAAGTTGAAAGATAATGAGAAGAACTATGCCACCCATGATTTAGAACTTGCAGCCATAATGCATACTTTAAAGATGTGGAGGCACTACTTAATGGGTAGAAAATTTGAGCTAAGGACAAACCATTTTGGTCTGAAATGTATGTTTGAGCAGCCAACATTAAATGCTAGGCAAGATAGATGGATATAAGTTTTGTGTGAATTTGATTTTGAGATCAAACACATAAAGGGGAAAGAAAATAAGGTGGTTGATGCACTCAACACAAAAGTACATGAAATGCATGTGGTAGCCCTTAGTACCTTCCAATCAAATTTGAGTCAGCAGATTGTTAACTGTATTATTGAAGATGAAATGTATGTGCAGATAAATGACACATTGCAACAACAAAACTTTGTAAATAGGTATGAAGGGTATCATTTGGAAGGTGACATAATTCTTACTTATAAGAATATAATTTATATTTATTCGGGTACACAGGGTACCACCAAAGGAACGAACACCAAGAGCAACCACTTCACACAAACAGATCACAGATCAACACACCGATGTTTTGACGTGGTTTAAACCCTCTTGAGGGAAACACTCCACGGCCCCGGCCAAATAGCTTCTACGGGACAATTTATTATGCAAAGAAATAAAGTTACAAATGAGCTTCTCATAACCGATCAACTAAACAATGACCCTCCATGCTCTTTAAATAGAGATCATGGACCAATCGGGTGTTAAGCCACGGATCAAGGTTAGGTTTGATCTAAGAGAAGTTGAGCCGTCGGATCACTCTATGCCGAGAACATATCGTGACCGTCGGATTAAGTATTTACAAATGCATACTAATGCATACTAAAGAAACACACTATCCCTAACGAATCTATTATACAAGTTGATCTTAACTAACTCCTAAGTGTCTAAATATCCTAACATCCCCCCTTAAGAACAACTTGGGATAGGATTGAAGGATTTACAAAAGTGACACTATTAGGAGAAGGAAGGAGGCATTAGAGCCTATCCCCCCTTAATGACAAGTTCCTGAACTCCTAACATAGATCGAAGTTTAGAAAACTTCGCTTCTGTAAGAGACTTGGTGAAGATGTCTGCAACTTGATCATCTGTAGGGCAAAAGAGCACTTCAAGAACACGATCATGAACAAGATTTCTGATGAAGTGCATATGTAGCTCAATGTGTTTGCTGCGTTGATGTAGAACTGGATCTTTGGCAAGCTTGATGGCACTTTGATTGTCGCACCAAAGTGGAGTAGGCTGCTGCTGCTCGAATCCAAACTCTGAAAGGATCTGTCGAAGCCATAAAGCTTCCTCACTGGCATTAACTGTTGCTCGATATTCTGCCTCTGCTGAAGAAAGAGCAAGAGCTTGTTGTTTCTTACAAGCCCAAGTAATAGGTCCAGATCCCAGACTGAAAACATAACCTGCAGTAGACTTTCGATCATCAGGATCGCCGGCCCAATCTGAATCAGTGAAACCAACCAACAAAGGTTTCCCCCCTTTACTGTAATGAATCCCATACTGAACTGTGCCTTGAATATATCGAAGTATTCTTTTAGCTGCTTTCCAGTGACTTTCATGAGGTGTCTGCATATAACGGGCAACGCGACCAACGGAAAAGTAAAGGTCAGGACGGGAATGAGTCAAGTATAAGAGACTACCAACAAGCTGACGATACAAGGTGGCATCGACTTCAGGTGAAGTACAAGTGGCAGAAAGTTTGACTCCAGACTGGAAGGGAGAAGGGGCTGGTGTACAATCTTCCATGTGAAAGCGACGAAGAAGGTCACAAGCATACTTAGACTGAGAAAGAAAGATTCCTTCTTTGGTTTGCAGGACTTGGAGACCAAGAAAATAATGCAAATGTCCTAAGTCTGACATTTCAAAATTTTGTTTAAGACTGGATTTCACATGGGTTATAAGCTTAGGGTCACTACCAGTAAGAATAAGGTCATCAACATATAGAACAAGTATGATGATATGGTTTCCTACTTTCTTGGTATAGACATTGGGGTCAGAATGGCATCTAGAAAAACCAGTGTCAAGGAGAAAGTTATCCATTTTGGCATACCAAGCTCTAGGAGCTTGCTTAAGGCCATATAAGGATTTCTTAAGGCGACAGACAAGGCTAGAGTTATTCTGAACATAGCTAGGAGGTTGTTCCATGTAAATTTCCTCCTGTAAATCACCATGTAAGAAGGCAGAATTGACATCCATTTGATGGACTTCCTAGTTGTGTAAGGCTACAAGGGAAAGAACAAGGCAGATGGAGTTCATTTTTGTGACAGGAGCAAAGGTTTCATTGTAGTCAATCCCTTCAACTTGGGAAAAACCTTTGGCAACTAACCTTGCCTTAAGTCTTTCAACACTTCCATCTGATGCATACTTAGTTCTGTAGATCCATTTACATCTGACAAGTTTTCTTCCTTTTGGAAGAGGTACAATATCCCAAGTATCGTTCGCCATTAAGGAACGATATTCTTCATCCATGGCTGCATCCCAATCTGGATTCCCTGAAGCTTCTGCAAAAGTTTCTGGATCACGATTCTCAGAAACTTGAGCCAAAAGAGAAGAGGCTCGCTGAAACTGAGAACGTGTTCGACGTTGATCTCTAGGATCACCGGCAAGATCACCAGCTGCTTCACATGTTGAACGGACCCATCGAGGAAGCACTTGTGCTGGTGCAACTGGAGGAACATGAGCAGGCGGAGGTGGATTTTCATCCTCACTGTCATCATCAGAAACTGGAGTTGGAAACATGTCAAGGAAGTTGGAAGAAGAAGAGGAAGGCACAAACGCCGAATCAGGCTCGCAGGCCAAAGATGGCACAATCGTCGAGTTAGGCTTGCAGGCCAAGATATTTTCATCAAATTTAACATCTCTTCTAATGATTATATCATGAGAATGTGGTTGAACAATTCTATAACCTTTTACATCTTCAGAATATCCAACAAATATGCACTTTTCACTTTTAGGCTGCAATGCTTTCCGTTTTTCATCCGGAATGTGAGCCCATGCTTCACTACCAAACACACGGAAGTGACTTACATCAGGTTTAGTTTTACTCCATGCTTCTTCCGGTGTTATACCTTGTAATGCTTTAGTGGGGGTGCGATTAACTATGTAATTTGCACAATTAATGGCTTCAACCCAAAATTGAAGACTTAGTCCCTTAGATTGGATCATACAATTAGCCATTTCTTTTAAAGTGCGGTTCTTCCGCTCAGCTATACTATTTTGTTGTGGTGTATATGGAACAGTGTGTTGTTGTTGGATGCCTTGTTCTGCAGATAGTAGTGAACTTATTGTTAACATATTCTCCTCCATTGTCAGATCTTAACTTAATAATTTGATGACCATATTGTTTTTCCACAAGGGCCTTGTAGGCCAAGAACATGTTAAATACTTCGATCTTAAGTTTTAGGAAATAAACCCAAGTGCGTCTGGTGTAATCAACAATGAAAGTTAAAAAATATTTGAAACCAGAAAAGGAAGCAGATGGAAGAGGACCACACAAGTCACTATGCACAAGCTCCAAGGGAACCGAGGCGTGCCAAGAGGCACATTTGTCAAAACTGTCCCGATGATGTTTTCCGAGTACACAACCGGAGGAAACACCATCCCTGCAAGATACCATCGGAAGACCTGTCACCATATTCTCTTTACATAGTTGTTGCAATGAGCGATAATTTAAGTGACCAAATCGCTCATGCCAAAGTTTGCTCAAGTTATCACTATGAGCAACAAAAACTGAAGGGAAAGGTGATGACCCAAAGTTGTTAAACTTGTACAACCTGGCAATATCATCAACAATTCCGGTAGCTAGGACCTGTTGAGGATCTTTAAAATCCTTGATTACAACTTGGTGAGGTGTAAAGGTCACAGTTTTACCTTCACCAGAATGAGTGATAAGACAGACTGATAACAAATTGCAGGAAATTCTTGGAACACATAGTACATCACTAAAATGACCATTATCTACTAGAACTGTTCCAGATCCTACAACACTTAGAGATCTATCATCACCAACAAATATTTGTTTGGTGTTACATTCATGCATAGTAGAAAAGATGGCTTGATCCTTAGCCATATGATAAGATGCTCCAGAATCAATGAGCCATTCATTTGAAGTAGAAGAAGAAGATGCATTATAAAAATAACCAGAAGCACAAAGTGCATGTCCATGAGAGGCAGATTCTGAAGACGAATCTAGGTTGATGTAGTGCTTCTTCATTGCTGCTTTCAAGGCTGCCATCTTCTTGAAACACTTAGATTCATCATGATTATATTTCCCGCAATAGTTGCAATGACGCTCAGTCTTCTTGCCTTTTGGCTTGGATCCTTTGTCATTTTTTAAAGAAGGAGCCGACTGAGAGGGTTTTGGACCCTTGTTTGACTTATTATTGTGAAAATTTTGTTTCTTGGGAGGCTTGGACTTTTCTTTCTGTTGGGACAATAAATATTTCCCAAATGTATCTGCATTATTGATTATTCCAAGATGAATGAGTTTATCTTGTTCTCTAATCAAGGAATCACAAAAGGATTCAATACTAGGCTCTTGATAGCTAGTTGCATTCAAGGATGCTTTCATGGAGTAAAATGTAGATACAAAAACATAATATGCAGGTCCAAGTTTGGAAAGAATATGATAAATGCATTGTTTGTCTTCCCTCTCAATCTTACATTCTACACATAAGAGTTTAAGAGTTTTGTACTTAGATAAATAATCTTGAATGCATGAAAAGTCACTTGGATTTAAATAAATCAACTCATTTTCGAGTTGGTGACCTCGAATTTCATTGTGTTTACCAAATACAGATTCCAACTTGTCCTGAGCAGCATTAGGTTCATCAATTCCAGATATGTGGAATCGCAAATCAGTAGAGATTGACATCCCAATCAATCCATGAGCTTCATCGCATCTATTTTCCCATTTTATTTTCTTATCATCATTAGTGGGTTCTTTTTCTTTCCCCGAGGTAATTCTGAAAAGTCCCCTACTTCGTAGAACATCCTCCATACGAGATTTCCATGAGAAATAGTTGGAACTGTTAAGTAGAATATCACAAGGGGCGGCCATATTTGTAAATTAATGGCTGTAAAAGAAGAAACCAATAGTCTGGATGTGAAGAGCTCAAAAAAATAGGAGGTTTAAAAAAAACGGCATTGAAAACTGACTCTGTATGATGAAGTTATGCTTGAACAAAGAAACTGTTGAAGATGTCCCCAATAGTGACGTGGCAGCTAGAGAATGTCCAGCAAAAAAAAGAACCCCCCTCTTCCCAAGATGAACCTTTTGACAATCACTCTACAAGAAAGTTGCTTTAAGTGAACCAATTTTGTAAAACAAGTGATTTCACTTTTACCATGATATTACTTTTAAATAGTGCAACAATAAAAAAATCTTAAGTGACTCACTTGTATTTTTATTTTTTATTATTTAAGTGAGATGCACTTTTACAATAAAATAACTTGAAAATAGAAATTGCATGCACCTTTTATTTTAAAAGTAACTTCCTAAGACTTGAACTCAAGACCTATTAAGGAATAAAGCAACTTTGAACCAAGTGAGCTAGATTAAAAGGTATGTAAAATATGGGAATGAGGAAGGGTTTTTTTGTTTTTTACTCTTCTTGCTCGGTTTGCGTGCTTTCCCTTTTTCTTGCAAAACAAACCACAAATCGAAACAAAAAAAACTTTTCCACATTTGTGGAGTTAGATCTTGTTAGCTTTCCCGGAAAGTCTACGCTTTCTCTCTGTTTCTGATTTGCCGAGATCGCGCAAGGTGCATGGCAAAGAGCATACGCAGCCGAGAAAAACCCTTTCCCTTTCTGTTTCTGATTTGTCGAGATCGCTCAAGGTGCACGGAAAAGAGCATACACAGACGGGAAAGAACCAATCCGAACCCGAAAAAAAATCTAACAGTAAAAAATGATGAAATATGAGATTTTTTCCTTTTAAAAAAAGAAAATAAAAAAATGCGTCACTGTAACATTATACCTTCAAATCTTATGAAATACGTGTTTCTGGAGCAACTGGGAACCGTTTTCGATCAAACGAAAACTATTTCCCAATGGAAACGATGCTCTGGATGCAATGGAACACCTCCCACAGCCCAAAAATGCACAAAAATACCAGAACTATAAACCCTTTCGAGTTTCGGCAACAGCAGTTCAAGATCTAGATCATAACCGGAAGCAGCACTTCATAAAAGTTCTGATACCATGTCCGGGTACACAGGGTACTACCAAAGGACCGAACACAAAGAGCAACCACTTCACACAAACAGATCACAGATCAACACACCGATGTTTTGACGTGGTTTAAACCCTCTTGAGGGAAACACTCCACGGCCCCGGCCAAATAGCTTCTACGGGACAATTTATTATGCAAAGAAAGAAAGTTACAAATGAGCTTCTCATAATCGATCAAGTAAACAATGACCCTCCATGCTCTTTAAATAGAGATCATGGACCAATCGGGTGTTAAGCCACGGATCAAGGTTAGGTTTGATCTAAGAGAAGTTGAGCCATCGGATCACTCTATGTCGGAAACATATCGTGACCGTCGGATTAAGTATTTACAAATGCATACTAATGCATACTAAAGAAACACACTATTCAACGGATCTATTACACAAGTTGATCTTAACTAACTCCTAAGTGTCTAAATATCCTAACAATATTCCAAATGTAGCAGACTTGAGGAGGATTGTTATGGATGAAATCCATAAAGCTCCATATTTTGGTCACCTAGGATATTAGAAAACAATTTCTACAACCAGAAAACAATATTTCTGGCCAGGGATGAAGAATGACACTGCTGAATACATTTCTAAGTGCATGAAATGTCAGCAGGTGAAGGTTGAACACCAACACCTAGCATGTTTATTGCATCAATTTCCAATTCCAGAATGGAAATGGGAGATAATTTCCATGGATTTTATCATGGGTTTGCCGATGACAATAAAGGAGCATGATTCCATAATGGTGGTAGTGGGAAAGTTAACAAAGGGAACATGTTTTATACTGGTTAAGTCCACATATAAAACCGATGCCACTGCAAATATTTTCATGAAGGAAATTTTCATATTGCATGGATTTTCTAAGGAAATAATTTCTTATAGGGATACCAAGTTCACTTCATTTTTTTGGAAAAGTCTTTTTGAATATTTGGGTACACAACTAAAATTTAGCACAACATACCATCCTCAAACAAATGGATAAATAGAAAGAGTAAATTAGGTGCTTGAAGACATGCTTCATATGTATGTAATGGAAAAACCATCAAAGTGTGAGGATTATCTACACTTGGTAGAGTTTGCATATAATAACGGGCAACAAGCATCATTGGGTATGAGTCCATTTGATGCTTTGTATGGCTAGAAGTGCAGGACACTAGTGACTTGGGATAATCTGGTGAACAAAATTGTACTTGAGCCATAATTTCTTAAGGAAATGGAACAAGAGGTTGTAAATATCAGGCATAATTTAAAAGCATCGCAATATAGACAAAAAAGCTATGCAAATAAGCACATGGTGAATAGGGAGTTCAGTTTTGGGGATCATGTTTGCTTTAGAGTGATGCCAAGAAAGAGTTCTTTGAAGCTTGGGAGTTGTGCCAAGCTATCACCCATATATTGTGGGCCATTCTAAGTGATTGAAATAATAGGGCTAGTTGCATATAGAGTTGCATTGCATGCTAACACTAAAGCTCATAATGTTTTTCATGTTTCTTTTCTTAAGAAATATGTACATGATCTTAACCATGTGATTAAATCGGATGTGATGTAGGTGGAACCCGAGGGATATTTCCAAACCGAGCCATTGGATAGGTAAAGGTGCAATGGAAGCACTACGGTTCTGATGAGGCTACATAGGAGCTAATACCCCGATTTTGACCCCATCGCATTAAACATGTAAATGATGTAATATCATTATAAAATCATGGTGAGGAGCTCAAGGCCAAGACCCCACCATTGACTTATCGTTCTTGTATTGAAAATTAAAAATTGATGCATGTGGATCATGTGCTAGCTTGGCACGATGGAAATTATAAATATGATGTAAATATATATATTGATAAAAAAAATACACAGAACTAGCTATGCAAGGCAATAAGAGTATGGGGGCATGATTTTTACAAGGATAGGGGGGGAATATCCAAATCCATGAAGCCAATAATGTCAATCCAAGTGTCAATGAGAGAACCCATGAACCATTAACTATCAATGTTGACTTATGCACCCAATCATTTAATTATTCTAAGAGGTAGTTGAAATAGTTATTATTTCAGGAAATGGAGAGTATGGCTGTCCAAGTTTCATGTATGGGAAATCCACCATTTTGGAAAATCGTGTTTGGCTTCCTAGGAAAGAAAAAAGACCCATGAAATTGCTTCCTTCCATTCATTCATTGAGGAGTTTTTCTCTCTCACATAGTGCTTGCTTGCTGGGCATTTTCCTCCACGAATTTACTGAGTTTTCCTCCATTTTCTAGCTGGGAATGTCGTTTTTGGTGTTGCAGAATGGTGGGGACGAAGGGAAATCGAATTGGGGTTCTATGAGATCTATTTTTTCTATTCAATTGATTGTGTACCTATGGGAATTCAAATTATAGATTCGATTTGTTGTTTCCCCTCTCAAAAATTCATTTTGGTGTGCCCACGATTTGGAACACTGATGGAAAGCATGTTTTGTTAATCCCACAACTAAAATGTTTTGCTATGCCCAACAATTGTGCCTTGGTGTGTGTGTGGGATATTTCTATGGTTTGGGTTATGTGCATCCCTTGTTATCACTTGAAATTGTGTGTAAGCAACCAGGAATAGACAAAAATTTGGAATTGGCTTGATAAACCTAGTGAATGGTGTAACCTCATTGAAGATCATAGGGATTTGGATAAAATTTTCTATGCACACCCTGAAGAGAACTAGAAGGGGAGGTATGTCCCGATGGACTGTGGAGTAGTGAAGGGGATACCTTCCATGTGTTGGGTGTGTAGGTATCGTGAGTTCCAAGCTATCTAATCTAGTAGATGTTCCAATAGCTCTATGGATTGAGCTCACTAGATTAGTAAATCCTTTCCCTTTACTGCCTTAACAACCTGATAAACCTAGTTAGGGATTGGCTTGGATGAGATGTGGTATATACTTGGCTATGTGTAAGTTTGTTGTAACCTTTTCATTTTGGAAATCATGCTTAGCTAGGGGGTGGTAGCTATGTTGAGAGATTGATGAGCACAACTGGCCTATAGTTGGGTGGAATGTTACACTTGCATAGCCAGTTGCTTGGGACATATTCATTTGAAGATAAGTATTCTCTTGTATTTAATTGTGTAATGTCTTTATTTGATGCATGCTATAATTATGCTGGTAATTGCTTGCTAGATGTGTGTAGTAAAGTTTATTTCCGTTGTGTTTATTTGGATTATGCATCTGCACACATGCTTCATTTGTTATGAATTCATAAGATGACGACGGGGATAAATTTGGAAGCATGAATTTAGTTAATGTTCCCTCCCTTAAGTCAAACTAATGGAAGGGGACGTGACACTCGTGGTAGCGTGCAACGAAAGGAAGAATCGGTAGGAAAGAAACCAGTTGCAGAAGAATCAGTTGATCATGCAACACAAAGGTTGGAATAATTGAAGCTTACAACATACTTGGTTTCGAAGAGAATCAAGTGGCTACAACAAGACATGCATAGTCTTGTTGATGGCCAATTGGAGAAGGTGTTGGAATAGCAATGTGGACAGTGGGTATAATTTTCGGTGAGTGTTGCGGAGGAATCTAAGGCAGTAGAGGTTCTTGCAGCAAGCACAATTGCGAAGCATGTTGATGTATATGTAACTTCAGAATGTATTTCATCCATGTATTTCATATATATTTATTGTACCCTTATAAGAGATGTGTTATTCCTCTATAAGGAAGTGTCGTCATGTGTATTGACAAGTGTCGCAAGTGTGTGTACTTGGCGACGAGTTATTAGACCACCATGTGTGGGGTCGGCCCTGAAATATATATTATATTGTGGATGTACCTAGCTAGACAAGTCGGCCCCATAGTGTAATTGGGTAAACAGGTTAGTATAAATAGAGATCGGGAGATCTCTATTTTGATCACTTGGAAACTCACACTTCTCTCACTCAGAAAGTGGCGCACTAGTGAGGAGGAAGATCATCTGCTACTAGGATACTATCTCAGTGTATTTTGGTTGTACTTTGGTTGATCCATTTCTCTCTCTATCTCTGAGGAAGTTGTGGGGTTTTTCACCTTAGGTTTTCCCCCATAGAAACTCTGTGTCTCTTGTCTCTCATGCTTTTGATTCTTGTGATGCTTATCATGCTTATTGTGATTGTTATGCATTGATATACTGTATATGTTATTTTCTCAGTGAAGATCCTAGAGTATTGTGAATTAATGCTCAAAATTTAACATGGTATCAGAGCTAACCTGAGAAGAAGACATTTTGCAGTGACGGAAACTTGAGTTTCTTGTTTATTGGGTTTCTCTCCACAAATTTTGGAAAAAAAGTATAGTAGATTGACTCTACTCATCAAGGATAATCTATCTGTCCAATTAGAATTCAATTCTGAGCATTTTCAGATTTGGCCCTAAAAATTAGGGTTTCCAAAAAAATAGGAATTTTTGAAATCTGAAGACATAGCGGGAAGCTCCTTGCAAAAATCGAAGTTTAGAGCTTTGGATCGAGATTTTTGGCTGGGTATATCTCTGGGAAACTCAAACCCTAATTCAGGGCTCTTCCTAGTGAACCCGGGAGGACAAAAAGGCAAATCTGAAGGGTAAATCTTTGCTAATCTCAATTTCTGAAAACACCAGGATGATCAGCTCATCAAGGCGCATCTTTCTATCCTTTCAGAAAGTTGAAATTCACATTTTGAATTTTTAGGGTTTTTTCAACAAACCCTAATCCGGGACCAGATCCAGTTTTCAGCATTTCAAGTGGTAAGACCTAAATCTTTTCTATTTCCATTTGAAGTACTCT
The DNA here is from genome assembly GCA_027924585.1 of Larix kaempferi. Taxonomy (NCBI): domain Eukaryota; kingdom Viridiplantae; phylum Streptophyta; class Pinopsida; order Pinales; family Pinaceae; genus Larix; species Larix kaempferi. The sequence continues at coordinate 68,782,126 of BSBM01000047.1, read as the reverse complement.
TTAATATGTCTCACCACACCAAGCTTGAGGATAAGCTTAAAGGGGCTAATAACTTCCGAGCTTGGAAGTATAGGATTGGGTTAATCCTGGAAGAGAATGAGTTGGACTCATATATAAAAGAAGACATCCATATCCTAGAGGATGAAGAGGCTAAAGTATTGCATAAGAAGAACTTGGTCAAGGCAAAGAGAATCATTGCTGATTCTATCAAAGACCATCTCATACCCCATGTGTCTTCTCTAAAGACACCCAAGGAGATGTTTGACTCTTTGACCAAGCTATTTGAAGGGAAGAACATAAATTGGAAGATGACCCTGCAGAACCAATTGAAAGGAGTAAAGTTTCAGAATGGAGAAACCATTCAATCTTATTTTTCTAGGGTCTCCCAGATTAAAGAACAACTGGAAGCGGTAGATGAAATGGTGGAGAATGGTGAAGTTGTCATGACCACTCTAAATGGCCTAACTAGGTCATGGGATTCCTTTATTCAAGGAATTTGTGCAAGGAAGAAGTTGATCTCCTTCAACAGATTGCGGGAAGAATGTTCTCAAGAAGAAGCAAGGCTTGTGGCCCGATAAGAAAAGATGGGAAGTGAAGATCAAGCTCTCACAGTACACACCAAGAAAGGAAGGTCAAAGAGAGAGCACTCTCATGCCAAGAAATCTTCACACTATCATCAACATAAAGATAAGAAAGATCTCAGATGCTTCTCATGTAATGAGAAAGGTCATTTTTCTTTAGAATGTCCCGAGAACAAAAGGAACAACAACATCAAGAAGAAGAAGGGCAGTAGGAAAATATATCATGCTCATGTTGCTGAATATGATGAACCACCCAAGAAGAAGGCTAGGGAAGAAAGTGATGATAGTGATGATGACTCATCAAGTGAAGAAGAGTATGTTCTAATCTCTGCTCTCACAGGTACTATCTCCCATGGTTGTAATGATTGGTTAATTGACAGTGGGGCTCCCAAACACATGACTGGGTTTAAGGAATCTTTTGTGAACCTATCTGAACATGAATCACCCCATAAGGTGAAACTTGGGGATGATTATCAGTACCCAATCAAAGGAAGTGGTGAATCCTCCTAAAACCTAGATTCTGGAAAATATTTGAAGATGAAAGAAGTCCTTTATGTACTTGGGCTCAAGAAGAACTTACTCTCCATCTCTGCATTGGATGCAAAAGGTATGAGGGGTGCATTTGTGGATGGCCAAGTCCTAATGTGGCCAAAGGGAAAGACCATAGATGATGCAGTAGTGATTGGAGAGCAAGAGGGAGGTTTGTATAAATTGAAGGGACAACCTGAACATGCCATGGTGCATGAATCCATGGAGCCAAGTGAACTTTGGCATATAAGACTTTCTCATATGCACTATAGGGCACTTCCAATTGCAAGTAAGGCTGTAGAGGGTCTTTCTGAAATCAAGACCAAACATAAAGGTGTTTGCAAAGGATGTGCAAAAGGTAAGAACATTAAGAAGGCTTTCCCAAGCAGTGAAAGCAAGGCAAAAGGTATCCTGGAAATCATCCACTCAGATGTATGTGGTCCTATGTCATCCAGTTCTTTGAGTGGGTATGTTTACTATGTCTCATTTTTTGATGACTTCTCCAGGAAGACTTGGGTATACTTCTTGAAGAACAAAGATGAGGTGTTTGATAAGTTCAAGGAATTCAAAACCTTAATGGAGAATTAAACTGACAAGAAGATCAAAACATTCAGATCCGACAATGGTGGAGAATTCACCTCAGGTGACTTCAAGAAGCTTTGCAGTGATTCAGGGATTAAGAGGGAGTTGACTGCTCCTTATAATCCTCAACAGAATGGAGTTGCAGAAAGGAAGAACAAAACAATCATGGAAGCAGCAAGGGAAATGCTGCATGACCAGGATCTACCTATGCATCTATGGGCAGAAGCAGTTAGAACAACTATATATGTGCAGAATAGAACACCCCACAAGATATTGGACAACAAGACACCAGAAGAGGTATTTTTTGGTAAGAAACCTGAAGTCAGCCATCTCAGAATATTTGGTTGTCTAGTATACACTCATGTCCCAAAGGAAAAGAGGACCAAACTAGATCCTTCAGGAAAGAAGGGTATCTTTGTGGGTTACAGTGAAAGCTCGAAGGCTTACAGAATATACTTTCCAGGGTTCAAGAAGATTGATGTCAACAGGGATGTAACATTTGATGAAAACTCAACATTCATCAAATCAAGGAAGGCACCTATCGAAGTTTATGAAGAACCTAAGGAAACTAGATTTCAAGACACTACCATGACTGAAGCAATTCCAGAAGTTGTTCGTGAGTTTGAAGATCCGCAAGAACCTATAGATCCACCCCGTGAGGATAACTCTCACAAGAGAAAACCTGCATGGGCTAGAGAGCTCATTCAAGATGCAGAAATATTTGGCATTCCAGAAGAAGAAAACAGAGCAAAGAAGAGAACCAGATCACATACCAGCTATGTTGCTTTACTCTGTGACATTATGAACAAAGAACCTTCGAGTTATGAAGAAGCAGCGAAAAAGAAAGAATGGAAGGATGCCATGGTTGAGGAATACCAATCAATAATGAAGAATGATGTTTGGGATATTGTCTCAAGACCTAAAGAGAAGTCTGTTGTGACTTCCAAATGGATCTACAAAATCAAGAATGCCGCAGATGGCAGTGTAGAGAAATACAAGGCAAGATTCATAGCTCATGGCTTCTCTCAGAAAGAGGGAATAGATTATGAAGAAAATTTTGCACCTGTATCCAGGTATACTTCCATCAGAACAGTACTTGCCTTGGCTGCAGCAATGAAATGGAAAATACACTAGATGGATGTCAAGACCGCTTTCTTGAATGGTGTAGTTGAAGAGGAAGTATATGTGGAGCAGCCACTCGGTTTTGAAATACATGACAGGGAGTCATATGTGTGCAGATTGAAGAAAGCCTTGAATGTCTTGAAGCAAGCTCCCAGAACTTGGCATGGTAGGATGGACAGTTTCCTATCTAGTTTGGGCTTTACCAAGAGTAAAGCGGATTCCAACCTTTACTACAAGATTGAGGAAGGAAATCTTGTGATTCTATTTTTGTACGTGGATGACTTATTTGTAACAGGAGATGACAGTTTGATTGCAGATACTAAGAGGAAGCTTGTTGCTAAGTTCGATATGAAAAATTTGGGAATGATGCATTATTTTCTAGGTATGGAGGTGTGGCAGAAAGCAGGTGGGATCTTCCTTGGTCAAGGGAAGTACACAGTAGATATCCTGAAAAGATTTGGGATGATGGATTGCAAGGCCATGGCCACACCCATGGCATCAAACCTGAAGCTTCTATGTGATACTTCATCTGAGCCAATTGATATTTATATGTATCGTCAGATGATTGGGTCCTTGATGTACCTGACGAACACGAGACCAGATATTTGCTTTGTTGTGAACACATTGAGTCAGTTCCTGACAGATCCGAGGAGTGTTCACCTGGTTGTTGTAAAGCATGTTCTGAGGTACCTGAAGAGTACAGTGGATATTGGGCTCAAGTATGAAGAGAATCAAAAGTTTAACCTGCAGGGTTATGTTGATTCAGATTGTGCAGGCAGTGCTACAGATAGGAAGAGCACATCTGGGTGCTTCTTTAGTATGGGATCAGGTGTGATCTCTTGGTTTAGCAGGAAGCAGTCCTGTGTAGCACTGAGTACAGCTGAGGCAGAGTATGTTGCATCCTTTTCAGCTAGTTGTGAGGTAGTATGGATTCGGAAGCTAATGTCTGAGTTATTTGATCTCCCGTTGGATGCTACTGGTATCTTCTGCGATAACCAGAGTTGTGTGAAGTTGTCTGAGAACCCAGTGTTTCATGACAGGTCGAAACACATAGAGATCAAATATCACTATATCAGGGATATGGTGCAGAGAGGAGCTGTGAAGCTCCTATATGTTGCGATGGATGAGCATATTGCAGATGTGCTGACGAAGCCACTAGCCAGGGTGAAGTTCGAGTACTTCAGGGAGAGGCTTGGTGTTCTTCAAATCGAGGACACTTCGAGGAAGAAGTGATGGACACATTTGCTGAAGCCATTCCAAGCATGTTGGAAGGATGATCCTTCACATGGCTGTGGATGTAAGCGCTGGATGATGAGCATCAGGATGATGTTCTAGTTTCTGCTTTGTATGATCAGTTGGATCATTTATTTATATATGTATGTACGCATCATGTTGGATGCTAGATATGATCAGTTGGATCATTTATATGTATATGTATGTACGCATCATGTTGGATGCTGGATATGATCAGTTGGATCATTTGTATGTATTTTGTATATGCATCATGTTGGATGCTTGGACCTTGTATATGTATCAGGTGGATACATTGTATGATCAGGTGGATCATGTATGTTGATATGTATCATGTATTTGTATTTGTATCAGGTGGATACACTGTATGATCAGGTGGATCATGTATGATGATATGTATCAGGTAGATACTTGGTATGCATCAGGTAGATGCATTGTATGATCAGGATGATCATGATGACGAGCTTCAGGATGTTGCTCCAGATGATATGTACCAGGATGGTACAGTGATGATGATCAGGATGATAATATGTATCAGGAGGATACATTACATAATCAGTTGGATTATGTGTGATGAGTTTCGAAGAAACATATGCACAGAGCCTTTCCGACATGGTGGTAGATGTGTTCTCCCATGTGCGTTGATGTAAGTGCAGAGCCTTTTCAACATGGTGGTAGATGTGTTCTCCCATGTGCGTTGATGTAAGTGCAGATCCTTTCCGACATGGTGGTAGATGTGTTCTCCCATGTGCGTTGATGTAAGTGCAGAGCATTTCCGACATGGTGGTAGATGTGTTCTCCCATGGTCGTTGATGTAAGAGCTGTGAGCCTTTCACGGATGGTGGTAGGTTGGTCCTCCCATGTCGGTGAGTGTAAGTGATGTGTGTGTGCATCTGGGTTGTGCTTCGTGATACTCTGTGGTTGTGGACAGGTTGTGCAATAACATGTAAAAGATCCTGGGAGATCCGATAGGTTGAGCTGTGTGCTCGTAATCAGTCCTGGGATGCTCTTTTGAGGTTTTGTTGACTTACGTAATTAGTCCTGAGGATTCCACAGTATGGCCAGTGATGATGAAGACCTGCAGGTGGTGGGCCTACATACAGTATGAAAAAGGACTGGCTCTGTAGAACTTCCTATGACGAGTAGAGTCAGAGATTGGTTGAGATAGCAGCAGCAGTGACGATGATGATGACGATGATCTCGAGAAGAAGACTTGTCTAACAGAACTGTGTCGAGAAACACCTTCCTAGTTAAGAGGGAGTGTTGATGTATATATAACTTCGGAATGTATTTCATCCATGTATTTCATATATATTTATTGTACCCTTATAAGAGATGTGTTATTCCTCTATAGGGAAGTGTCGTCATGTGTATTGACAAGTGTCGCAAGTGTGTGTACTTGGCGACGAGTTATTAGACCACCATGTGTGGGGTCGACCCTGAAATATATATTATATTGTGGATGTACCTATCTAGACAAGTCGGCCCCATAGTGTAACTGGGTAAACAGGTTAGTGGTGCACTAGTGAGGAGGAGGATCATCTTCTACTAGGAGACTATCTCAGTGTATTTTGGTTGTACTTTGGTTGAGCCATTTCTCTCTCTATCTCTGAGGAAGTGGTGGGGTTTTTCACCTTAGGGTTTTCCCCACAGAAACTATGTGTCTCTTGTCTCTCATGCTTTTGATTCTTGTGATGCTTGTGATGCTTATTGTGATTGTTATGCATTGATATACTGTATATGTTATTCTCTCAGTGAAGATCCTAGAGTATTGTGAATTAATGCTCAAAATTTAACAAAGCATAGTGACAGTGAAGGTGCAAACTACCTGGCACATGACGCAACAGATAGTATGGCCTTTTGCATCTACACCATGGCAATCCAAGAGTCCCAACTAATGCAGGAAATGTTGGAAGATTTAGGTTTCCAACTGGTTAAGGTTGAGGTAGTGCTGGCCTACGTAGAAGTAAAAATTCAATTGTGAGAAGAGTCAGAAGAGGGGAAGACCAAGGAGGTCGCAATCATGTTAAGGACCCTTCGGGAGTATGATGAATAATAGGAGGGAATATTGGCCTTAGATATTTCACATCGCTGTAGAGGATATGTGGGCAAGACACGTTCACCCTTCAAATGGAAAAGTAAGAATGCGAAGAGGAGAGCTAAAAGAAGGCAACACAGTGTTGAGATGGAGGAGGCACTGTTGGTAGCTACGTATGACTATTTCCCATAGGTAGTAGACATGTATGAGTTGGTTTTCGGTGTGCACGAGTTGGAACTAATGGAAGGAAAACTTGAGGAGTTAGGTTGCAGCTTTGTGGAGGCAGAGGTGTCCTTGAATTACTTGTGAATGAAGCATGAGGAAAGTGGATGGGAAGAAGACAATTTTGGAAATTTGGGAGGTGGTGGCATTCAACATCCCTTACCATTTAATCTGGGATGAGATGTTAGCAGGATGGCTCACTACCTTTGGCGTAGGCAGTGAGGCCACATGCTCCTTGTGGAAGGTTTCCTTAGACAAAATTTAGCCAATGATATCCACGGGGCATGCAGATGGATAGAGCATGGGATGTTAAGAAGTGTTGAAATGCAATTAGGAAGTTCAATAACGGAAGTGGGAAAGGTGTGGACTTTGCCCAGTTTCGGCAGCATAGTGTGGGTAAGACTGAACAACAGGAGGGAAAGGAAGTATCAATTTGGTAGTGAGAGGCAACAAATGTCCATGAGAGCTCATAAATTCTTGTTAATAATCTCCTTATATTTATATTATACATTTTGGGGTAAGGTTGTTAAATTATATGGTTTTTCATCAAATGGAGTAGGGGTGGGATCTTAGGAAGACATCAAATTTGGTAAGTTATTATGTTACAAATAGTGTTTCCTTATAGTTGTAAGGTACTTAAATAAATTAGTTCAAGAATACCAATTCTAAAAATATGAACATAAAATTTTGCTTAAGGATTGCTAAAATTTCGCTAGAAAATAATTATTGACATTCTTTGCCTTAAAATTAATTTGATGTTACAAGAGATTTGATTAAAAGTTGCATATTTTAGTGAGGTTTTATTTGAAATTTACTAAAAATTGCTTGAAAAATGTCGAATGGTTACCTAAAGAATTTTATTTAGGGTTAGTTTTGTTGTATAAATGTTTCTTAAATGCTTTTCAATGGTTTTTTAATGTATTCAAAGGTTGGTGTGTAAGGTTAGAATAACTCTGAATGCCTGTTACCTTTAAGCCTTCCAAAATTTATATGGGATCCCTCCAATTTTATTGCATGGACTTAACTTTCTTTTCTTCGTCCGTCTCAAAGAAAAAATTCACGCCGTTCCCATTTCTGATGCAATGATGCTTTTTGATAATAAAAAAGGCTAAAAGTGTAGTTTTCCATGAAACTTGTAATATTGTGACCTCTTGAGAGTTGTCATTCATTCCTAATGTCAAAAACTGATGCAGAATTTATATTCATTCTATCAAACCAAAGTTGATAAAAAGAACAAATAGGGTAAAGTCAAAGCAAGAGAATAGAAATAAGGGAGGCACTCGTCCTTTAAAATTTCGAGTAAGGCTTTGTAGATGTTGTGTAGTTGCATAAGCTGCAAAATACAAGCACACCGAATAAAAATAAAAATAAAAATGGTAAAAGTTTAAACTATGTTATCATTAATATTTTAAGTAAAGATTTCTCTAATTTCATGTCATCATCGATCATGCACCATTTCATAGCACCAATGCCAGACCCAATCTCATTCTTTTTGTTTGAGATCTATTTTTATGCATAGAATATTAAAAAAATGGTGATTTCATAGCACCAATGCCAGACCCAATCTCATTCTTTTTGTTTGAGATCTATTTTTATGCATAGAATATTAAAAAAATGGTGATTGCTTATAGGCCTCTCAATGCTCTAATTAATTTTTTAAATTTAATATCATTGTGTTTTCATCATTAAACAATTGATGATGTAGATACTTATTTGGTAGTATACACTCATCACCCACTATACCAAAATAATAAACGGTGAGTTGGTAAAGAATTTCATTTATTAACCCATATATGACTTGATTGTTATCGATGACTTAATTATTATTGATTATACCAAAATAATAAACGGTGAGTTAGTAAAGAATTTCATTTTATAACAAATATATGACTTAATTGTTATTGATTATAGCATGAGACTTACTTGTTCTTACTCACTATGCTTATTCTCAACCGTCCAGTAGTTTTCATAGCTTTGTAGCTATCCATCAAGACTAATTTTACATCCCATGTACTAATTATACTTCCAACTCGAGGACATTGCATTAAGTTCACGTATGCACTACAAAATGTTTGGACTTGTAGTATGTGGTCATGGAGCTAAATTTGTGTAAACCATTGATGTATAGGGGATTTAATTTTTTCTCTAACCAACTATATACTAGTTTTTTCTTTGTGAAATGGCATTGAGCAATTTTTTTTTCCTTTGTATTAGTTTTGAACTTGAATCTCAATATTAGTGCTATTTAAAAAAAAAAAAATTTAAAGCTTATGTAAAATAAAACTCTTCTTATTATGGATTGTAAGAAGTTGATCAATCGAATTTGCAACTACAACTTGGGAATTAGGAAATCTTGTTTTCGAAAATGAGAATATCAGTGTTAGTGTCCATTTTTTTTTATAAATTTAAAGTTTATGTAAAATACAACCCTTCTTATTCTGGATTGGAAGAATTTGACCAATCAAATTTGCAACTGCAACTTGGGAATTAGGAAATATTTTTTTTCAAAATTGAGATTGTGGATACTTATGAGCCCACTAATTGACTTGGCATGAAATCTACTTAAAATCGATCTTAGCTTGTAAAGTACAGTTGTCCTTGTAATATACATTAAGAAATTGACTAAGTCAGTGTGTGAATGTCACTTGGAAATTGTAGAAATTTAGTCTTTGATATTGAGATTATGGAAGTTTGTGTATTAAGTAATTTTATTGATATTGTGGAAAATCCTGTATCAAGTAATGCACAAACTTTGTGTAAAATCAAGTGTAGCTATCAAGCTTATTGGGATTCACTCATTGGCATATTATATTTGATTTGATTTAATATAAATGTTCAACCCTGAGTTTGAAAATTATATGTTTGTTACTTACCAAAGTTGAAATTGGCATGTGGTATATTAATGACATTTTTAGATTGTTGGTTTAGTTGGTATATTATGTTATAATATATTTAATTTAATGTTCATATTTTGATAATTGAAACTAAATAATGTCATTTGTTATCTAATGACATTTAATTGATGTTATAAGTTCCTTTTGGTTTGTTAACTCTTTTACTTTTAAGTCACAAGGTATTATCGTCATGAAAGCTATGTTCAGATGGGAGGTTTGATGCACTAAGGGCCATCTAGATGTGTTGGATGACCATCTCGATACTCAATACCATCAACCTCCATTTTTTTTGCTTGATGTGGCACTACTCTACATTGATATGACATTGCTTTAAAGTTGGAGTTGGAGTAGTATTTATTGAAGTTTAATTCTATATATAAAGGTAAAGGGTTGAGTCCCATTAGTTAGTTAGTGGCCTACCTTCAGGTAGAGAGTGGAAGGGTCTTACTCCAAAAGTAAGAGCATCTTGGGCATTTCATTTCACCAGTCTTAAGACGTTGGGTCCAATACTGTTAGAGTGAAAGTGATGCCCCTCTATGGAGGAAAAAACAAAAACCATGATCCCTTTAATGAATGGAGAGAATGGACCTAGAAAAATGCTCTTTAAAGGACCATGAGCAATATCCATTCTAGACAGGTTTCGAGAATGTACCAAGAAAAATGTCCATGGAAGGACCATTAGGCATACCCATTTTAGCTAGGTTTTGGGAAACGATTTTGAATAATATATGGTTGATTGGTTAGTTGGACCATCATCAACATACAATTGTACTTGAATAGTTGCATGTTTTAGATGTAGACTACTATAGTTCAAAAGTTGTGGAAGATAAAATCCATGATAAGAATTGACAATTCTACTTTAGATTTGAGGCTTAGTTCTCGAAGAGTTCACATCCAATTCAAAGATTTGATATCTTATGTTCAACGTCATAATTGTTTAGTAGAATATATGTTTGACTAAAACACAAATTATCATTTAAATTTAATTAATTTTAATTTAACAAAATTTTAATTAATATATATATATATATATATATATATATATATAGAGAGAGAGAGAGAGAGAGAGAGAGAGAGAGAGAGAGAGCTAGTACATTGAGAGAATGCCAACACCTACTATTCTAGGTAGAGAATCAAGGTATGACCAAAAATACAAACATTACAATAGGGGCTCAACGAGAGCATCATGCCACTTATAAGAATTGAACCTAGGTGGGGAGAGAAACAATCATTCCTCCCAACCTCCCAAGCTACAACCAATGGACATAAATAGAACAAATATATATATATATATATAATTAATTAATTTTATCTTAAAAATTTATTAAGTATAGTTATAAGCCTCTCTCTCTCTCTCTCTCTCTCTCTCTCTCTCTCTCTCTCGAATCTGGAACTTATGGTGGCTCAGTCACTATCTTTGTCATTGCCCTAGCTTCTGGATCTTATTCACGATCACGATCTGGATCACGCTCTCGATCTTTAACTGGGTGAAATGATATGCCAATATCTCTCTACTAGAACTGGTCCTATATCTTGTAAGTTCGAGTCAGGATCCCACTCACTAAGGTCAGGATCTCTATCTCGAAACACAAAATCTGGATCTTTACCACAAGCATCCGAATCTTACCAAGAATCTGAATCACAACCATGAAACTCATAATCTGGATTACGATATTAAAAATCATAATCTAGGTATCGATCTGGACTTGGAACTACTCCTTCAGTAGTATCTGGATTTGGATCGATATCTATATATGGGTCTCAGGCTGTGCGAAGGATAGCTAACTGGCTTGTTGGCTGTCTTTATAGATGTAATAATAGTGTTGGATCGATTGCATAACCAACTGAATAAGAAATAACGAATAATGGTAGATCTACCGCTGCTGCTGAATCAAAGGCTGGTTATTTCACTGATGGATCGACCGAATCCACGGCTTAATCTGCTCCATTAAAAGGATCAATAGAAGCTGCAGAATAAACTAGATAAACTACTGGGTCAGAAACGATAGGATCAACGAGCTTTGCCTTTGCTGATGGTTCCAGATCTTTATCTGGGCCAAGAATTGAGGACTCTTAGATGCGGCTACCCTTGCCCTGCCTCTGTAACTCTTGCTTCTACCATTATTATGATCAAATGTAAATAAAACTTTCAAAAAATTAAGTTACCAAGATCAAGCCTTAAAAATAGAGTGGAGTGGAGTAGAAATAGAGCATTTATGTTAATGTATACACAAATATATTAATTTCCCAATATTTACTTGCAATTTACTCTCCCACTTAAAAAAACTATATATACCTAAATTTTATAATGTTTCTAAATAATTTATTATTAAAATATTTTTAAAATTCAAAATATCATTTAATTAATTAATTAGTTTTTTAATTTCATGTATTTATAAATTAAATAAATCAAAATTACTTTATCATAATAATCTTCTTATATTAAATTTAAACAATATTTTATTATTTAAATAAAATAATATTTTTTATTTAAATTCAAATTTTGTGATCATTTCAAAATTATTTATTTTTTATACTAAATATATTTTACTTAATATATTGATTCTATGGAGATATACAAATATAACAAGTGTTCATTGAAAGTTGCATTGGTTGAGTGGAATAATTGTTATACTTTATAATTTGAGATTAGAATTTTTAGTTACATGTAAAAAAAAATACATTTAATTAATATATTTAACCTGTAATGTCCCACATCATTTTTATTTTAAAATATGTCATATTGAATATATTGTAATTAATTTATTATTTTTAAAATTTTCTACTATATCTAATTTATAATTATATTGATTTTTTTTAAAAGTATGGACTAAGCCGTGAGAAACTCTTGTTAATTCCATATTTGTGAGATAGATTGTATTATTTGTTGTAAAGTTATTATTTTTTATCTTTACATTTAAATTTGAATGAAATCTTTGGTTTTTCTTTTTTCGTTTTTCTTTCAATCAAGTATTGCTAAACTACTCCTATTATTATTTTATTATTATTAATTTTAAATTTAAATTTAAATGTAGTATAGTTTATCATAATTCAATGGTTAATTGATGGTGATGACAACTATTATTCATTGGTATCGGCAAATGCATATTGACTTTCCACCATTTCTCAAGAGAAACCACACTGCATGAAATCATTCATGGTTTATATGGATGCAAAGTTACACTCCTACCAAAGCTTATAAGTGTTCGGCTATTAATTTTAAATTTAAATGTAGTATAGTTTATCATAATTCAATGGTTAATTGATGGTGATGACAACTATTATTCATTGGTATCGGCAAATGCATATTGATTTTCCACCATTTCTCAAAAGAAACCACATTTCATGAAATAATTCATTCATGGTTTATATGGATGCAAAGTTACACTCCTACCAAAGCTTATAAGTGTTGGGCTATTAATTTGTTTCCTTATATCCAAGGAAGATGAGAGTGTTGTCAATCCAAAGTAGTTTTAAGCCTTACTCAAAGTCTAAAAGGCGGTTTCAATGTAGATAGTGTCCATGAGATACCCAATATCCCTTATGGTTATCGCTAAGCCTACCTCCAATGGGTAATATTTTCTTAGCAACATTTAACCTTAATCATATGTATGTATGTATGTCCACACATTACCTTCAATTGCATTTTAATTTATTTACAAAAAAGTGTAATATACCTAAGGAGAATATTAAAGTACTCAGTGAGATAATAAATGTAATGTGAATAGGTGCATTTGATAGTTGGTGGGTAATAAATATGTTCATTGGGTAGTTAGAAGAAATAATATATGGTAGTTGGGGTATGAATACTCGTTTTTTTGTACCTTAGATATACAAATAATAGATAATAATAGCATCATAATAGAAAATAATTCCACACAATAGAAAACAAGAGAATGTATACAATAATGTAAAGAAAACCCTTGAGGTAGGGTAACATCATCAATTATTCATCATGAAAAGAGTAACTCCACAAACCATGCTTGTTACAATAAAATACTCGAACATCCAACTTATCTAATGATATTTATGTGCATTTATAGTTTCTCATAAGTATTCATATGCATTAACTACCCCTTATTATTGTATTATTTCTTCTAACTACCTAGTGGGCATGTTTATTACACACTAACTACAAAGTGGTCATATTCACATTATATTTAGTATCCCCTTAGATACCTTTGTTGGTACCCCATATCATCCTACCTAGATACATTACATTCCATCACTCCACAAACCATGTTTGTTACAATAAAATACTTGAACATACAACTTATCCAATGATACTTATGTGCATTTATACTTTTTCATAAGTATTCATATGCACCAACTACCCCTTATTATTGTATTATTTCTTCTAACTACCTAGTGGACATGTTTATTACGCACTAACTACAAAGTGGTCCTATTCACATTATATTCATTATCCCCTTAGATACCTCCATAGGTGCCCCATAGCATCCTCCCTTGGTACATTACATTGCATCCCCCTTCACACGTTTCATCCTTGAAACATGGGAAGAAGCCATATAATATGATATACTAAAGCAATGTAGTCAACGGGTACCAAGCACGATCATCCATCCATCCTAGTGAAATGTGGACATATGGTCCAACTACTTTCTATCCACCTCCATCTTGATTTGGGTTTCTCCAAGTTGGTCCCATGTTGTGAGGCACCTGCAACAATTAATTAACAAGAATACGCGAAATAGCAGAAATGACAGAACTCAGAATCACTTTATATTGATCACAGGCCACTTCGAGGGGGCAACCTCCTTTGAGCAAGCTCAATACAAATAACTTCACGGTGCCTTTAGAGGTCTCAACACACACTTATATACTAATTCTAGGCGCCAATACTATGGGTCGAAACCATGGGCCGTTACAAACTATGGATCAACAATACTACGGGCGACTTACAAAGCATATGCGCCAACAACAATAACACAAACTATTGATCAACAAATACTACGGGACGACTTACAAAGCATATGCATCCAACATACTAACAAAGTAAAGACATGGGTTCCTAACACATGTTGTCATTGTGCAACTATGATATCTCCATGCATTACTTTTAGTTCTCCTCTAGCCTCCATATTGGTTTCCTTTCTGGTTCCATGTTTGTGGATGGTAAATTTTCCAAGGTTCACAACTTTGCCTTGATGACCATGGTCTTTCATGGTGGTTGGAGTGATGATATAAACAACCTTAGCTATTGTTTCTCTGGTCGTTGATTCATGTGGCTCTTTTGAGTCATGTATCCCCTTAAATTTTTCTTTCTTGCCAATGCCCTTCCTACAGATTTTATTCATGTGGTTTTGTAATCCCTTCATTTATTTCAATATCAATATTAATTTGATGTGTCTGTAGTTACAAGGGTTTCTTCATATGCCCCCTTGAGCCCTTCTTGTCTAGTAAGAGAAATATCATGCAATTTAATTTTCTTTGTTATATACCAAAGCTTCTTATCAGGGAAAATTTTAAGCAACCATAATTTTCTTACAGTGTGGAAACCTTGGAGAATCTTACCAATTCTTAAATTTTGAACCATAAAATGTTGGGCTGTATTTTTGTAAGAAGATACAAATTTATAGTGATTTTATATAGTTTCTGGACAATTTTGATGATTTTTAGAGTTAAAAAAGGGTATCCCATGGAATTTGGATGAATCAACTTAGAAAAAAATGAAAGTTGTCAAATCGTTTTTTTGGAAAAAAGGTTGAAAATTAGCCCATGGGCCAAATTTCACCCCTAAAATTTTCCTCGCTTCTTATACTGCTTTTACACATTAATATTAATTATACAAACTAAGGCCATCCAAGGATATCAAAAAACAATATCCACATCATATATATCTATATAAACAAAATCTAAATGCAACACATATTTATCCATAATAATATTCAAATCTTAAAAAAAATGAATATTTTCACCTTGTACCTATATCATTTGAATATGGTTTGTGGAGACTTACGAGGTTTTATCCAAATTAACATTAATAAATATTTGGTTTACTAAGGTTTATAGACGTAATAACAATTTTCACTTGAATACATCCATAAATTTTTAATATGAAGTATTTTGAAATTTGTTATCTAGAAGTTTTGATATCTTATCATGATTAAGAAACTATCTCCACATGTTAACATCAACTTTTAAGCCAAGTCAGAGTCTACGTCTCCAATTATTTTTCCATAATGACTTTATCTTACATATCTACTCTCTAATAACAAGATAAGCAACTTTTTCTATAAAAGTCATCTTGCTTGCTATAACCTAAAAACATAAAAGGGTTTTAAGAAACAATACTTATTTTTTAATGGAGTTTTATTGTGCAGTGAGATTTTGGAGGTGGAAAAATTATTTTAAATGATAATAACTACATCAATATTGCTCAAAATATCTCTTATGACTAAAATTATGAAATGTCATAGTCGTTATGAATCAACTGGAACCGAGTTTTGATAAAAAAAATGGCACTTTATGAAAATATCCCTGATCTGCAATCCACAATTGTCACTAGGAAAAACTCTAAAGCAATTGATTTTAAATCATTCATAACTCCACTTCCTAGATTACAATTTGGATTTTAAATCATATGCTTATTTATTTGAGTGGCTCAAATATTTAGTTGGTTTCTAAATCATATGCTTATTTCTTTTAGAGTGACTCAAATATTTAGTTGGTTTATTCAGGTCATCCATACATTTTATGAAAAAGGTATTTTAATAGTGCCATCCTCTTTTTTCCTTGAAAAATCTTATTAAAAAAGTCTTCCACATTTTCCCAAGAAAAATATATGATACCAAATATTGTAAACCTTAATAGATAATTGATACCATTCTTGTAAGTGATATGATGCTCTTGTTGACCCCTATATAACAAATAAATGGATTATTTAATTATGACCATACCTTGATTCTCTGGATTAGCAGGTGTTGGCATATTTCCCGGTGGATGTAGTCCTTCGGTGAACCACCATTAAAATAAAAGATAATAGATAAAATTCCCTTATTTTAACTTTATAATTTCGCACACAAGAATATATATCTATATATCTATATCTATATATATATATAAACTCCACTTTTTCATCCAAGAAATGGATTTGATAAACTCCACTTTTTCATCGAAGAAATGGATTTGATAAACTCCACTTTTTCATCCAAGAAATGGATTTGATACCAAATGTTCTGTACTCTAAATTTAAAAATAATAGTTAAAAATTAGCTTGGGAATAATAAATAAATACACATAATGCATACCAAACGAATGAAAACAATAATGTAGTGTAAACTAGAGGTAGGGTGGCACTATAATATATTTATTCCACAAAACATGTTTGTAACAATAAAACACTTACATCCAACTTATCAAATACAATTATACTTATGCGAATTTATATTTTCATAAGTATTCATATGCCAAATACTCATTATTATATTGTTTATTATAATTACTTAGTGGACATATTTATTACCCACCAACAATCAAATGGACATATCCCTTTACATTCATTATTCCCTTGAATATCTCCCTAAATATTCTATATTATGCTTTATAAACACATTACAATAAACACATTTAAACATCTTAT
This sequence comes from Larix kaempferi, assembly GCA_027924585.1. Lineage (NCBI taxonomy): Eukaryota > Viridiplantae > Streptophyta > Pinopsida > Pinales > Pinaceae > Larix > Larix kaempferi. The sequence goes on along the minus strand of BSBM01000047.1, from coordinate 68,765,305 downwards.
TAACCTATATAATATAACAATTACATATATTTTTAAACATTTTATTAGCATATATATTATAACTAATATGTATTTATATGGATCATTATCAATATAGTAGGATAACATGAAAATTGATTATCTTAATTTAATTTAACATGCTAATTTATATGATCACAATAATGTTACATCCATGGCATGCTCTAGTTTTAAAGAGCATGATAACATGTAATTTAAAATTATGGTGGAGGGTTTTGGTTTTATTTTTGTTTGTAGACGTATTAAATAAATAAAAATATTTAAATTTTAGATTTCACATGTATTGAAATAGCCACTCTAATTTAAAGTTTGTTTTCAATATATAATTATTGAAAAACATAAAAAAAAATTGTAACATAGTCTTTCATATATATGTATGGCTTTGAATATTATATAATTATTAATAAAGACAAAATAAATTGTAATATTATTTTTTTAATGTTTTGATAAATTTAATATTTAATAATTTTTCAAATTAAAATTATAATTGTTTTCGTATGTTTTAATTAAAAATTATAAAAAAATTATCATAGTTAAAATAGAGGGTTTGTGTCACTTTGTTTTTAAAATAAAAAAAATGTTTTTAAAGATAAAATTCCTCCATTGTTTTTTTCTAAGAGAAAAATCAAAGTAATATTTAAATATTTAACATTAAATAATGGTTAACAAATTATTTACTTACAAATAACACTCACTCAATGTTGATCTACACTATCTCTTGCATGAGTTCTAATTTGTGTTTTACACCTACCACATAATCAAAGGTGTTCAGTTACAAGATTAAGGTTTTCCTTATAAGAAACTTCATGGCCATGATTTGAAATCTTGAATTTAGTTTAAGATTGCTTGCAACATGTTATTGGCATTAAACTTTAGCATTTCTAGATTTTGTCAAATATTTATCATACACCCCAAACTAAACATCAAACTTGTATTGACATCACCAGATTTCATAGCCTCTTCCCATCCATCTTTTGTTGAATTGTAGATTTTGTCAAACACTTATCATGCACTTCAAACTAAACTTCAAACTTATATTAACATCACCAAGGTCCATAACCTCTTCCATCCATCTTTTGTTGAATGGTAAACAACAACAATATTCCGCCTTAGTTTTTCTCACCCCAAACACATATTTATAAAAACTTAACATAGCAATAACATGCATGAATAATTACAATTAGATAATGCTTCAAATAAAAAACAATGCACCTGATTTCAAATAAATAAGTAGCACATTCTCGTCCGCCATTTTCTTTATCATAATAATTACCTTATATAACGTTAAACATATGGTTGTAAAAATGAATTAAGAATATTGTCAAACTAACCTAACATCTACAATGAGATGGTATTTCGAAATAAAGAACGACAAACATTACAACTACGGCATGCCCCTGACCATTGTCGGCCCAACCACCATATTCACCTCATTCATTTCTTAAAAAAACATATCATTCTTTCAAAACTTATTAAATATTTATACGTTGCATGATACTTTTAGTGCCATGGACAATCACAATAACTACGATTTTATAGTTTAATATAAACATTTTTACAACGTTTTCCATTTGAAACAATCACACTCTGTCCCACTTGTTTTGATTTGGGAGGTCGGTAATTCGGTCAACTAAGATCATAATTAGGTTTTAAATAAGTCATCTCTTTGTGTTGAAATATATAAATTAACTTTGTCTCATCTAAATTTCTTCTAAAACGTCAGCTGAAAAATCTATTTGCATTGATTAAACTTGATTTTCAAGATTTTCAAGGCGTTCCGTTGAAAATCGAAATCTATTTTATGTACAATAAACGTGACAAAATAGATTCACATACTTAACTAAGTACCAATATATGATTTCATATATTAATAATGGTTAATATATTTTATTTTAATTACGAGTATATAATTTAGCATCGATCATTGTTATTGAAAATATTATATTTTAACACAATCACCACCAATGTATTTTATTATAATCACCAATCTATATTTAGCATTCATCGTTGTTATTGATAATATCTTACATGGTGGTAGCTCGATCGATGACATGGATGCACATGTGTTTCTATTTGAATCTTAAATTTTTAGCGAATTAATATATTGTATAATAATTATAATATATGTAATATTTATTTTATTATTATTATTATTAATATTTTGTTGATTAGTATATATAATATATTTTTTTAAATAATAATATATTTTTATTTTTATTTTAAAAATCACAATAAGACAAAACATTCAACAATAGCCTTCACAATGCAACTTCATGAAATAAATAACCTAATACTTTTGGACTTTATTATATGTATAGAGCCACTTACAAAATAACACACATCCAACAACAACTATAGAAAACTCAAATCCTCAAAACCAAAAGATAACCATTCATCACACTCTCAAATATTTAAGTGAAAAGAACCTATCACTTTGATTTTTTTGGGTAGGATTTCCCATGGGTTAATAACAAGTTGAATAATGATTTGTAGAAGAAATCCTATTTTTTCACACAACCAATAACCCTTCTCAAATTTTTTGCACCTTTGCATATTTCTATGGTTGGTTTCTTATGACATCTTTAAAAAAAAAGTAAAATTTGAAACTAAAATCCGTCTTTACAAACCACTAATAACCAAAATGAAAATTGAATCTTTACTATAGTTAGATATAAAATAATCCAAATAGAGAACGACATGACCATTGCCTGCACCATGCCCCTTTACGATTCTCTTGTGGTCACATCTTGCAACTGTCTTCAATCAATGAGACTCTCTCAAAATACC